>JASVER010000159.1:335291-500125 GCA_030449065.1 Oceanodroma leucorhoa
GGTGGGGACAGGCTGCGCCCCGCGTCCTCCCGACCCTTGGGGACTGTCCAAGGGGCGCGTACGCAGCTGGGGCGCTGGTTCCCCCCGGGTTTTCCTCGGGGCTCTGAGGGGGGTTAGCGCTCTGCCGGCGGTTTYTCCCCGTCCTCAGTCGCGGCAGCCGCGGAGCAGGGGGGGTCAACGGCCTTCAGGTGGGAAATGGAGGGTAAGGCGGGAGCTGAGGGGCTGCTATAAAGTGGGAACTCACTGCGCGACCTTCTCCTTTCTTAAGACTCTGGCACCAGCTGACTCTGCAAGTTTTGGACTTTGTTCAGGACCCTTGCTTTGCCCAAGGAGATGGACTCATCAAGGTGAAGCGCTCGGTCGTTCCCGTGTTTTAGCTTTCCGTAGCGAAGGCGAGCGATAGTATTTTTGTACTAGTCAAAAATAAGCAGCCTGTGACTTCTCTCTGGAGAATTATTAAACTAGGTGAATTCAGCTTTCTGGGGTTTATGCACTAGATGCGAGTGTGCGGGATTTGGTTGGTGCATGAAAATTATGCTAAAATTAAATGTGTCAATTTTAGAAGCTTCAAAATGATTCTTTGATTTCATTCACTTAAGATTTTTTTTTTTTAGGGGTGGTGGTGCAGGGGAAACCTTTTTCTTTCCCTTTTGTAACCAGGGGTTTACAACTGCAAGCGTAGGGTGGATTGTGRGGTGTTCACAGATGCTTCAGAGTATTCACAGGGTATTTCACCCACTGCCTGGGAACTTCTTCCATTTACAAAGATAACGACATACTCAGTCCAGAGTCGCATATTCTCTGTATGCTACAAGTAATCATACATTTTCACTCTCTTTTGTGTTTTTAGGTTAAAATTCAGTTTCCCAGGAGAGAGTTATTTCCATGATAAAGAGCCGCAGGTTTCTAGAGACAGCCTCTTTTCCAAATGTGTGCAAAGAGAAATTTGAAAGCTTTAGGCCTGTACTGCTTGTAGAGTGATAACTGAAGGCATGCGCCAGGCCACCCCGTAGCAGGGAGGCGTAGTGTTGTAGTACCTACTAGCTTGCGAGTTTCTTGAATCACTCCTTGCAGTTGGAAGGAGACTGCAGAGAGAGAATTATCTAAAATGAGCAATTTTTGGCTCCTGGATTCTGTACAGTGTAGTTGGATGCCCACTAGTTTGCTGGAAAAATGAATTGGGATCAGTGAAAAGCGAGTGTCGTAGCTGCAACGGAATATCCTTTTGCCCTGACTGTCGGTATCTTTGTGCCTACAGCTGTATGAGAACTTCATCAGTGAGTTTGAGCACAGGTGAGTGTGTTTGCCTGGAAGTTTTTAGGTAACCTGCTGTTGACTAAGGCTGTYCTGACAGTGAGGTTTTTGTTCTAGGGTGAACCCCCTGTCCCTGGTAGAGATCATTCTTCATGTAGTCAGACAGATGACCGGTAAGTGTCCTCACCTGTTATTTACAGTATCTTTAGCAACTGATGCCTATGAAATTTGACTAGTTAATAGTAGCAGCTAAATTTTCAATGTTAAGCTATTGTCTTTCTGGTGTATTGAAAAGGGAAAGCACTAGCTCAAAGAGCTTAAATAATTACTGCTACATAGAGTAGCAAGTCTACTGCTTCACTAGAGGAATGGCTGACGAGCAGAAAGCCCGGCCTACGATGGTAACACCTTTTGAAGGTTGAGTGGTACACTACAGAAAAAATATTCCAATCTTCATGAATCCAGTAAAAGGATTTATTTCTAGGTTGAGATTTAGTTCCATGGGAATTCCTGATATTGCTGCTTTTTTTTTTTTTTTTCCCCTCTACTTCAGATCCCAATGTGGCCCTTACTTTTCTGGAAAAGACTCGAGAAAAGGTATTTTTGAAATTGCTTCTTGTGGTAGTCCACCTACAGGAATCGTTTTGCATATGAACATATATGGTATCGCTGAAGAGGCAGATATGTGTATGTTGAAACCTGTGCTGGAGAATACCTGCTCCTTTTCTCAGTGAACAGCTCTGTATTTTAATGCAGGAACATGTTAACAAATGGAATGCAGCCAACACAGTCTAGGTTTCAAGAGCCTGCCTGGCTGCAAGGGTAACACTCTAAACGTGTCTCTGTGTAACTGCAGGTAAAAAGCAGCGATGAAGCTGTCATTTTGTGTAAAACAGCCATCGGGGCGCTCAAGCTGAACATTGGAGACCTGCAGGTCACCAAGGTGAGCGATGACTTGAGTGGTTCAAGCGTTTGGGTATTTTGGAGCACGGTGACACACTGCAGCAGTTAGTACAGCATGGACGTGCCTGTGTCTGTGCTTCAGTTTTGACTTAGAAGGTAATAAATTTGCAGCTCCTGGGGTTTCCAGGAAGACCTGTGGTCCTGCTTTACAGCGTGTAGGCCATAAAAATGCATGTATAGTACTTCTGGCCAAATCTCTGAAGTTTCAGTAAGATTCTGATGCATGTAGCCTTTGAGGTGCTGTTGCTTATTGGTGGCCTGCAGCTGATCACTGCAACTGTTGGTGTGCACAGCTCAGAAGAGAGGGAAAAAATATCTTGATATATTCCAGCTTGCAGCTTAGAGGGTCTCACGAATGCAGCAGTATGTATGCCGCTTGATAGCGAGCTGCTAGTGATGACTGAATTAGTGTATCCTTCCCTGCGCTAAGCGTGTTGTTTATTTAATCTCTTGGCTTTTTTTAGAACCATCTCTTAAAGCWAAGATGGGCTTTTTCATGCAGGGCAGCTTTATGTCTCTTAGAGCAAGTGCAAAGGTTGATGGGTGTGGTGGGTATAAGTATATATAAAGCGTGTGTGTATATATATGTATGTATGTAAGTGTAGCTGCAGGGTTGGTTTTGGGGAGTTTTGTTGGGGTTTTTTGTGGTTTTTTTTTTTTTTACCTAACTACTATGTAAGGGAAGAATGCCATTGCTTTATTTTTAATACTGTGGTAGTGGCTTTGACTGTGGTCTCATCTGCTTTCCTATGAGTGGATGTTACTTGTGGACCASGCAAGAATGCCGTAACCCTTGCAGTGGTGGACTAGAAGGCTGCGAGCAGGGATGTGTGGGAGGTGTGCCTTCACCTGGTACAAACAGGTTTTCACCCTCCTCTAGGAGACCATTGAGGAGGTTGAGGAGATGCTGAACAACCTCCCTGGGGTGACTTCAGTWCACAGCCGCTTCTATGATCTCTCCAGCAAGTACTACCAGACGATTGGGAACCACGCCTCTTACTACAAGGACGCTCTGCGGTTCCTGGGATGCATTGATGTTAAAGATCTGCCGGGTAACTCCTCCCTTGCCAAGCATAGAAAGTCCCAGTTTTCATTCTCTGTTTCATCGCTTCAATCTAAATCAATGCGCTGGCAGAGAACAGGTTTTCTCAGCGTTGTTTTGAATCTGCCATAGTTGGGCCAGGACCTAGCTAGAAAGAGGAAGAACCCGCRAGAGGAATGGCCGAGTAGGATTCTGCTCCTAAGCTGCATTGAGGTGATGGGAGGGGGGAAGYGCCCCCACCAGAAGGGATAGTTTGTTCTAGTTCCCAAAAACCTTCAATATAGATTCAAAAAGTGGCCCTTCTGTGCTACTGCTGTGGTTAATGCAGGCTTCTGGATTTCAGGCTTGGGAGAGAATGAGGAGGGCTGAGAATGATTTAATACAGGCACAGAGAGGAGGGTGAGGGAGGGGTTGATGGGGCTTAGACTGCTGCTTCATCCAAACTATTTTTGTTGTTTCGGGTTGTTTTATTTGTGTTTTTTTTTTTTTTCCCCAGTATCAGAGCAGCAGGAGAGAGCCTTTACCCTGGGACTGGCAGGGCTCTTGGGAGAAGGTGTTTATAACTTCGGGGAGCTGGTAAGTTGATGCTACTTTGCTTCACTTGTTGAGTATCAGGAATTGATTTTACCCTGTTAACGCTGCCCTGCCTGGTTTCTGCAGCTCATGCACCCCGTCCTGGAGTCCCTGAGAAACACGGATCGGCAGTGGCTGATTGACACGCTTTATGCCTTCAACAGTGGTAATGTAGAGACGTTTCAGGCTTTGAAGTCRGCCTGGGGTCAGCAGGTGAGTGAATGGGTGAATATTGCTTAGGGCCTAGGCTCAATACTTACAGAGGACACTTAGATTCTGTGGACCTTTACCTTAAGAATTCCTGAGTATGGTGCATTGGTATAATTTTAATCATAGTAGTAGTAATGTGTCTTTCATCTTGGTATGTATCATTAGTTTTATTTTGGCTTCCCTCTGTGTCTGGTTGATTGAAAGAAGTAAAGAGAAATCTCTTGTGATCCAAGGGGAGAGCAAACAAAAACGTCATGCAGTCCTGCACAGGAAGATAATCTCTGATTTAGTTTCCGTAACGCCGTTCACTCCCAGTATTAAACTGCTTCCGATGTAAAATAGTGGTTTTCCCTTGTGGTGTAGGAAGTTTGAGGAAAGCGTTGGTGTTGGATATTAACTACTCTGCCTATACCAGCAGTTATTGACATAGCAGTAATTTACAGGTTGACTTGTATATCCCCTCGTGCAAGGCTGTGGCCTATGATAAAAGGTCGCCTGCCTTGCGAAGCGCTGCATTTAGTTGTGCAGTTCTTASGATTTGTTTATGGATCCGTTACTAGGTAGTGGGTGGGTTGTGGTGGCCTCCTCCCTCGTAAATGAGGGTAGTGGGTCCCCATGTGGCTTACTCCTGTGTGTAGCACGCTGTTCTCCCTGGTGGGGGAAAAACTAATAACTTGTTCCGTTTTATCCTCTTACAGCCAGATCTGGCTGCAAATGAAGCACTTCTGCTGCAGAAGATTCAACTGTTATGTCTTATGGAGGTGAGCTGAGAACTGTGATGTGTTAAATGTGGGAAACGGAAAGGGACTGCTCCAACTGCCTTTTGGTGGGGGTAGCACTCGTAAATATTCTGTTCTCTGCTGGGTGCATCCATTCACTGTCTCTCGGAAACTCGTGGGTGTAGTTGACGGCAGATTTTGCCTCCAGGTGGTGCCAGAAGTACTGCAAGGATAAAAAGCCCTGTGGTGTACTACTTGTTTGCAGTGTCAAGGGTGTGCTCTTGCAGGCAGGACATGGAGGTGGGGAAGAAGAGAGCAAGCTTTGTATCCTGGGGATCKGGTCTGAAATGATAACTCTTAAAGTATGTTCTAGTATAACAAAGATATCGCAAAGACAGTTAAAATCTTAGTTCCCTAAGGACTGAAAATCCTTTCCCTGATAGGTAACCCTAAACGTTTAAACACTTTCTTCCCTGTCACTTGAAGGCTTGGGCTCTGTCGTTACCAAATAATACTGGTGTATAAACCTCCATGGCCCTGGATCTTTTTCAGAAATGTAAATATTGAGTTATCTGGAGCATAATGTATGTTTATACACACCCACGTACCAATATGTGTGTATGTTAATGCGTGTATATATTCCACTTGTAGTGTTTTACTGTGGATGAGTTTTACCGCCTGTAGGTACTGTGTTATCTCAGGGGTTTGATACGCACTGAGACGTTTCAACACATTGATTTGCTTTATTTGGAGATTATGTTGTTGCCTAGGAAATCTGCTGCTTGGAGCAGCAAGGTCTGTGTGGAGGAGGGAGCGGTACTGCTCCTTTCTGCTGACGTAAATGCATTTTTCTTTGAAGTATTTTGTGAGAAATGCAGTTGCTGCTGCAGATTGAGTGCTCAGCAGGGCAGTACGAGGGAAGCTGTGCGCACTGTTGGAAAAAACTAAAACTGTGGGGKTTTTTTGTTTTGTTTACTTGAATTCAGATGACTTTCACCCGACCGGCCAACCACAGACAGCTCACTTTTGAAGAAATTGCTAAGAGTGCCAAAGTCACTGTGAATGAGGTGAGTTCAGGTTTAGACAAACTTACTAATGTCTAAGTTCTGAAGATCTAAAAGTGTCTGGATAGACCTACTCCCATAGGTGAACTCTAAGTAGAAACATTCTCCCCTGTTCTTATGCATTTGGAGAAATTTTTTGTTAAGAAGGAATTAACTGCTTGGTGCTCCTGTTTCTTGGTAAATAAATTTTTGAAGATTCTTAGTCACAGTCTTAAGTTGGAAGAGAGCTCTGTAGGTAATCTGTTCCCACGTGCTCTTGAAAGCAGGCCTTTGGATCGGGTTATGCAGGGCCCTGCCAAGCTGTCGAGTATTTCCAGCGAGGGGAAATGTCACCGATGTTTAATTTTTCTCACGGTGAAGAATTTTCCTCTGTTATCCAGATGGAATCCCTGCTGAAGCAAATCCCGCCTGCGGTCTCTTGTCCTTTCGCCGTGCATCCTTGTGAAAATAGTGCCCCTTACCTTCCATGTTACTGCCTTTTAGGTACTGGAAGACTSTGATGAGGTATCCCCAAGCTGCCTCTTATCTAGGCTGAACAAATAAAATTTCTTCATAATGTCAAGTTCTCAGCCTCCTAATCTTGGTGGCCCTTTGCTAGAGTCTCTCCAGTTTTCCGGTGCCCCCCTTAAACTGAAAGGGGGTGGTGCAAAACTGGACGCGGCGTTGCAGGTATGCTCCAGAAGGTGCTGAGTGGAATAATGGCATCCCTTGATCTGCTGGCTGTGTTCTTACTGCTGCAGACCAGGACACGGTTCCCCTTTGCTGCTGCAGGAACACACCCTGGCTCTTGCGCAGTTTGCTGTCCCCCCAGACTCTGCTCCTCTCCATCAGAGGATACTCGGCTGAGTATATTCAGAGTATGCCGCAGCCAGTCAGACCTCCGGCTGTGCTGTTGCTCGGGATCGTTGGGTCTCGGGCGCAGGACTCCRTGTTCTCTTCACTGTGCTTCATGTGATTCATGTTAGCCCAATCTACCGAGGTCCCTCTTCATGGTAGCTCTTATTTCCGGCACATCTACCTCTCCCTGCCGGTTTGGTGTCATCTGTGAAACTGTCATCCAGCTAGCTTAGAGACAATTAAGTGGTATCAGACCCAGTATCAACCCCTGAGGAGCACTGCTTGTGACCAGCTGCCTGTTCAGCTTCAAGCCTCTAACCACTACCGTTTGAGCTCGGTGGTTTAGCAGATTTTCCACTGATCCCGTCCTTCTCTCCGTCCTGTAGCTTACCAGCTTGTCAACAAAGATGTGGCAGAAGG
The DNA here is from genome assembly GCA_030449065.1 of Oceanodroma leucorhoa. Taxonomy (NCBI): domain Eukaryota; kingdom Metazoa; phylum Chordata; class Aves; order Procellariiformes; genus Oceanodroma; species Oceanodroma leucorhoa. The sequence continues at coordinate 342,374 of JASVER010000159.1, forward strand.
TCTTGTTGAGCACTTTGCTAAAAGAAAGGTACGGGGCACCTACAGCGCTCTCTTCGACCACTGAGCAAGTTATTTAATTTAAAAAGGCAGTCATGTTGGTCCAGCACATCTCACCTGTGGTAAATCCATGTTGACTTTTTCCAATTACCTTGTTCTTCCTGGGATTTCAGAGACAAGAAAAGAAAATAAATCTGCTCTTAGGGAAAAGAAACCTCTCCTTTCTCGAGTCTCAAGGCAATATTATAACCTAAAAGATGGGTGTGAGAGAGGCTGCAGCTGCTCTTGATTTTTGTTGCGTGTAGTAAGCAGTATTCCGAAAGCTAGTGCCATTTAAAGGTTTTATTTGTCTCGGGGGAAACTGGGTGATTCTCAGTTGTTTCCTTTAATTACTTTTTTTTTTATTTTTAGGTGGAACTGCTGGTGATGAAGGCTCTCTCGGTAGGCTTGGTAAAGGGCAGTATTGATGAAGTCGATAAGAGGGTGCACATGACATGGGTACAGCCACGCGTCTTGGATTTACAACAGGTAAGGACCAGCTTGAATATTAAGGCAGTATTAACTTGTTTTGTTGTGTGAGCTGACCTGGAAATTAAAGTAAGAACTGTGAAGGGTCAGTGTCTGAGAAYGTCTCCTTAGTGCTTCTTGAAGATGCTCAGGGAACGAGGACATATATCGGCTTTTCCTCATTCCTTYTTACATTGCTGCCTTTAGCTTTTGCCTTGGGTATAGAGTGCGTTTTGTACCTGTGTTTTGYGTTAAGTAGTTAGAAACCTGTTAGAATAGGATATTAGTGACACTTCTCTTCCGACAGCCGTACAAACCACCATAAAACACAAACGCTGTGACTGTGTTTTCCAGAAGGATGCAGGCATCCGTGTGGCTGCTTCAAGCCTAAATGAAACAAAATCTTGGAGTTTCTGGGTTGTAGGTGGCACACTTGTCTTGGGAAGAGAGAAGTTCAGGGTGATAAAGACAAAGGTGCTGAGCTTCTCAAGTTCATCCTCGTAACATTTTAGGAGACTGTATAGGGTGCCTTTACCTTTAAAAAAAAAATCAGTACATGGAATACTAGCTGCCAACAACTCATTTTGTGCATTTTGATTTAACTTTAAACATTGTTGTTTTGATGATAAAAGATGTTAAGTAGCATCTTCTCTAGATGTATGGGGTTTTGAGAAGTTGTTTGGGATCTCAAGTGTTTGTCCTTAAAGGTGAATATCAGTATTTCCAGTAGTTGAGGCATTAAAGTTACTGTGGGCTTGCCTTGCAGATCAAAGGCATGAAAGACCGCCTGGAGTTCTGGTGCACAGACGTGAGGAGCATGGAGATGTTGGTGGAGCACCAAGCTCACGACATCCTAACATAGAGGACCTTGCACTACCCCTGGGAGAGGAATTTCCGCTGCTGCTGACGCTGGCAGCACTCAGACCACTGACTGTACTGAATTATATCGAAGGGGGGTGGGTGGGCAGAGGGGAGAGCAGCTTTTTGACGCTTGTTCGGAGGAGTAAGTGGCCTTTTGCTGTGTAACCCTTTGGTGCTTGGAGTCAAGATTTCCCTATGCGCTAACATTAGTGGCACTGGCTGCGAGAGCTCCCATCCTGCTCCCGCGAAAGGAGGCCAAAGGCTCCGCAGCAGCTGGTTTATCAGTCTCTTACCAAGCTGTTGCGGGAGGATGTGATGCTGGTTGCGTGTTGCAGGCGCGGAGGCTGTTTGCCGGGTAAAGGGGGTAGCAGAAGCTCCTTCACGAAAAGGTGCCGGAGAGGTGCCTGGCCAGGAGGTGGTATTGGTGRTGTTGGCCTTAGGAGGGCACGACCTTCCCCGGGAACCCCCCGCCCCTGCAGCAGCCCAAAGGCAGCATTACTGAAATCGTCCTTCTTTTGCCCTCTTCCTCCACAACCCCTCCTCCTCATCTGCAGTAGAGGGAGTGTTTACTCCATCAAAGGGTTTTTTCCAGGATTACCGTTTAGTGGATGTGTTTTTATATACTTTTGGGGGTGGTTGTCTTTTACGAACACTTTGTGTGCTAAAGTGAGGTGCAGCAGTATTGCTGGAATAAACTTCTCTGCCTTCCCTTTTTGTAGTTCTGTGTTGTCTTCCTAACTTGCAGTTGAGGCTCTGATCCGTTTAAAAATATGCTTCCTTTTAAGTTTCATGTTACAAAAGCCCTCTGTCCAAGAACAATACAGATTTAAACAGTCTTAGTCACCAGTGGCATTAGTACGTAATTTACTTAGGATGTAGTACCTTGGTATGTACTTTATTGTCAGGTTCCTTTCTTCTGTTAGAAGCTGTAGTCCTGCTGCCTTATCTCAAGWTGAGTAAGTATTACTGACTGGAAAGGCCTAAATAAGGCCTGAGACAATAAGTTTTTRTTCTGCTTTTGCCTCTTAACATCTACTTTAAAAGCTTTCTGTAATGTAGTTGTTTTATCCTATTGCTGGATCTCTGTCGAGAATTTGAAACAAATGTAGATCTGAACTGGAGGCTATCTCCAATTATCCATTTGGATGCGTAATACTCCTAATTATAAGGCAGTAATAACAAACTGCACTAAGGTTTATAACAGCAACTTTAAATTGAACGAAGTCATAGTCACATACCTGGCTAAATTCCTCCGAATGCAAGTGGTTTTTTAAGTGCTGCTGCCAGTATATCCACGGTCAGCTCTTGCTTCGCAGCGCCAGTTTGATCACTACTGTGATTCAAGAGCTCTAGTTCTCAGTTTGATTATCTGGTGTCACTCTAACAAACTGTATTCCCAGAAGTTTTATACTTTGCATGCTTTTTCTAGTTTGCTGTCTTGACTCTCAGGGTTTAATGCCAGCAACGGAAAAAAGAAAGCACGTGGCTGATGCTAGACTGCTCTGCAGGTGCAAAGGTGCTGCAGGCAAGGGAGACTTACGCTTTTCAAAAATAACAAAGAAGTTGTCAGACCCTGTACTCGGTCACCCTCCGCCCTTCTGCCTCTAATCTGTTCTGGCCTAAATTTCTCTCTGCTTTGGAGTTGTTCAGTTCCGAACGCCTGCCTCTTCCCTCCAGCCCATCAGTTTTATCATTTTGCGCTGCCCTTGTTCGTTCAGCTGTTGGAGTGTGCGTTGAACCACATTGTTTTCTCCTCCTGTGTCGTGCAATTTGACTTTCCCTAGTCCGTGCTTCATCTCGTCTTCCAAAGCTCATTCCTCACGTGGTGCTCACTGACTTCAGAGGAGCATGCGGAGGAGACAAGCGTTCTGATCAGGAAAATGTTTCCTGTATTTCATCGCTAAGGACAGGAAAAGGGCTTCAAAAAGTACAGTCTCCTTCGTAGTGTCATGTCACTACATGTTAGGAGTAAACMAAATGCCAGCCGTGTGCCAAAGCTAACACATCGTAGCGGTGTCCCTCGAGCGGGGTGCGTTACCCGCTGTGCAATTAGCCCGTCCCACACCCCCGTTTCATGTCTGCGAGGGGGTGACTCCCCGGAGCTAGCGCGCCCAAGTACAAAACAAGTCCTTCTTTGTATCTTAAAATGGGCTAACTGCCGCCCACTCTGCAAACAGATYGGTTATTACGATTTTCTCATTACCATTTTGCTTTGTGATTCTCAACATGACGCATGTTCAGTGGGAAAGGGGATTAATGTGGTAGGGGGAGATTTCAGCAGTAAAGGTGTGGGTTTTGTATTACAATTATGATMGGTTAACCTAGGACGTGATCTTTGAGGAACTTGGCACAATTTTACAGTTTGAAAGACACTTCATTTATCTCAAGTTCATGCCTACTGGTTCATGACCATCCGTTCCTTTCTTGTTCTAAAAATCAATTTATCAATATGTTATATTATAACAATTCCCATATTATTTTAGTTAAACATTTACACTATTCAGCAGCTTTCCCGTGTAACCATGCTACAGTAGGGCTGCTGTCGCTTTAGATGAGTATCAAAAGCCTGAAGCGTTACTGTTGAAACAGCACTAAAGTCTTCTCCTGAGAGTGTTTTGACAACCCTCCTGTGCTGTGGGGAGCGCTCGCTGGTATGTACATTTTTGAGCAGCTCACTGGAGGGAGTGTGAAGACCCGCAGTCGAAGTGAAGGACGACAGTGGTTTCAGAGGTTTTTCCAAGATACCTGGAAGTATTATTTGCTACCCGAACCTTCCTGTGTGGGAGCAGGTGCTGGCTGTCTGCTTCCCTAACACAGTTTAGGAAATTTGGTGCGTGTTTGGGGGGTAGAGAGGTTCTTTGCTGAGGAAGAAAAGTCAGATGCGCAGCACCCAGGCTGCAGACCATTTTAAATGTCACAGCCTTTGAGTATTTTCTTGCTAGGAATTTAACCTGATTTTGCTTCCTTGCTAGTGCTGCGAGTAGTTCCTTGGTACCTGCCCTATGCCTCGCTGCAACCGTACAAGGTAAAAGCTCCAGTGGGAAATACGCCTGGCTGCTGGAGCCTGCTGCCAGCTCCTAAAGGAACCACCGCCTTCAGGAGAGCGTGCTCTCCAACAGCAGGATYACAGATCCATTCCCCTGTGAACAGGAACGTGGTTGAAGCAAAACCAACCAGCCATTATCCTGAATGCTAACGTGAATTTTAATGACCAGACTCAGAGAGTTCCTTCCTGGTGAAGATCTGTTCTGTGGTCTTCACTCATACCTGCGCTCTCAACAGGGTGCAGGTTGTTCTTGCCACTTCTTACTCTGCTCTGTGCTTGTAGTGCTCGATGTGCGCCAGGATCCAGGCTGTYGGCAGCAGGAAGCATGCAGACATCACGGAAAACGCGAAGACTTGCTCCTGCCGGCGGGAGAAGAAACGGAAGCGTTAGTGGGATGGCTGCGCCACGGCCGYGCCGTACGCGGGGTCCTGGCACGGCTGCGCGCTGGTGCTGCGTCTAATGCAACGGATCAAGCGCCCTTGTCCCTGCTCCGCGCTCTTTCCAGCCCCGCGGCCGTCGGGTGGACACCCCTGGGGGCTGTGGGAGGGAGATTTGGGTAAGCACAGCAGTTTCCACCAGCACTGGACCAAGCTGGTTGCTCTCTAGGTTTGCTTCCATCGCTCTGTGTTTCTCTGTCGTGATACTCGCTGGGGAATCAGAGCAACTTGTGACCTTCCGTCGGCAGCCAGGCCTGCGCCTGCAGTGTTTCCAACAGCTGTGCCCGACTTTCAGATGACTTTGAGGTGTGAATTGCAACCAGCAGCAGCCTCTTCTATTTCTGGTGTACCAGGGCAGCACTTAACCCCTTGCACTGTCACCTTTATTTCTTTATTTGGCTAGAAAAAGAGTCTCCAGGCTCACGAAGCACTTTGTTGCAGACCTCGGAAAGGCAGCAGGGGGTAAACTCCACAAGCAAGGGGTGGAGGTGAAACCCAGCCAGGATTTCTGGTGAAAAGGTCCTTTTTCCGAGCTCATTTCACCCAGCCCRGGAGGGTCTCCGCAGCTGGAGCGGCTCCTTTTTTGGTGGGGATCGTGCCCAGAGGGAGGAATGACAGAGGGACCTACACGCTCTGGCTCTGCCATGGCAGCAGACCCCGTCCTTGCCCCCGGGGACGCCTGCTTTGGGGTGAGTGTCCCGTGAAGGGGGGGACGGGGCCCAGGTCTGTCCCTGTGCTGGCAGGGTGTCTTGAGGGACTGCCAGTGCCACTGCCACCTCCTCCCCGAGGTCCTCAAGCTGCTCCGTGGCTTAGCCTCCCTGGGGGACRCCCTGGGCTGCCGGGGACCCTCAGCGGGTACCCTAAACCCCAAAGGTTAAAAAAGGGTCTGAAAGGATAAAATAAAATGGAAGCAAGAGCCTGAAGGGGGGGAGCAGGGCATGCACCCCCCTGTGGGCTGCAGTCCGGAGCTTGCGTCACTCTGGGGGCACCTTTCCCCCTTTTTTTCTCCCCCCTCCCTTTTTGCTTTCTCTCCCAACAGAAATAATTCCGCTATAATGCAGGGGGGGGTTTTGTGCCCCTCCGACCAGGGCCCCCCCTGGGAGCAGGTGGCTTCCCCCCCTTCCACCCCCCACAAGCTACTCACAGCAGCAGAGAGTGGATGTTCGGGTGGCTTGGAGGTGACCTGCGCCCGGGGGACCCGCGGGGTCCGCAGCGCGGTGGCCAGCAGCCGGCAGCCCCGCTGCAAGCCCCACATGGCGGTGGCAGGGCGAGCGCGCTGCTCGTCTCTGCGGCCGGGCTGCAGCTGCCCAGCGTGTCACCGCTGCCACCGCCCCGCTGCCRCCCCTCGGCACCGGGCCTGCCGCTCTCCCGAGGGCATGGCAGCGGAAAACCCTTAAACGGCAAGATTTTCCCATTCCCAAATTGCTCACTAATTTTTTTTTTTTCCCCTTCTTTTAAGTGTGGTTTTTTTTTTTCCTCAGCAGCACCCAACTCCTCATGCCTCTGAGGTCAAAAACCGTGTCCCCAGCCCCCAAGGTGGGACCTCTCTGAGATGCTCTGCTGGAGAGCAGATCTCCTCTTCTCTTGGGCTTTTTAAAATTCATAACACTCAAAACACAATGCACTTTTTCTTAAGCTGTTGCAGACGAGATGCCTGATCTTCTCTGATCGCAGTGAGCAGGACCTTGCTCGTCCCGTCCGAGGCGACGGCGTCTCCATCTTCCTTTGTGGCTCAGTGTTTGCGTAGGTCAAATGCAAAATAAGCAGCTGGGAGAAGTCTCACAGTCACTCGCCCTTGTTCTCGTGAGGGACTTCAATTACCAGACGTCTGCTGGAAATACAACACAGCGGAGAGGAAACGGTCTCGGAGGTTCCTGGGGTGTGTGGAAGAGACCTTCCTGAGAGCTGGTGAGGGAGCCAACTGGGGGCAGGCGCCCGCTGGACCTGTTGGTTGTGACCAGAGAAGGACTCGTGGGTGAAGTGACGGTTGGAGGCCGTCTTGGGCATAGCGATCACAAACTGATAGAGTTTTTGATTCTTGGAGAAGTAAGGAGGGGAGCCAGCAGAACCGCTCCCCTGGACTTCTGGAGGGCGGACTTTGGCCTGTTCGAGAAAGTGGTTGAGAAAGTCCCTTGGGAGGCAGACCTGAGGGGCAAAGGAGTCCAGGAAGGCTGGATGTTCTTCAAGAAAGAAATCTTGAAGGCGCAGGAGCGGGCCGTCCCCGTGTGCTGAAAGAGGAGCCGGTGGGGAAGACGACTGGCCCGGCTGAACAGAGCGCTTTGGCTGGAACTCAGGATAAAAGGAAGAGTTTCTGACCCTTGGAAGAAGGGGCAGGCAACTCAGGAGGACTACAAGGATGTTGTGAGGCTATGCAAGGAGAAGAGGGCCAATGTCCAACTAGAACTTAATCTGGCTACTGCCGTAAAAGACAATAAAAAATGTTTCTATAAATACATTAACAACAAAAGGAAGGCTAAGGAGAATCTCCATCCTTTATTGGATGGGGGGGGAAACATAGTGACAAAGGATGAGGAAAAGGTGGAGGTACTTGATGCCTTCTTTGCCTCAGTCTTTAATAGTAAGACCGGTTGTTCTCAGGGTACCCAGCCCCCTGAGCTGGAAGACAGGGACGGGGAGCAGAATGAAGCCCCCATAAACCAAGGGAAATGGTTAGTGACCTGCTACACCACTTAGACACACCCAAGTCTATGTGCTGGATGGGATCCACCCAAGGGGACTGAGGGAGCTGGTGGAAGTGCTCACTGAGCCACTTTCCATCATCTGTCAGCAGTCCTGGCTAACCGGGGAGGTCCCAGTGGACTGGAGGTTAGCAAATGTGACGCCCACCTACAAGAAGGGCTGGAAGGAGGATCCAGGGAACTACAGGCCTGTCAGTCTGACCTCGGTGCCAGGAAAGGTTATGGAGCAGATCGTCCTGAGTGCCATCACACAGCACGTGCAGGACAACCAGGTGGTCAGGCTCGGTCAGCATGGGTTCAYGAAGGGCAGGTCCTGCTTGACCAACCTGATCTCCTCTACGACCAGGTGACCCGCCCAGTGGATGAGGGGAAGGCTGTGGATGTGGTTTACCTGGGCTTTAGTAAAGCCTTTGACACCGTTTCCCACAGCATTCTCCTGGAGAAACTGGCTGCTCATGGCTTGGACGGGTGTACTCTTCGCTGGGTAAAAAACTGGCTGRACGGCCGAGCCCAGAGAGTTGTGGTGAACGGAGTCAAATCCGGTTAGCGGCCGGTCACGAGCGGTGTTCCCCAGGGCTCAGTTTTGGGGCCGGTCTTGTTTAACGTCTTTATCAATGATCTGGACGAGGGGATCGAGTGCACCCTCAGTAAGTTTGCAGACGACACCAAGTTGGGAGGGAGTGTTGATCTGCCTGAGGGTAGGAAGGCTCTGCAGAGGGATCTGGCCAGGCTGGATCGATGGGCCGAGGCCAACTGTGAGGTTCAACAAGACCAAGCATCGGAGCAGGCTGCCCAGGGAAGTGGTGGAGTCACCATCCCTGGAGGTATTTAAAAGACATGTAGAGGTGGCACTTAGGGACATGGTTTAGTGGTGGACTTGGCAATGCTAGGTTAAYGGTTGGACTCGATGATCTGAAAGGTCTTTTCCAACYGAACGATTCTATGATTCTAAAACTGTGTATGCACAGGCTCCTCCTTGCGTGGTGGTGTCTGTCCAGCAAGCCCGTCAGCCACGCACCRCTTAAGGTGCTGACAGATCTGTTGCTGGTGTTTGATCAGGTTGGGCTGGAGTTTGCAAAAGCAACTTCCAACTTGCCCCGAGCTGAGAGCAGAAGTGGCTGAAAGCCTTGAGGCTGGGTCTCGTTCCTCTGACGTGTGGATGCTTGTCAGCAGGAGAAGTAGTGCCCTTTCAGTTTCAACACGTGCCTGCTTCGCTGAATAGCCCAGCTTGGTCCTTCTCTCCCGTAAAAACAGCCCTGCAGAAAGTTTGCCAGGATTTGTATGGACCTGCTCAGAGTTCTCCTTCCTGGAGTCGGGAATGCCACCTTCCTCTCCCTGACTCTCCTTGCTGCTCCTGGGGCTTCACGGTTGCAGCAGGCTCTTCTGTGGGATGAAATTGGGTCTTGTGTTTAGAAGGAGGTCAGAGCTCTTTTCCCAGAACAACTGTCTCAGGAAGGTGCGTGTTTTTACCTTAAAAATGGCATGATGTCCTGCAGGGACCGCCACTGGTCAAGCACACGTTTGTTGATGAAAGATGACTGCTGAAATTTAAAAGTGGTAACGGAATTCTCTTACCTTGTATCTTCTGCTTGCAGCTGGCTTTCCAAAGGATTCCCCTTTGATTCCCTGCTCATCAGAGCCTTTTCCCAACCAGCTGACGGTCAGTAATCTCTGTGCAGAGACACAAAGCTGGGGGGGCGGCGGAGCCTCCGACGGTAAAGATTTTTCTTTTGAGCAGTTTCACAAAACATCTGCCTCTGTGAGACAAGGGAAAGGGATAAGTGACCTCCAGGAACCCCCCCTAGATGACATCTCACACTTCTCTACTTCCCCCTTAGCCCTAGTTGATTTTCTAGAGCAAACCTGTGTGCCGCTGTGCCTCTTTATGCTGCTTTTAGTGATAGGAATCCTGACCTGCGCATCGTCGGGAGCAGCTCTTCTTTCTCCTCCTTGTCAGGAAGAAGCATCCAGGCAGCAACCATCTCCCTCCCTATCTTGCCCCAACTCCCTGTGGCTGTGCGTGATTCTAGCTCTGTTCCTGTTAGTCTAGACCAAATGATGAAGGGCCTGTCTGCTCAGGGAACTACATATTAGGAAAAATTTCTTCACCGAAAGGGTTGTCAGGCATTGGAACAGGCTGCCCAGGGAAGTGGTGGAGTCACCATCACTGGAGGCGTTCAAAAAACGTGTGGATGTGGCGCTTCGGGACATGGTTTAGTGGGCATGGGTGCTGGGCTGATGGGTGGACTCGATGATCTTAAAGGTCTTTTCCAACCTTAATGGTTCTATGATTCTACTCAARCAAGAGCTGCAGTGCCCGTAGGCACCAGTCTGCCATTTGCTAGCACCAAAGCAGGCATCTCAGACCCCCTCTTGCCACCAACCCTCACATGTTCAGTGTTTTAGGGTGCGAAGGAGGGGGAGCATTCCTGTGCCTCGGTCCCTCCCTGAAAACCTGCCTAGAAACCTTCTTTTGCTCCTTTCTCCCTTGTGGCAAAAGCTCGTGTTGAGCGTTGCTGGGATTAACGGGTGAGAGCTTTTCTGTGGGTTTGCAGGGAGGAGAACAGACGTGTAATATCTGTCCTGTAAATGCTGGACCGTTCAGTACGATAGTCCTCCTCCCGAGCAGCGGGGCAGAGGCCGTGGGTTGGCYGGAGAGGCCCAGCGTTGGCTGCAGGGCTCTCGGGTCTCCCCTGATCCACGAGGACAGGACCGTGATCTTCCTGCTGAGAGGGGCTTGTTTCTGCCAGGACCAAACGTGCTGCACAGGGTGGGACAGAGAAGCCGCTGGCGTGACGCCCCTCTGACACGAGGGACACGGGCAGTGCTCGAAGGGGGGCGAGTGGGGAACCCTGGAGATGCTCCTGCTGCGGGAGTGGGAAGGCTGACGAGTAAAAGCTGGGGCTGCCCCCGGCTTGGGCTGAGCTCAGAGGTGGCCCTGGGGTAGAAGAGACTTAGGGTCAAGTCACAGGTCGATCTGCGAGCCTCCATCTCCTAGTGAGCATTGACAAGTGAGCTGGAGGGGTGTCCGGGATCCGGGGGGMATATCCATTTAGATCCACGGTAATTTGCTTTCCCCCCCGCCCCGAGGTTGGGTTTGTGACGCAGCACTTCTGTGCTGCCCCACACCCGCCGTGCGTGGTGGGGACTGAGAGTGTCTGYGGAGGGGCCGTCGTCTCCCCCTGCTGAAGGGCATGGCATGGGGTGAATTTTGGCTGCTGCGTTCAACGTTTATGGATTCTGCTTTTTCGCTCGCCTGCGACACAAGGCAGCGGGAGCTTTGCCAGCTCCAGAAAGGTCTGCGGGGAAGCGGATAGYCCGAGCCCCCGCCGCGGTCAGGGGACGTGCGTGCGGCACCGTGGCTGCCGGCCGWCTCGGGGCCTCGCGCCGGCCAAGCTTGGTCGTGGATCTCTTTGGAGAACCCCGCTGCAGCAAGGTGGGGGGCAGGGCACGCTCACGCCAGGGCAAAGAGCCCGCTGGGACCGCGTGGCCCTGGAGCTCAGCCCGGGGAAGGACGGGCGTTCTCTTGCGCAACGGCAGGTGACCTGGCCCTCTTTGGGGACGGCTTGGGAAAGCGCTGCTCCCTCCGTAACTGGGCTTTAGGAGCGAGAGGAGGCGTCGGGGGCTGGGTGCCAGCGGTGCCCCCGCGGTGCGGGATGTCGGGGTGCTGGCTGGCACCGCCGCTGTGCCCAGGAAAGCGTGCCGCGGGGGGCAGAGGGGTCAYGGGGAGGGAGTCGGGAGAAGCGTGCCGAAGCTGAAGCCCGGCTCCGTTGGCTCGGAAAGCGGGCGAGGAGAAGGGTCGGAGCGCGGCCGGGGCCAAAGGGCGGTTGGCAGGCGCAGCTCCTGCTGCGGAGGGGGGAGAGCCGCCCCAGCTTCCCGCCCGCGCCGCCGCCGCGCTTCTCAGGCGGCTTTTAGACGATAAATCATCGGGACTGGTTTTTATGTCTCGGTTCCTCCTTCCCCGGAGCGTGGGGCAGCCCCGGGACYTCTGCGCTCCCTGCCGTGGGCAATGAGCTCATCTGGGCAAACACCTGCACGTCAAGATTTATTTTTTTATTATTTTTTTTTTAAGGAGGGGGAAAAAAAGTTATTTCCTTCCTTCTTTCTTGGTTGGGTAACTTCCGTCCTTCCCCCCGCGCGGGAGCCCCACGGCAGCAGCCTCCGCCCGCACGGCCGGAGTTCAYGCTCAGCCCCAGACCAAAGGCAAGACCCGACCTCCTCGCTTTCTGCACCCCTTTTGTGTTTGTTTAACTTTCATGAAGGGAAGAGGAGGATTTTTCTCACAATTCAATCTCAGGCACCGCCTGGCGTGAGGAAATCCAGCCGTCCCCGAGAGCTGCCAGCAGCCGGCGGCTGTTGAGGAGGGGTTTGGTTTTGGGGATTGCTGGCCTGGCCGGGGCGTGCTCTTGCTGTTCTCGTGCCACTCCGGCCTTACCTCATCGTTTTTATGTTATTCTAGTGGTCGGCATCGCCAGGCACCAGCCACAGCTCCCTTTTGTAAGGTGCTGTTTATATGTGTCTATATCTTTTATATATATTTATATATTATATATAAATATATCTTTTATATGTTTATATATATCAGCGAAATAAAAAGCTCCTACCCCAGCAAGCCAGCAACTGGAGCTGAGCTAGAAGTGCAAGAGTGAGGGGGGCATAGGGGTACAGTGAGTTGGGAGATGGGGAGCCGCCGAGGCCACACAAGAGTATTTAATAGTGTCACGGAATAGCGTGAGGAGGAAAGAAGAGGAAGGTGGCTGTATTGTATTGGCAGAAACTGGTGAGATCCTGTCACGGAGAAGGCAGCAGAAGAGGAAGAGGGGAGGAAATTGGAGAAGCGGCAAAGCCAATGGGTCAGTGAGGTCTGGGGAGCTGGAGGAGCCGCCGTGCTTGGCTGGGCGACGGCTGGAGCCAAGAGGGAACAAGGGAAGCTGCGAAGGAGGAAACGAGCCCGGGTGGAGGAGCCCCCCCGGCGCTGGGAGGAAAGCTGGGATGGAGCAAAGCCGCTGCTAGAGGTGCTGGTGGTGATGGGGAGGGAGACCGAGGGAAACAAAGACCCTGGGAACGTCACGGGGCTGGAGGCAGGTGAGCAGCCGGCTTTGCCGATGATGGGGAGTTACAGGAAGGTTACAGAGAAGCAGCTTGCAGCCCCCGCTTTCGGCTGGCGACCCACGCGGCCGTGCTCAGCCTGCCCCAACTTTGTCCGTGCAACCCTTGTACCTGACTCTGTTGTTGTTGTTCTGCAGCTCGGGCTGGTAAAAATGGCTGATGGCAAAGAGGACCCCGCGGTGTTCACCTCCAGGTCTCTGCCCTCAGACCCACGGCTGCTGGCTACGGTGACTAACGCTTACCTGGGCACCCGTGTGTACCGGGACATCCTCCACGTCAACGGCGTGTACAACGGGGCGGTGGGAGACACGCACCGAGCCGACATCCCCAGCCCCGTCAACGTTAGGATGACGGTGCCCGGTGCGGAGAGCCTGGCTGAGACCTTCACCCTGAACACCCGGACGGGTAAACAGCAGAGCACGGGCAGGAACCTCCCTGTCCTGCTGCCTCCTTTCAGATCTCCGTCTTGGGCACCCGTCGCTCTTTCCCTCTAACTGCTGGTGACCCTCTTCTAGAAGTTAAAAGTCTCTTTGCCTGTGTTGCCTCTTCCACAAGGTCGCATCTTTCTTCTCCCCATTCTCCATTCACCTGCGGGGCGTTGTTCTTCTGAAGTCCTGTCAGAGGAAGTGGAAGATTCCCCTTTCTTGTGAGAATAAGAGCAATTTTCAGGCTGTATCTCAATCCCTGCTGGAGCCAGGCTTGGAAAACACTGTTTAATTATGAAGCCTGGCAAAATGTTTTATAGCACCCGCCATTCCTCAGCGGCTTGGCCAGATTCGGTGTGTTAACAGTGTCCAGTCAAAAGCTGTGTTTGAATCTGGACCTGGGAAAGACGGTTCCTTTGCCAGTAGGAACCAGTAGATGGGGCAGAAATGGGAGTCTGGGGCGGAACATCAGGACCTGATGGTTCAAAAGGCTGATGGCTCTCGTTGTGCTTACAGGAACCTTCAGCCATGTGCTTCGGTCAACTCATTATACAGCCACCCATCAGATCTACGCTCACCATTCCCTTGTCCACTTGATGGCCTTTAGCGTCACCATCCGACGATCAGCTCACACCACCCAACCCATCATGGTCCAGCTCCAGACTCCTTTTGTGCCAAAGAGCCAGGACTTGGACCTCCACCAAGGACCAGACTTCCAGGGAGCACAGTGAGTTTGGGTCGCGGGCGGACCTTGCCCTGAACACATCCTTCATGGGCTGTTGCACGCTGCCCTGCTCACCGTTAGGAAATAAATTGCAAAAGTAAGGCTAGAGCTAGACTGCCATGGTAAGTAGCGCGGAGGCTTGTGCAAATCTGCTTCTTCCTGGCAGGTACATAAAAAACCCAAAATGAAATATAGAAACATTTCTATTAGTTGCAACTCCAGAATTATTACTTACACTTCCATGTAAGAGAGCAACGAAGGCCACAGGGACTAGATCTGATTACAAAGAAAGGAGTTTGGGGAAGATAGTGAGTTTGGAGGGGATGACCTCTAAAAATGGCTTGCTGGGATTGGGGACTGGTTGCAATGAATTTCAGTCTCCTGCGCTTTGCRGGTGGGACGGCAGCCGAGCTGAAGTGTGGGGCCAAGGGAGCTTCCACCCTAGGTGGGAACGGGAGCCTGATACTCAGCTGCTGGGGGGAGGTCCCCTCTGTGTGGGTGGACGTGCACGGAGTCCCACCTGCTCCGCTCTCCCGTTCCCCATTGCTTGCTGTCTCCTGCAGCTACATCTACGGGAAGACGCTGGTTCCCGAGGTGGAGGGGGGACCCCGTCCCACAGTTCACATGCTCTGGACTCCCGTGCCGCCAGCCTTGACGTTGCGCGGGGAGGAGCGGGAGCGATCCTGGGAGTTCCTGACGGCCGTGGCTGAGAGCGAAGAGGAGGCGAAGAGGAGCTACGGCGAAGGGCTGGCCCTCGTCGCTGCTGGCTCCCTGCACTCCTCCCACGCCCACGCRTGGGCCACGCTGTGGCGAGGCTGCTGCATAGACCTGGACGGACCCCTGCCTTTGAGGCAGGCCCTCTACGGGTGTCTCTACTACCTGCTGAGCGCCATCCCGCCCCGGGRGAGCCTGGGCTTCCTCTTCCACGGCATCAGCCCTGGTGGCTTGTCCAACGGCACTCAGGGCGAGGACTACTGGGGGCACGTCTTCTGGGACCAGGTGGGTGGAGGCCATGCTAGCTGGTAACCTGGGGGCTTTGCGCAGCGGCTGGGATGGAGGAGACTCAGCAGGAGGCTGCTGGGAGGCCTCCTCCTTACCCCCGCACCGGGGTACCCTGGCACCAGCCTCTTGCTGGAGACCACCCTCCTGCTCCTTTGGTAACCGCGACCCAGACCCAGCTCGGTCCCCGGAGTTACTCATCTGGGTTGTCCTCTAACTCAAAAGCAAATTGCCTAAATCGCAGCTAGCTGCCTGGGGCTGCAGTGGGGGCGAGGGGCCGGGAGAGACCCCACCGCAGGGCAGCCGCCTTCCCCAAGCTGGGGTGTGGGGCTAAGGTGGTTCACTTACCCAAGGGAGCTTCAGTGACCAGCTTAGAGCACGGCCACCAACTTTTAGCTGTTCAAAACGAAGCAAGTTGAAACCTGCCCTTCTCTTCCCAGTTTCGGTGGCATCAGCGAGCCCTATTGTGCCTGAGCCACTGAAAAAACAGAAGTGTGTTCTGTGATGGGCACATTCAGCTTTTAAACGTAGGTTTGGTGTGTACTCAGTAGGCCGGCTGGGCTGGGTGGCTTTGCCCCAGCCAGAAGCTTAGATCTGCCCTGGGAGCAGCCAYGCCAAAGGGGTGCACAGCTCTGCCGCCGAATAACGACTGCATGGCGTGAGCAGGAGACACTGCTGGATGGTGTTGAGGCTCCTGTGCTAAACCCAGTGTGGGCTTTCGATGGGCAAGGGCTTTTCAGTCCTGTGGACCCTGTGTGCTTTCGTCCTGGTCATGCGTGTGGTTTTGACCCTCTCCAGAGCCTCTGGCTTTGGAGGACTCCTGCCTCCCTTCTCTTGCACGATGGGAGGTCCTGCTGAGATCATCCTGGTGAGATACCAGAGAGTAGCAGGCATGGGCAGAAACAGTCCTTGTGGATTTGTCCCTTTTCATGAGCCCACGGGACAGCACCTTTAAGTAGTAGCAAAATCACGGTCAGAGCATTTGGGATGGGGGCGGGCTCGAAGGGTGAAACTGGTGGGAGCATTTGGGTGCCCCACCAGCCAGTCCCACCACCTCGCCTTGCTTGGATGTTTCCAGGACACCTGGATGTTCCCGAACATTCTGCTGTTTTATCCTGAAGCTGCCCGAGCCATCCTGGAGTACCGGATTCGCACGCTGGAAGGAGCCTTACGCAATGCGCAGGARCAAGGCTACAAGGTGGGGACAGAGATGTTGGGCTGAGGGCATTGTGACCCAGCCACTGTCACCCAGGAGGACAGCTGGGCTTTGCTCTTCCTCTCTGGCTCTAGTTTTAGCCAGGGGTTGTGAGCAGGCCATTGCCCGCGGGAGGTGGACTGGGGGGAGCATCTCAAGATGTGCTCAGCTGCCTCATGGATGTCTTCTCCTGGCAGGGTGCTAAGTTCCCGTGGGAGAGCGCAGCCACTGGCCGGGAAGTCTGCCCTGAGGAGATCTATGGAGCCCAAGAAATCCATGTCACTGGGGACGTTTTGATGGCCTTTGAGCAGTATTATTGCACCACGCAGGTAAAGGGAGTGTGTTCCACCTGGATGGCCCGGTGGCACGGCCTGCAGGGCATCTGGTGACTGTCACTGTCCCTTCCCAGAGAAACTCTGCTGTTGTCTGCTCCCGTCAGAATTGCTGGTAGCACTCCGGGGTCCCTTCTTTAGCCCTGCCTCCTCTGTCCTTGCTCCCCGTGGGCAGCTCAGCATCCTGTTGCCCCAATCCAGGCCAGTTCTCTGACCTTTTCTCCTGCTACGTCCATCTCCTTAGAGCTCCTGTCCTCCTGCAGAGTTTGGGTCTGGTTGAGTCTCCCTCATGTCCCTGTTTTTCTCTGGCTTTGGCTCTCTCCAGGACCAGAAGCTGTTCAGGGAGGATGGAGGCTGGAAGCTGGTGGGAGCCGTGGCTCAGTACTGGTGCAGCAGGATGGTGTGGAGCGAGGAGGAGCAATGCTACCACATCAAAGGTACCTCTGCAACTGCCAGACCTCTTTGTAGGGAAGGGGTTTGTAAGTAGAGGCTTGGAGCCTCTCCAGCCAGACCTGGATGGAAGTGCACGGGCTCTTCAGACTCTGCCCTCTGGAATATCTCACAGATAATGTCCGTGCGATCACGGGACAAAATGCTCAGCTCTCTTCCAATGCCACAGCATCGGTTGTTTTTTCTGTCGGCACCTTGTCACYCATAGGACACCTCTAAATGTCTCCTTCCATGGTGGTACAAGCTGATGCCACAAGCATGGGTGCCTTCAGATCTGCTGTTGTGACTGGTGGCACTTACAGAAAACAGAGTGCGAGGGCTTTAGAGAGGAAGGACTTTTCTAAGAGACCTGAGTTTAAATCCCCCAGGAGCCTGCAGGAGTTTAATCCTTGAAGAACATCTGGTGCTGTTGGTGCCGAACAAGCACAACCGCTGATGTGTCTGGCAGGGCAAAGGGTCTCTCTGCAGGCAGCAATCCTGCTGAAGCACGTTATGTTAGAGTGCAAGTTACCACTGATGGGCTGCTTCTGAAAGGGGACACTGAGGAAGAAAACGAGAAGTGAAGAAGAGGTGTTTGTGGGAGGAGGGTCTGGAGGAGAAGGCTGGGTTACAGCGAAGGGGTCTCAATGAAACTGGGGGGATCAGAGCTAGAAGAGCCCCTGGGGTTGCTGCAGGCTGGCTCTTGGTGCAAAGATCCTTGGAGACAGCCCCAGTGCCCCCAAAGGAGTCACATATTTAAATGTCTCTTTTCACGTTTCTCTTGGGAAGTGGYCGTCTTTCCTTCTGGCGACAATCTGCATGAAAGCAGCAAAGGAAGGAGCTGAGCTTGTAGCTAGGGAAAGATTTAGCGACTTGATCGACTTGATTGAATGACTTGAAAGAATTAATGACTTGAAGGTCATCTTGCCTGTGAAGTGGGGGAGATGCCCTCAAGTTGAGGGATCTGCTGCCCATCAGCCAAAGCTGTAAGCCAGGCTGTTTCTCCTTCACAACGAGCACCACTTATGTTCTCCTCTACTGAGTGTCACACCGGGATCGCTGTGGGCTCCTGCCAGAAGCAGAGGGACAACACCTTGCCCCGTGGGCAGGCATCACTGCAACGGGAGGGGTTCTGTTCTCGTGCCACTTCCCTGAGGAGGGGCACAAAGCCATGCCAAACCTCGGTGTGCTGCGGTGTGAAGTGTCCCCTTCCTCTTCCTCCAGGTGTCATGCCCCCAGACGAGTATCATTACCGGGTTGATAACTCTGTTTACACCAACGCCGTGGCCCAGCGGAGGTAACGCGCATGCCTTGTTGAAGCTCTGCCCCATCTCTCTTCTCTTCTGCCTAGCAGTCTGGCAGGGGTAGGAGCAGCAGGGCTCCCACGTGGGATACCCCTTTCCTCTCCTCACATACCTCCATCTGAGCTGGTCTCCTCTGCCTGCCTTTACAGTCAGCGGAAAGAAGTAGGTGGTCCCATGGCAGTTCATCTGACCTGTTCCAGGTGTCCACGTGAGACTGAGAGGGATTTCCCTTCACAGGAGGGTTTCTCTCCTTGCCTTGTATGAGATGTATATACATTAGCCAGCTGAAGCTAGAGGAATGGACTCCCAACTCCAGCAATGAAAGCTATTACCCCAAGCTTAAACTTTGACCTGTGTTCTTTCAGAGTCGCTGTTCCTTTGCAGTTATGGCTCAATTAGTTCTTTCTGTTCCCTTTCTTCTCTTCCCCCCTCTGAGGAGGTCACAGCACCCATGCCTGACATCAAGCACCGTTCCTCGCTTCTTTTCAGCTTAAATTTTGCAGCTGATGTTGCTCGGGACTTCTTGATCCCTGTGCCAGAGGAGTGGATGGACTGTGCCAAGAAAGTCAAAGTGCCCTTTGATGCGGAGAGGAAATATCATCCCGAGTACGATGGTTACAGCCCAGGTGAGCGCAGAGGCAGCAGCAGACCTTTGAGTTGGCCACTGCTCTTTCTTTGTAAGCCTGCAAGAAGTGGGGACTCTGACTGGTTCAAACACGGGGACAGCAGCTGAATGGTTGGCTGAAGTAAAAATCTCTAGCGTTGCTCTCCAAGTGCACCATTTGGGTTGCCAGTGTGGAGAGCCTGGCTTGTAGATGTCTTTTCTGCCTTTTGGTGGATTGTTTCTCATTAGTGGGCTCATAAAATTAGGAAATTTGGGAACACAGAGAGTAGGAAGAGACTTTTAGTACTGGGCTGCAGATGACATGGTTGCTATGAACCCATTGCTGACAGTTAGGTCTATCTTTCCAAGGTCAAGTGCCATGTGTCACCCTTCCAGCAACCCCTGGCCCTCTGGAGGTGAAGAGGCCAGTTCCAGTGGAAATGCGTGCCCAGTTTAGTGCCCCTTTTCTCACAGTTAAGGGCAGGGTAATCTGGGTGCACGGGAATGTGGGAGCTATTCCTTTGCACCTGAAGTTTAGGTGACACCAGTCTGAGTGCCATCATTCTCTGAGCAACCTGATCTAGCTGAAGATGTCCCTGCCCACGGCAGGGGGGTTGGACTAGGTGACCTTTAGAGGTCCCTTCCAACCCAAACTATTCTGTGATTCTGCGTTAGGGCTGTGCCAGTGTCCTGCCTCGACACAGCTTCCAGCAAACACAGCACCAAGGACAAYCCATAAGCTGCCGTTCTGGGCTGCYTTTAGCGAGGCAGCAATGAGTTGTCCTCCCTGCAGTTCCACTACCTTCCCCCTGTTGATGTGGTGTTTGTTGTTCTAAGTTTGTGATTTTGTGTGAGTCCGGTTTGTTCCCTGCATGAGTAAACAGACAGTCAATCGGCCGGTTATTCCCAGCTGGGGTACRTGGTCTGAGGGACTCCTTTCCCCAGGTGAGCCTGTGAAACAAGCTGACGTTGTCTTGCTTGGATTCCCGCTGATGTACCCCATGAGCTCTGAAGTCCGGAGAAATGACCTGGAGATGTATGAACCCGTCACTGAGCTGGATGGGCCAGCCATGACCTGGGTAAGGAGAGGGGCAGAGCCTGAGGTGGGATTCATCCACGAGGCGGTTGTTTCCAMCTGAGTTAGTCGCTGCCAGCCCCATCAGCAGGCACGATTCGTCAGACCTGCTTTAAACTCTGAGGGAATGTGGACAGGGCAGAGCTAGAGATGTGCGCTGAAGATGTCTACTCTGGGTCAGAGGGRTGCCACTTGTGGTGTCACTCTGAAGCTTTTGCTCTATTGTCACCCCTGGGGGAGACGGCAGCTGGTGAAAGGCCGTTTTTCTYTCCCGCAGAGCATGTTTGCAGTGGGCTGGCTGGAGCTAAAGGAGGTGCAGAGAGCCCAGAGCCAACTGAACAAGTGTTTCAGCAACATCACGGAGCCCTTCAAGGTTAGCTGCGTGGCGTGGGTGCTTCCCCGTGACAAACGCCTCTTGTTTCTATCTTGCCTGTTCCCAAGTAGGTCACATCACACTGAGAGACACCACTTGGTCTGGAGCCTGTGCTGACCGCACTTGTGGTCACTCGGTGGTTGTTATACTGAGCTAGGTGGCTGCACACTCTATCTCTTCTCTGCATGCTTCTGAAGAGCAGTGAGGAGGCATCCGCTTCCTACCACGCAATACAAAGCCACGGGTCAGTATCGTGCTCACCCCAGGCATCCTTCTGCCTGGCAGGGGTGGGAAAGGGAACGGAGATGGTGGCATTTAGAGACGCATCGGAGCCCACCCACCACCTCATGCCAGGATGGGYGGCAGAGCACGGTCATTGCAACACCCCAGATCTGTGACAGTGACCATGATAAGCATATTCAAACCCACAAAACTTATGAAGAGTCCCAGTGCAACTGTTGAGTCATTTCTTTCTCTTGCTGGAGCAGATCTGGGTGGAGAACTCAGATGGGTCAGGAGCTGTGAACTTCTTGACAGGGATGGGTGGATTCTTGCAAGCTGTCCTCTTTGGCTACACAGGGTTCAGGTGAGACCTATATTATGTCACATTTAATTTCTAAGCAACTATGTGTCACTTGGAACCTTACTGTTCAGCTGGAGCAAGTGTTTTTACTCATGAAAAAGAAAGGAACTTGCAGCATCCAGAATATCCTCCAAAGCTCCCAGCGTGTAAYGAAAAACAGGAGCGCTATTGATCCCGGATGAACTGTGGATACTGGGGACAGTTAGTCACCGGTGGAGGACAGGGTGGAGTTATCAGAAACTATAAGCTTTGGTCCATTTCTCCTCCAGCTACGTCAGTGTTGAAAGCCATTGGCTTCAAAAGGAGACAGAGCTAGGCCAACACTGAGCCCTTCAACACTAGTTGACACCCTCAGTGAAGAGGGACATCTSTGTATGATCTCAGGATTGTGGCTAGCCTGTATCATTTTGATGTCTGYGTATCAGAAACACAACCAGACCTGCCCACTCCATAGGTGGTTGTAGCTTTGGTTTCTTCACTAAGTATGGATGAAGCTTGAAGACTACAATCCACCAATTACATTGGCCTTTTGGTTAACTAATTGAAGAGAAAGTCCATACAACCACCTTGCAGGCAAATGCAAGACGACTTCTTGTTATGCCTTACACGCTGTGGTCTTTCCAAGGGGACCTTTGTAAATGGAGACCCCAGTCCTCTACCACCACACTGAGCTGCCGTAGGCCTATTCCCAATTTAAAGGCTGGAAACAGATTCGGAACAGGTAAGAGACTCTCTCCGGGTCACTTGATGAGTTAGTTGCACATTTGGGAAGCTAAATGTCATTCCCGAAGTCTGTCCTCTGGCTTAGCTATAACATCATCCTATGTTATAGGATGTGGTGGAAAGATGAATGTGGTGTGGAAAGACCTTCTGCAGCCCCTCTGAAGCAATCTGCCATCTGCGTATATGTGGCTCTGCAAGCYTCTGTGGAGGAAAGTGCTCAGCTGGCATCGCTGAAAATTAGAAAAAACATTAAGCTGTTTGTATAATTTCAAAGCTGTGTCTCGTATCCAAAGCAGCCTGGTGGTTTCAACCCTGAAGTAACAGTCTCTTGAGTGTATTCTTAGTTTAATTGAGGATGGATCAACTGACAAGCCTTTTGATTTCCAGCGAAACCTTCTAGCACTAACTATGTGTTTTTAYTCTGTGTGTGTGGCCAGAAGCTGCTGAGAAACCCACCAGTTTCTTGGTGGAGCTGGGTGTGAGCTACCGTATTCCCAGCTGAAAACCTTAATCTCAGCTTTTGCAGAGCTTGAAGGCCTTCAGATGCTCCGTGTGTGTCAGGTTGGGTCCCTCTTGGCACAGGCTCAAGCCACAGGCTTTGGGGCTCCAGCCAAATTTCCACAGATGTCAAGGTGACATTTATGCAGCCCTCAGGGCCGCGCTCTTGCCTTGCCCATTGTAAGCCACGGACCCTGGCTGGTGCGTTGGCCTGCTGCTGAGGCTTTCCAGTCTCTTGGGCCTCTCTTGAGTCCTCTCCAGTCCGTTGAGCCCTCTCAACAGACTGGAGATGATGGTCAAGAGCTCTCATGTGTCAAGATTTGAGTAGGAGATAACAGTGACCATTGTCTTTCCTCATCCAAAGCCAAAACACACAACTGGGCTCTGTTTGACTTTGGATAAGGGCTTGGAGAAARAATTCAAGCTGTTGGCTTGATTTTTATCTTTTGTTGAGGGAGCACATATAGCGACGCTGAGTTTAAAGCCCTTCAAACCAGCGGGAGTGGGAGCTGATGTGGGTTTCTGAACATCACCTCGCTGACCCRCTTCGGTCACAGCCCGGAGGGAAAGTGAAAACCGAGCTGTGCGGACACATCTTTGTTGAGATGGCAAATTCCAGAGGAGAGGGGCAGTGCTAGCGTCAGGGGTGTCCTGCGATTTAGTTGAGCAGCACTTCCAGAAGCGTCTCCACCAGGCGTGAGGTGAGCTCCCACCATCTCCTCACCAGCGTCGTATAGCTTTCAGAGCAACGGCAGATGAGAGCAGACACATCCTGCCTGGTGTTTTGGCTGAAGCTGAACTTGCATCCCGAAAATCCCAGCTACAGCCACCTCCTGAGCAACTCCCGTGGCTGGAGCTCAGTTCCARCACATGGCCCAGAGCCTGCGCCCGTAGGTTCGTGTGATCAGTCTTCAACGGCAATTCCTGCTTGGGGTCCGTGGCCACCTCTGCTCATTCCTGTGCCCTGTTCCCCTCCCCGTCTCAGAGCAGGGTATTCCTGAAATTCTGCCAGCGTGGCAGCTGATGCAGCCACCGTCTGAACATGAGTGGAGACCTGAGCTGCCTTAAAACATTTTTTTTTCTTTTTTTATTAAAAAAAAGTGAATCCAACCTAATGGAAACCACAGACCCCAAACGAGGAACTGGAAGAGGGAGAGGAACACCTTAAGGTGCTGGGCTATGAAATCATGACCTGAGTAGCTCTTCACCRGATGCTTCACCAGTGTGTTTGGGATTTGCCTGGAGATACTTGGGATACTCCATGCATCTGTGGGCAGAAGGAGTCCTTGGTGTAACAGGGGTGGCATCTGGGATGTATGAGGCTGTGCTGTCTGGGGAGGTGGCCGACCCTACAAAGCTGCTTTACTTTGTGGCCACCCTGTGTTCCCACCGCTGACCTGCTCCTGCCTTTCCAGGATCACAAAGACCAGCCTCCGCTTCAACCCTGCCTTTCCCGATGACATCAACAAGTTGAAAGTCACCGGCGTCTCCTACTTCGGCAACAAACTGAAGTTCACCATCACCAAAGAAGAGATCAGGATCAAAGTGACCAAGTCTCCCCGGGACCCTCCGGCATCTCCCCTGGAAGCTGTGCTGGAGGAGTCGGGGCAGCGGTTTCCCCTGCGTGAAGGTACAGCGTCACCACCTGGGTCTGTYGCCTAAAACAAAGATAATTTGGGGAGAAACCGTTCCCATTTCTCACACGGGTTGTTTTTTGTTGTAGGGCAGAGCATCTCTTTCCCCACGGCGGCCGGCTGGATTCAGAGGTCATCCACCAAGGCATTTTAAACCTTGGTTGATCTGGGTTTTACCCACCGAAGCAGCAGAAACAAGTTGAACAGGAGATGCTGGCGGAAGGGGAAGGTAAAGGTGGGGCAGAACGTGGGCGTCCCAGGCTGTACATAAACYCTTTGCCCCCATGGGGCTGCGCGTGCCGTCTGTCTTTGTGGCCCCAGGGAGGGGGGGTGGACTTGGAGCTCTCGCCGTGGCTGGGGTGGCAGCAGCTCCCCGAGTGGTGCTGAGCATCCTTGTCTATGCTGGGGGACACTGAGCCCCCTGACTCCCATTCACATGCCTTCCACATCTCTCACTTAGCAGAGGAGAGGAAATCAAGCTTGAAAGCAACTGTTTTAAACGAGTTTTCTAAACACCCATGACTTGTTTATGCTTTAAACATCTGCATTTATAAGGATGCCCCTAGCTGATAGATCTGTGTTTAGTCCAGCCCGTACGTGCGCTGACTCCCAGCTCCTCCGGCACRTCCTGGCTTGGTCCTCGCCTTCTCCCGGACGCCTGCGTCGCTCGGGGGCTCAGAGGGCTGCGGAGACTCAGCCCCCACGGCTTCGCCACGTCACTCCCACCCGCCAGCGAGCAAGAAGAGGAGGATCCCTCGGCTGCAGCGCACGGCTGCCTCTGGGCTTCCAACACACTGAGCGACCGGGCCCCCCAAATCCTGCTGAGCCCCTAATGAGAAACTCTGCCGAGGCAGCGTGGGCAGCAGGCAGCGCTACGGGGTGGACGGGAGTAAAGCTGGAGCTGAGCGTTATTTTGGCACTAATTAGTTGCAAAACACACAAGCCAAAAGCATTTTAGCCCTGTTTGGGCAGCGCACAGCTCCTTTTCTTTTGAGTTATTCGGCGTATAACATTCCTATCATGTTTTTAACACATTATCTACATTATCGTCTCTCTTTTCAAGCAGTTTTGGAATTAAAGCCCTTCTAACTTGATGTTTGAAGGTCTACAGGAAGCCCAGGCATCAGATATTGTTAATGTTATGTCAGATGACAACAAGTGCAGCATTTTTCTGGGGTTTGAGCAGAGTCCTGCTCCAGCTAAGTAGCCTCAGGGCAAGCAAAGAGCTGCTGGGTGTTTGCTTAAGGCATTTTCGGTGTCCTAGAAAGTGCTGCAGGAGAGGAGGGGAAGGGCTGTKCCTGTGTACCCATGCAAACGGGGGGCATGATAYCCCCCAACACCCAGCTCTGCACCTCGCAGCATCCTCCCCTCYGGCATCCCCCTTCCTGGGGGTGGTTTGGTGCCTCGTTTCCCGGCCCCRTGCCTTTGCTAGAGCAGACGTGGGTCAAAGTGAGGGGATGCCAAAGGCGCTCCCTGTCCTGCCGGGATCTGTCCTCTCTAAACAAACCCCAGGAATCTCSGCTGAAGGCTGCGGAGTTTATAAAAAGCCCTGCGGCCGCTTCCTGCYGCAGGCAGCATATGGGAACACTTAGGGAAGGAGGCAAAGTGACTCCCTCACCTTATAATTACGCTGGCTCTCTCTTCAAAAGTCACCCAACCCCTAATTAGCAGCAGTTCTCAGCAGCAGGACAAACGGACCCCTCCTTCCCCTCGCCCCGGTAACAGCYCTGTGGGCTGCTCCTGGATTTGGATTTTAACAGGGCTGGGGATAAAGCCCAGCTCTGAGCCAGGTCCCAGGTGGCACTAAAAGGGGTCTCCCCCCACCCCCGAAAAAGGAATCCTTTTAGCCCAGTTGCCAAAATGAGCGGGCTCTGGCCCGGGGCGGGCAATGGGGAGGGATGGCACAGGGCAGCGGGATTGCATCCTGCGCTCGTCCCCTCTGTCCTTGCCGGGGACCTGCTGGGGGACGTCTGCTTTCCTGCAATGAGTTTGCAAGTCTCAGCTCCCCTTGGAGGGGACGACATCTCATCTGCTTGAGAGTGTCCCCACAGGGCCAAGAAACTTCTCTGCTTCCTTCCCCTCCTCGGTCGCAGGTGGGGCCCTGATGGCCGTTTTAGGCTGGGTGGCTCTAAGGGTCACGGAGATTATTCCTTCTCCTGGCTGCAAAGAGCATGATCAGAGCGAAAAAGCCGTATTTATACTGTCCCTTTAGCRCCCGCCCTGCACTGCACACACGCACGCAGAAGACTCGCGATGTGTGAAATGGTTTAATGATTTAAATAGTGGTCACCGAGGCTGGAGGGATGCTGTGCTCCACACAGGATAAAGGGAGTTAAAAAAACCCAGGGTAATCGAGCTGCCCCAAGAAGCGTGGCCGGGAGCCGGGGTCGGGCAYGGCGGGGCTGGGGGTGCTGGACCAGGCAGGGGAGGGTGAGGGGAGATGCAGCGGTGAGGGAGAAGCTTGTGGAGCTGCCTCCCCGCTGGCCACACGCTGCCCGGTGGGCGCGAAAGCTTGCGGTCGTGGCCCTGGGCGGCAGAGGTGGGTGGTGGCTGGGTCATGCTGCACCAGTGGTCTTTTTGGGGGGGGGCCACCAGCGATGCGAAGGAGTTTCTACGAGCTCTTCGCCCGCTGGTCACTGGTCCTCGTCGCCGCTCCCGCTGAACTGGTAGGTGAAGAAGCCGACAGACTCCTGGGCGAGCTTGGAGAGGTGGATGACGCCCGTGACGAGCAGGGCGGCGAGCAGCAGCGGCAGCACCACGCTCCCCGCCGTGGCCAGGGCGTTGTAGCACCTGGCCTTGGAGCTGAAGCGCCGAGCAGCTTCCACATCCCCGGCCACTTTCCRGTCCCGCGCCTGCAACAGCCGAGAGACGGGGCAGCAGCGCCCGGGCTGCCCGTAGCTCCCTCCCCGTGCCTCCTCCCAGCCTGGCTACGTGGCTTCGGTGCCCTCGCAGCCCTTWATTTAGTCCTCCGGGCAGTGCCACGCTGCCGGCCGGCTCCCCGCCAGACAAGAGGGTGGCCATCCATCCATCCATCCCGGGCTGCCCGCCAGCTCCACGCGCTCCTGCTCCCCCCGGCCCCGCTGTCTTTACCGCTGGGTTTTTCCCTTCTGCTGCTCTCCTGCTTCTTTCAGAGCCTYGCTGGCTCCAGCCCTCGCTTTCCCCCGTTGCTCCCCCCTGGTCCAGCCCAGCTGGAGCTGCTCCTGCCAGAGGGCAGGTGGAGGGGTGGGGGGGCATCACGGCCCCCCAGCACCTTCTAGGAAGAAGTAGTTGGTCCTCCGGCAGTGGCAGGAGGCTGTGGTTATCTGGGGGGTCTCAGCCTCATTAATAGGTGGCAAGAAAAGTGTGGGGACTTTACCGGGTGACAGTGTCACCTGCAGCCAGCTGTTGGGCAGTTGCAACCTGCAGTTGGGCTCTCGTCCCTCCCCCCTAGCCCTCCCAGGCAGTCATTTCAGATGCTCCGTGTCTCTTTGGGAAGTCCATCCCTTGGCATCAACCCAGGGAGGGCTCCCAGGTGACCCCAAATGTTCAGTCTCCCATCCCCGCTCGGCGCCCATACCTTGACGGAGAAGGCGAGCGCCACGAAGCCGAGACAGCAGAAGTTCATGTAGATGGTGTTGAAGATGGACCAGATGAGGTGGTCGCGGGGTGGCGGGGAGGYGCCGACGGCGAGGACAGTGGGAGACGGCTCCCGCTTGTGGGGCGGCGTGGGCAGGTAGTCCTCCCGCGGGTAGGAGGTGTCCATGGCCACGGASAGGGGCACCCCGCGGCTCTCCTGCTCCACCAGCCTGGCTGGGGCAGTGGGGCAGGGCAGCCCCTTTATATAGTCCTTGTCTACGGCACGGCCTCGTCTCCTCTATATATAAACCCGAGAAATTACAGCCCTCCCCGGGCTGTGGTTATCAGACATGCTTGGCTGGGAGCTAGGAGAAACAAACTTGGTTTTGTGAGCCTACGGGCTTTTTATAACCAGCCTTCCTCCCGCGATGAGGAGCRCAGATGGCTCCAGCATGACGGAGGGAGAGGCTGAGCGCTTGGGGAGGACCGTCAGGATGGAGCCGTGGGACGACTTTGAAACCAAGTGACCGTCACCCCGAGGGGCCGAGACAGACCCTCGGTGCCAGGATCTCTCACTGCGCCAGCTCGCACCAATACCTTCAGCCCAGTCCTTTCAGGTGGTCTTGGCTGGGAAGACCCCTTGTTCACAGCACGTTTGGGCCACCGGATGCATTAAATAGGAACTTAATACCAAAATGTAGAAGAGCTACTTCTACGGGATTCCCTGGAAGCGGGAGGAGATGGGGCTGTGCAGCGGGATGGGGTGTGTATGGCCAGAAAAACACAGAGATTTTTTTTCTTTCCTTTTTCTGCCACGCCTAAACTTTTAGGAAGAATCTTATCTGGGATCTGGGCTGGAAGTGCTCTGCACCGCGGCAGGGATGGAGGCAGAGAGCTGTGGAGCTGGCAGCGGGAGGAGGAGGCTGTTCCGAAGACGCGCAAGGACCCTCTTCTCCTTCCCCACGGTGAATAAGGCGACAGGTGAGGGGGTTTGGCAGGACAGGCTTTATTTGTGGTGACAGTGACCTATACACACGTCACAGGTATAAACACCAGGAAGCCCGGCAGCTCCCTGCCAAGGCACACAAGCGAAGAAGAAAGGGGGGGCTGTCCCCCGCATCCCAGCCTGGCCCACCCATCCCCTTCCATGCGGTGGCCATGCTGGGACACCCAGGGGTGCAGGCAGCGAGGGCACGGGGTGTCGCGCTCTTTCCCCCTGTGCCCCGTGCCCAAAGTGGGGACACGGGGAGGAGGAGAGGAGAGGAGAAGCACTCCGTGGGGTGGCAGCAAGCAGGTYGGGGGCTGCGTGGCGGTCAGGTGGTGGCTATGACGATAATGACGATGATGATGGCCACCACGGCAAGGACCAGCAGCAGGGAGCAGATGATGTTCAAGACCTTGGCACGGGCACCATGCCGCCGGGCACCCTCCAGGTCCCCCAGCACCTTGCAGTCRCGGGCCTGTGGGGGCAAATGGGGGGCTCAGCGGGGGGGGCCCGGTTGGGGGCCCRGCCTGGGGGTGGCTGCAAGGTGGTGGTGGGACCTCAGGGATGCATTGCCCTGGGACAGGGGATGAAGCCACTGCTGCCTGTTCCCGCCACCCATGGTCCTGGCTCTCGGGGTGGGCAGGCTCGGCTGGGGACTGGATCGGGAGGGGGACCGGATCTGGGGGTCCCACGGCAGGGTGGCATCAGGGGGGTCTGGGATGGGAGATTGGATCGGGGGTCCTGGCACGGGAGAGGGGTCTGGGGCAGGCTAGTGCAGGGGGGCTCCCTGGCGGGGGAAGGGTYCGAGTCAGGCTGAATCAGAGGCACCGGACTGGGGGGTTCCAGGTCGGTGAGGGGGTCCATATCGGGCTGGGTCGGGCGGTCCTGGGGAGTGGGGCTCCCTGGCTGGGGAAGGGTCCGGGTCAGGCTGGGTTGGGGGGGACCAGATCGGGGTGGAGGGTCTCGGCGCAGGGCTGGTGTCAGAGCGGACTGCGTCGGGGGGTCTCAGGCGGGGCGGTCTCGAGTTGGGGAGGGGGTCAGGATGTGTCGGGGGTCCCGGACCGGGTTGACCTTGGGGACCGGGCTGGGCTGGCTCGGGGGGTCCCCGCAGGAGCTGGCTGGGGGAAGGGGCTGGGTCGCGGGGGTCCCGGGACGGCTTGTTCAGTGGCGGCGGGGCGGCGGGTGGGGGTCCCTGGACCGTCCCCCCTCTCACCTTGATGGAGAAGACGAGCGCGGGGAAGCAGAGGCAGCCCAGGTAGGCGAGCCCGTAGCCCAGCAGGACGTTGAAGAGGGACCAGAGCACGTAGTCCCGGGGCTGCTCGACGGGGCCGGCGGCGGGGGTCGCCCCCCGCCCGAGGGGCTGCAGCGGGGTGGGCACCTCCGCCTGCCGGGGCTTCATGGCCGGGCCGCGCCGGGGGCGGCAGCGCTGGGGAAATGAAACCAACCCCGCCCGGGCAGCGGGACCGGCCCCGCACCGCCCCCAGCGCCGGCCCGGACCCCCAGCGCGGGAGGAGCGGCCGGACAGCCCGCCCCCTCCTCGGTGGGTGGCACTGCCACCCGGGGCGCGGTCACCCCTGTACCTGTACCCCCCAGCGTAAGGTGGCGGGTGTGGGGCAGCTTTGGGGACTCAGAGCGGACTTTGGGGACTCAGAGGGGACTCCAGGGGACCTTGGGGACTCAAAAGCCAAATTTCCCCTTTGGAGAGCCGCTCCCTTGGCAGCGAAGGGTGGGGAGACGGCACCGCGGGGGGGCAGGGACGGGTGTGGGCTTGGAGCATGGTTTCAGGCTGCCGAAATCAAGGGCAGGCGGGCGCAAGGAAAGGTGGGACCCCCCAGCTCCCCCRCTGAGCCCCGGGTTCCTCGGCAGGGGCTGCAGAGCCTGGCGGTCCCCCTCCCCACGGAGGCCATCTGCACCTGGAATGGAAGCTGAYGGGGGCAGGAGAAAGCACAGAAATKGGTCCTGGACGGGTGTGGGGCACCTCTGAAGACCCCAGAAGGCCGGGGAGGGTGTGTGTGTTTACATTTAAATAACAGCACCAACATGGCACCCCCTTTGCAAGCCCGTTTTTGCTCTTCCTTACTCAGCCCTGCCTCCCCACACGTCTGAGTTATGGGGTAGCCCTGGCCCCCCCCGAGGTGGGGATGCCTGGGGGGAATAATGCCCCCCAAAACCCAAAAGCATGACATTTCCAAGGAGAAGGGTGGGGAAGGAGCTTTATTTGCTGGGAGCTCACCCCATGGGTTCATGCTGAAGAGGGTTGTCTCAGCCAGGGTGCATCAGGAGGGTGCCTGAGGACACCCCCTTGTCCAGTGGGAGTGGGGAGAAAGGTTCCACAGGACCCACGCATCTCCCCCAGCAGCAAGGTGGGTGGGTTTTGGATGAGCTGGGTGGAGGGAAAGGAAAACCGAGGCCCCGGTGCTGCTGCTCCTCGGTGGGACGGGGTTAGAGGCGGCTGCCCGCCAGCAAGCTGTTGTAGTACACAAACAGCATCGCGATACAGATGATGGTAACCACGATGCCCAGGCAGAGCGCTGCGATGTTCAGATGCTTGGCCGTCCTCCCGTAGCTGCCTGCAGTCGGCAGGTCCTGGGCRATTATCCTGTCTCTGGCCTGGGGATCAGGAGAGGGAGATGGGTAGTGAAACGGCACGAGACAGAGGCGGCGGTGGTGGTGGCGAGGGGCCGAGGGGACATGCCGGTCTCCCTCGCCGTCGAGCAGCTGGCCTCGCCGAAGCCTGGCACCGGGATCCACCGGGCTCTGCCGCAACCCCAAGAGACCCACCCCGACGCGGTGGAAACGGAGCTCGCGGCAGCCTGAAGGCACTTTCTTCTCGGCTTATTAAAAGCCATTACGCTTGGCAACACGCTGCACAGTCCTCTTGGGGGGCTGGGGCAGCAGCGCAGGACGGGAGAGCCGGGCAGAAGAGGGGGGTCTGGGGCGCTTCCCGCAGTGCCGGCAGATGCTGACATGTGCCTCTCTGTGGTCATCAGGGCGCCCGTTAAAAACTATTTACTTTCAAGGTAATAAAGGAAAAGTGCGCAGGGAGCAGCCGTTTCTTATCTCAGGAGGRGGTGAAGCCTCGCGGTGGTTTCGGGAGCGCCGCGGGAGGGAGCCGGGAGCCGGCTGCCTGCCTTATCCCCCCGGCGGGGGATGGTTTGGGGCTCGCTCAAGTCCRTGGGAGGAGAGCCGGACCTGCCGCGCTGCCCGGATCCCCCTTTCCCAAAGCACCAAAGGAGGACGGGTGGCCCTCGAACGGTGGCTTTGCCGGGGACTCTGGGTGCGGAGCAGCGTAGTGGGGCATCTCGTGGGGGGAAGGACGAGGAGCGAGGTGGGGACGGGGTGGTTCGGGGTAAGCTGGGACAGGGTGGGACAAGATGGGACAGGGTGAGATGGGGTGGGACAAGATGGGACGGGAAGAAATGGGATTTGGGAGCCCTGGTATGGGCGCAGTCAGCAGGCGGGACCCCCGAGCCAGGCAGGGGGGTGGTGGGATGGGGGTGACTTTCTCCTCACCTTAACGGAGAAGACGAGCGCCATGAAGCCCAGGCAGAAGGGGTTGCAGAACATGCTGTTGAAGAAGGACCAGAGCACAAAGTCCTGGGGCTTGGGGTCAGGCTCCGGTCGAACAAAAGAGGTGATGGTGGGGCCGAAGGCGGTGGCCGGGGAGCCTGCCCCGTTCCTGCCGTAGGGCTGCATGTTGACGCTGACGGACGGCGGGACGTTCTCCATGGCAGCCCGGCACCGGGGAAGAGCAGGGACGCAGGTGCCCGGGCTATTTATAGGTACGAGGAGGGGTTTGCTGGGGTGGGGCCCCCCTGCCTGACACCACGCAGGGCACCGGGGCGGGCGCACCGGGTCTCCCGGGGACGGGCTGCGGGACGAGGTGGGCTCCCCGGGCGGGCTGGGGGCTTAGGGCCCGGCGGGGGGAGAGCCGCAGCCCTGGGCACGGTCTGGGGGGGCAGGTGGGGGGGGATGCCCATGGCTCGGGYGATGGCACGGGGCGGCCGCCTCGCCTGTTCCTCTTTGCTTTTTGCCCTCTCGGGCTGATAAGCGATTTCTGCTCGGGGCAGGTCAGGGCAGAGCTGCACCGTTGGGGTTACTCAGTCACAGCGGGGACGTGTGGCACTGGGCGACAGCAAGGACATGCCAGCGGCGGGGGGGCAGCCACCAGCCCCCCGAAACTCCCTCCCCAGCTGCAAACCACYGCCGAGGGCTCGATGCCCACCCACGGAGGCTGACGCCAGCAGCAGCAGCGGGGGTCACCCAACCGCTGGGTTTGCAAGTTGGGTTTTCAGAGTTTTCTCCTCCCTTTGGTTTCGGCATCCACGATGAGGTGTTGCAGGCATGATGAGATCTTGTGGCTGCCAAAAAAAGGTTGAGGGATGGAAAAAGAAGAAAGTTTCAAGAAAGCAGCAGGGTGGTAAAAAACATCGGAATAAAAAAAACTGCCAAGGCACAGAGCTACAAACTGTGTGGGTTTTGGAAATACCAGCATCCTTCCTGCTCGGTGGCCGGCTCCTGGAGGCTGAGTGAGAGGCTGATAAAGGGAAACCGAGCCCTGGTATTTTTCTGAGAAATGAGTTTTTCCCCGCCCAGGAAGAGTGCAGGGTTTGTGCCAGGAGGAGGGCAAAGGCATTCATCACCTGTGCTCACTGCCGCGTGGCTTTTCTGGTCATGCCGGTAATTTCGGTGAGGATCTGAAAGTCCTGGCCCCTGACGTCACTTGTCCTGAACCCACAGGAAATTAAAGATTTTTCTTTTTTCTTTTCCTCAGCTTCTTCCCTGGCAGCAAGGGGCCACTCCTTGAGGTTAATGAAGTTTGTTAGGTTGTGGTGATAATTAAGGCATCACTGCGGGGAAGTGGGGAGGCCAGCGGGGATGGGCAAGGAGGTGGGGGGATGGCGAAGGCTCGGTGGGGATTTCAGTGGGGTGTTTATACTCCAGCCCCAATGCCTGGTGTAAGGTGCTGCCGAAAAAGCTGCTTGCAGGAGCCCAGCGAGGGATTCCCCATTTYGGGGTGCCGGGGTCCCTCCATGGGGCACCACCTGCTTCTCCAGCTCATGTGGAGGCAAAGGGACCCGTGGCATCAGGATACCGTCTGGGGGCAACCAGCAGGCTTGTGCCAAGCACAGCCGGTTTGTTCCTTGTCCATCATTTCTGAGTGTCCGTTTAGGGATCCCATTTCCCGCAAACCCCCGGCACAAGCAGGATTACAGCTGGTGTCTCACCGACCCAAGCTCGGGACCAACCGCCCACCAAAATTCCCACTTTCTTGCCTGCGTTTCCAGCTTTTTCATTTATTTACCCTTTCACCTGAACAAACGAGACACTAGAAAGCAGAGAGACAAAGTTCAACCCACATTGCTGCTATGGCCAGGTGCCTCTGCCCGGCCCCGCTCCCACCCGCGGCCCCAGCCCTGGGGGCGGTGGTTTAGTCCCCGGGGATGCTCGTGAGCGATGCTCGAGTTAATGGGATGCGGTGGGTGATGGCTTTTGGGGCAAGCGCCGGAGGGAGGGTGCAGGAAAGCGAAACGCTGGGGTGGCGGGTGGCTTTTGCACACCTGGAGGGAAGGGTCTGCAAGGCGAACGCGGGACCATTAGGTTTGCGGGAGGCTTGCTCGGCTGGGTTGAGAGCGGCTCGCTGGGTTACGGGGCTTGCCGAGGGCTGGCACGGTCCTACCGCTCGCTCGGCGCTCACTGCTGGCAGCGTGGCCGGGGGGTCAAGGGCTTGGTGGCCGCTTGCCAACAGCCTGAAGAAATTGCTGTAAGAGCACAAACAGGCTGTTCATGTCCTTGCAGCACTGCTGCCCTGCTCCTCCCCGCTACGGGGCGGCAGCCCCCGAATTGGGTGGATTTACCCCAGAAAAAGGGCTTTCTTCTTCCCGCTTTCAAAGCCCCCCCCGAGCCCACTGTCCCACCTGTGCTGGTTTGGGCTGGGATAGAGTTAATTTTCTTCACAGTAGCTGCTATGGGGCTGTGTTCTGGATTTGTGCTGGGACAGCGCTGGTCACACAGGGAGGTTTCGGTTGTTGCTGAGCAGTGCTGACACAGAGTCGGGGCCCTTGCTGCTCCTCACCCCCCCCCACCAGCGAGCAGGCTGGGGGGGGGCACAGGGAGTCGGGAGGGGACACAGCCGGGACAACTGACCCCAACTGACCCAAGGGACATCCCACACCATATGGCCTCGTGCTCAGCATATAGAGCTGGGGGACGAAGGAGGAAGGGGGGGACGTTCGGAGTGATGGCGTTTGCCTTCCCAAGTCACCGTTAGGCGTGATGGAGCCCTGCTGTCCTGGGGATGGCTGAACTCCTGCCGTCTGCCATGGGAAGCAGTGAATGAATTCCTCGTTTTGCTTTGCTTGCGTGCGCGGCTTTTGCTTTGCCTATTAAACTGTCTTTATCTCAGCCCACGAGTTTTCTCTTTTACCCATCCCACYGGGGGGAGTRAGCGAGCGGCTGGGTGGTGCTTAGCTGCCTGCCAGGTTAACCTGTGACACCACCCGGCTCCCTCCCAGCACCCGCCGGAACCCGGCACCGAGGAGCATCCCCACGCTGAAAAACCCCAGTTGCCCTTTGGGGAGACGCGGGAGGAGTTTGGGCTGGTGCGGAGGGTGAGGGGCTGCTGCTCCCTCTCTGACTCCAGCCTGCTCCCGAAAGGGATATCGGACTGGGACCGCCCGGGTGGGTTTTCGGCTGCAGAGCATCCCTAGGAAGACAGGCCCCAGGATTTTTTGCATGTGTTGGCTGATTGAGGAGGGGGGAAGAGCTCCCGGGGGTGCACGGTGAGCCCGCACCCCTGTGCCAGCCCAGATTGGCATCAAAAGCCCCCGGGGCAGCGATGTGCCGCGAGGGATTTGGGCAGGACGAGGCTGGATCCTGCCGGGGTCGGGGTGAAAGCGGGAAGAGGAAGGAGCGTGCAGGAGCGGATGCGATCCAGCACACCCCGCCGGCGCGCCGCCAGCCCTTTGTGTAATGGGACGCGGCTGTTGCCAGCGCTGTAGTGAAGCAGCCGAGCCTGAAAGGTCAGGCTGATGTTTACGAGCAGGGGTTTGCTGTCTTTTTAAATAACTTCTTGACCCCCACAGCTGGATGGGGACGTTTGATCCAGTATCCTGCTGGTGGGCATGTCGGTGGCCCGCGAGCCGGGCGGGCAGCGAGCAGCCCTGTTTGCAACCGGGAGCACGTGCTCTTACGGGAAGAAGCGGAGGAATAAATGATTCAACAGGAGGCTGGTGCCAGGGATCCTGCAACAAATAACCGTTGTGTTTTGCACGCGGGATTTCTGACATCTTACTCATGAGCGCAGCTTCTTGGCAGGAGCCTAACGTTCTTGGGGAGAGGAAAAAAAAAAAGGCTTTTTTCTCATCCTCGCGGGGCCCCAGCCCTGAGGACCTGAGCCTGCCGAGGGCGAGGAGCACAAAGGCTTCCAGCGAGCTRGGGAGAGGGGAAGCCAGGCTAACCGCATACTTGAAGCTCTGCCAGATGGCTTTCAGCCAGGATTTTTCACGGGGTCCTGCCCGGGTCACTTCGGACACCGCCGAAGCCGGGCAGCCGAGTGCCATGTGCCGGCAGCCCCAGAGACGCGAGGATCACTGCCCGCTTCCCAGCCAGCCTTTGACATTGATGCGGCCGGGATGGCTGGCGTGAAGGCTTGATGCTGAAAAGGCTTTGGAGGAGAGGAGAGGGGGGGTCACGTCTCGCTTCACCCCAAAAGCAGCCCTACCTGGCTGGCGTCCCCATCACCTGGCTGTCCCAGCGCCACCCCGTCTCTCAGGGCTGAATTGCACGGCTCTCTGGCAGCGAGGAAATTTGGGATGGAGCCACACCACCCACAGCTTCCCCTTCCCTCTGGAAGCCTCTCCAGCCGCCGCTGCCCCGCGCATGGCTGCACAGCGTCATGTTCCAGCTCGTCTTGCTCAAGCCCTTTGCACAGCTCCCCACCCAAAAATCAAGCTTGCTCTCAGCTCCGCTTGCTGAGGGTCGGTGAGGATGGGGGTGCTCCTGGTGACACCCTGGCAAAGATGAGGTGCTACCCGCACCCTTGGGGTGAGCCTTACAAGCACTTTGGATCCCGTATGGATGCCTCTTCCCCACGAGTACCCGGGTTCACCGAGCCTGGCACATCCTTGGGCAGCACCTCTGTGATGTCTGTGCCAAGGGACAATTCCCCTCTCCAAGTGTGTCCGGAGGGCAGACACCGTTTCTCAGCTGGCCAAGCTGCGGTGGGGGGACCCCGAACCACCCCCTGCCAAAATGAAACTGAGCCAGGGGCAAAAGTGAAAGAAACCTTTATTTGAACCAGGTTTTCTCCGAACGAGGAGCTTCTCCTTAGGATTATTCTTAGAGGCACTTGGGGCTACAAAATCAGAGTGAAGCGGCAAGCAGAAAAGCACACTCTTCCCCTTTGCGACAGCCAGTTTTTGGGTGCTCAGCTCCTGCCAGAGGAGAGGTGTCACCAGGCACTTCCAGGGAAGCCAACGAGGGTGGCCATCAGAGGGGGCTCTGTCGGGGCTTTGAGCAGTGAGGGAAGTGGGACAGGACCCCAGCGGGCTCCGGGGGCCGCATGGAGGACAGCCCCCCCTGCTCCCAGCAGACGTAGGGGGGCATGCTCTGCCCGTGGAGCAAGGGAAGGGCTAAGTGCGGCCGAGGAAGGGGTTATGCTCCTGCTCGTGGTTGAAGAGGTTCATCACGGCGATGGTGCCACTAGCGAACAGGGCGATGAAGAGGATGACGAGGAAGATGTTGAGCAGCAGGGCGGTGATATTCAGGTACTTGGCGGTGGAGCCGTAGCTGAGCGCCCCGCTGTAGTCACCGAGGACTTTGCGGTCCCTGGACTGGGGGGAGGCAGAGGGGAGAGTCAGTGGGGTTGGGGGGAGCCAGCGGAGGGGGACGCCCCGGCGGGCTCCAGGCTGCAGCCGGGGGGGAGAGGTGCTGGAGGGGCCGAGCAAGCCTGAGCTGCCACGCTGGGCTGCGCTCCCCCCGTAACACCAGGAGTACCCTGGGGTGCCAACTGCCCCCACTGCCCCAAACTCCTGCCTCCTCCAGAGCTTCCAGCCAGCGCCAGGGCTCCGCGGGGCCAGGGCTCCATGGAGTGGGGGCTTTGTGGGGTCCATTGGGCACCCTCGGGTTTGGGGCTCTGTGAGGTCCATGGTGCTACCTGGGGTTGGGGGCTCTGTGGGGTGCCCAGGGTTGGGGCTTTGTGGGGTCCATGGGTCTCCTGGCTTGGGGGCTCTGTGGGGTGCTTTGGGCTCTATGGGGTCCACAGGTCTCCCTGACTTTGGGGGCTCTGTGGGCTCCATGGGGGCTCTGTGGGCTCCATGGGGCACCCCGGGGTGGGGGCTCTGTGGGGCCCACAGGTCTCCCTGACTTTGGGGGCTCTGTGGGCTCCGTGGGGGCTCTGTGGGGCACCCCGGGGTGGGGGCTCTGTGGGGYCCACAGGTCTCCCTGACTTTGGGGGCTCTGTGGGCTCCGTGGGGGCTCTGTGGGGCACCCCGGGGTGGGGGCTCTGTGGGGYCCACAGGTCTCCCTGACTTTGGGGGCTCTGTGGGCTCCGTGGGGGCTCTGTGGGGTCCACAGGACTCCCTGACTCTGGGGGCTCTATGGGGTCCACGGGTCTCCCTGGGGCCGGGGGCTCAGTGGGGTCCCCGGGGCCGCCCCCACCCCGCCGCGCAGGCGACGGCCGGGCTCCCGCCGCCCCCCCGCCGCCCGCCGCCCCCCGCCGGTGGGACCCCCCCCACCTTCACGGAGAAGACGAGCGCCAGGAAGCCCAGGCAGCAGACGTTGGCGTACAGCGTCGTGCAGAGGGACCAGGCCAGGTGGTCGCGGGGAGGGGGCGGCGGCGGCGGCTCCACCGACACGACGGTGCTCCGGGGCAGCCCCTCCATGTCCAGCCCCTCCGCCAGCGGCTCGTAGGGCGGCAGCGCCGGTCCCACCGTCCGCGACCGCTCCATGCCGGCGGGCTCGGGGCTGCGRCGGGCGGGGGGAGGCGGCGTCCGGCGGCGCTTTCGTTTCCCCGGGAGCGAGGATGGGGCGGGACGGGGCCGCCCCGCCCGGGCACCCCCTCGCCGGGGAGGAGAAGGCCCCCGGGCCCCCCCTGCGCGGCGAGGGACGTGCCGTGGGGCCGCCGCGCTGCTGGGGGCTGGGGTAGAGCTGACTGTCTTCGCGGGAGCTGGTACGGGGCGATGGTTTGGGTTTGTGCTGGGGCAGCGCTGGTCACACAGGGAGGTTTCGGTTGTTGCTGAGCAGTGCTGACACAGAGTCGGGGCCCTTGCTGCTCCTCACCCCACCCCAGCAGCGAGCAGGCTGGGGGGGGGCACAGGGAGTCGGGAGGGGACACAGCGGGACAGCTGAGCCCAATGACCCAAGGGACATCCCACACCATATGGCCTCATGCTCAGCACATAGAGCTGGGGGACGAAGGAGGAAGGGGGGGACGTTCAGAGTGATGGCGTTTCTCTTCCCAAGTATGGCGTGACGGAGCCCTGCTGTCCTGGGGATGGCTGAACTCCTGCCGTCTGCCATGGGAACGGATGAATGAATTCCTTGTTTTGCTTTGCTTGCGTGCGCGGGTTTTGCTTTGCCTATTAAACTGTCTTTATCTCAACCCACGAGTTTTCTCACTTTTACCCCTCTGATTCTYCCCCCCATCCCACTGGGGGGGAGTGAGCGAGCGGCTGGGTGGGGCTTGGTTGTCAGCCGGAGTTAAACCACAATACCCCTTCTTTCCCCCTTCTTTCTTTGCTCCCCTCTTTCCTTGTCCCCTTCTTTGCCCCCTTTGTCCTCCTCTTTCCTTGTGCCCTTATTTGCTTCCTTCTTTCCTTGTCCCCTCCTTTCCTTGTCCCCTTCTTTTCTTGTCCCCTTCTTTCTTTGTCCCCTTCTTTGCCTTCTTTTTCTTTGTTCCCTTCTTTGCCTTCTTTGTTCCCTTCTTTGCCCTCTTGTTTACCCCCTTTTTCTTTACCCCTTTCTTTCCTTGTCCCTTTTTTTGTCCCCTTCTTTGTCCCCTCCCGGGGTGGCCGTCTGGGGTCAACTGTGAGCGTTTTGGGGTGCTTGGTGAAGAAACCCTAAATAAGGTCCCTGCCACACAGCACTGGGAACCCCCCCTTCCCTCCCCGCTTTCAGCCCCAAACCCCAGCTCCCCGCTGCCAGCAGTTTGGATTTTCGGTGTCTGCAAGCGGTCAAGGCTGATGGGATCCAACTTTGCAGCCCCTAAAGTTTCTAGCTCCATCGAGGAGAAGGGCTTTTGGCAGAAGACGCTCTGGCCGGGATCATCATCCCTTTGGCATGGCGCAGATCGCCACTCCCCTAATTTTATGGAGGGGGGGTTCTTCCCGGAAACCTCGTCAAGGCAGGGCCGAGCGCACCGCTGGCTCGGGGAGGCAGGATGTCGTGCGAAGGGCTTGGGCTTGTGCCTGCCTGTGAAATCCCCGAAATCCCGCTGGTGGGGGGGAGAGCGGCTTCGGGCAGCAGCGGGACAGGCTGCGGCTGGCTGCGAGCTCGTCCCCTCCAAGGCAGCCCTTTATAGGGGTCCAAGCAGCCAGGAACAAACCCTGCTCTTGCGGAGGGACCCAAGCCCCGCTCTGACTCCGTCCCCCACAAATGCGAGGTGAGGCCAGAAGGTGCCACTTGTTGGGGACGTCGTTTGGGACCCGTGAAAAGCCCCATGCTGGCTCCCTGCGGTCCCCAAGAGCACTATCCCCCTTACGAAAATTCCCTTCCCTGGCTATTATAGCACCAATCTTTACAGTGTGACAGTGTATTAACTTTGTTAATATGTCTTAATTCACATTATACACTGTAATATGAGGAGGTAATAAAATTTTACTGGCAACTCTGGGATTGTTCATGCTTAAATAAAACAAACTGAAGGACAACCCAGCCCTGGAAAGAAGGACTGTGCTTCTCACAAGCTTCAAGCTGTCCATGAAGGATAACGGACACCCCGGGTCGACCAAGGTAACGCCAGTGTCCTAGCCCCTCTGACACGTCTTTGAAACCCTCCCAGCGTCGTCTGGCGTCATAGGTCAGTAACTCCAGCAAGACTAGTTCCAGGGACATCTGGATCAATAGAGAAGCAGCAAGGATGCTGCAAAACTAGAGCTGCTTTGCAGAGTTTTACTGTGATTAGTAATCGGCAGCGTGGGTGCTAGTGATGAGTCGTCTTGTACCTGAACGATTGAAGGGTATAAGAG
This sequence comes from Oceanodroma leucorhoa, assembly GCA_030449065.1. Taxonomy (NCBI): domain Eukaryota; kingdom Metazoa; phylum Chordata; class Aves; order Procellariiformes; genus Oceanodroma; species Oceanodroma leucorhoa. Next base: position 382,656 of record JASVER010000159.1, read on the forward strand.
CCCTGTGTGAAGTCACATTCGGGGTACCCCGATTTGGCTGGGACTTCTCATGTACATGAATATTTGCCCTTGTAATTCTGTACTGTGTCCCCCAGCCTCTCTCCTTGGTTGGCACGGGCCAGTCACGAATTTTATGGGACATCCCACCGGTGTTCCCAAACCTCCTGGGCCCCCACAGGGCTGCTGGCGGGGTGAGAAGAGGCTGAAYTTCAGTCCCGTGGCCGAAGGCTGTGCAAACAGCCAAGCCCCGACCCACAGCCTCCGGCTCCCTTTGCTGGAGAGGTGCAAAAAACGGGGGAAGTAACGGCTTAATTTCCCTGGATGTGCATCTTCCGCATCCGTTGGGAGAGCCTTGTGCGGAGATCCCCTTCCCCCCSGCCTCCTCCTCCGGCTCCTCCTGGCTGGGGCAGCCCTGCAAGCCCCGGCTGCCCCAGCCTRCTGTGGGGCTCGGTGGGGGTTTGCTTCCTAACGAGGACCCAGCTTCCCACTCTGCCGCTTTCCCCGCCTGTTTGTCTAAATTGGGCTTAATTACGAGCTAATTAACCTTCCACATCCATAATGGAGCTGAGCRCAGGGAAATGCAAACCAGAGCACTGGTGCCCTCTAGTTTTCCCAGCTGTGAATGTATTTTTTCCTCTAATAACTGATTTCTCGTGTGCTTTTGTCCCAACCCCAAGCTGCAGCGAGGAGGAGCTGCTGCCTCAACTTGTGGAGCGGGAAAGGAGAAAAAACCCCTGATGTTTCCGCCACCGCGCTGCGGAGGCAAAAACCAGCCGGTGCAACGGTGAAGTGAGTTGTGGCCGGTCTCAGCCTGGCTGAGCACAGGCGGCCCGGGGGCACAGGGCCGCGGCCCCGAGGGGCGGCCCTGGCGAGCGGCCCCTGCAAGGCGGCACGGTCCGTAACCCTCCGGCGGCGAGGCCTTGGTCGCTGCCGGCATAATCAAGTCTTATTGTTAATTACTGTTAGGCTTTGCACAGGGTGTGCTACAGCCCTCGCGCCTCCAGACGGCCCCACCGGCAGAAGCGGCCTCGGCCCCGGGGGTCCCTGTGTTGTAAAAATCACCAGATTTGTTTATAGTGGAAATAGAGTGTTGGAATATTGTGTGTTGAAACTTGTAACCATAGAACCCTCACCAGTTACTGTTCGGTATTAAGAAACTGATGGAAACTGGATGAGAACAATGGAGAATTGAATGGAGGAGTTATGTCTGAATCTTGTAACTTTAGGAACCATATTAGTTAGTTATTGTATTTGTTAAGTTTCGCGAAGCTAAGGAAACCTGTCATGGAAACCTGTTGTGTGTCAGCGATGTCGCTTGGAGACCCCCCCTTATCTTTTATTTTGATTTGAATATTAAGAATTGGTGACCAAGGATTGTTTTAGGATATGAGTGTTGATGAAGTTATGTAACCAGGGAAACCAATCAATGTAAAGGTAATATGCATCTTTATGTTAAATAAGTTATGCAATAACGACTTGACAGAAGAAGTGTGTAAAAGCCGGTGAATTTTAATGCCAGGGGAACACGCTGGAGGGAGCGATCCCCGTGCTCCCGGCGCCGAGAATACAGACTGCCCGCCTCCTAACGCGACGGTGGTGCTACGAGGTTTATTCCCGATTTCGGTGACCCCTGCACCCAGCGAGGGGGATCCCGGGGACCCCTGCACCCAGCGAGGGGGATCCCGGGGACCCCTGCACCCAGCGAGGGGGATCCCGGGGACCCCAGCCCCCATGGGATCCCTGCACCCAGCAAGTGGGGATCAGGAGGATCCCAGCACCCTGCGAGGGGGATCCCGGGGACCCCTGCACCCAGCGATGGGGGGTCGGGGGGATCCTCGCACCAGTGAGGGGGGATCACACCCCTCCCCGCGGACCGCACCGGGCCCCGCAGCCCCCCGCCGCGGCCGCGCGGGAACGTACCATTCCCGCCGCGGGGGCGAGAGGTCGGGGGGCGGCCCCGCCGAGGCCCGCGTCACCGGTCCTGCCGGCCCCTCCGGCCCCCGCGGCACGGAGAACCCTTTCCCTCCCGCCCCGCCGCCGCCCGGCCCTCCCGCCGCGCAGGGACAGGGACAGGGACGGGAACGGGAACAGCGTCACCCCCCCGCGCCCCGCATGGCCTCGCCCGCGGCGCCTCGCGGGGATGCCGGCCCGTTGGCGTGGAGACGCGCGGCGCCTCCGCGGGCTCCTCCCCCGCGGGGCGCCCATTGGCGGCGGGCCCGCATGGGCGCCCCGCGATTGGCGGGCGGTGCCGTCGCTCGGGCTGAGGGGGCGTGGCGGCAGCGCCGCCGGGGCGGGGCCGTTGGCAGCACCCCCCGCTCCCGCCGCGGCCCCGCTCATTCATTCCCCCGCCCGCGGGTGCCGGCGCGGCGGGGCGGCGGCGATGCACCGGGCGGCCGGGGGGCACCGCGCCGCCGCCCCGCTCCCCTCGCAGCCGGCCCGTAACGAGCGGGCTGGGCGGGCGGGGGGCCCGATGGGCCGGGGCTAGGCCGGCGGCGGCGGCGGCGGCAGGGGCGATGCGATGCGGGCGGCAGGATGCCGCGGCTCCCGGTGAAGAAGCTCCGGAAGCAGCTGAAGCTGCTGCTGCTGCTGGTGCTGCTCACCTTCGCCGTCTGGTTCACCTACCTCCACATCAGCCTGGTGCGCCAGGGCCGCGCCCTGCGCCTCCCCTTCGCCTACGGCAGAGGTAACCGGGGGGGRGAAGCGGGCGACCCCCCCCAAACCGGGGGCAGCGCCGGGGGCCCCCCCCACGACGCCCATCACCCCTGGTGCGAGGCCTCGGTGGGATTTGGGGGTCCCCCCCCAAAGGGTGGTGGGTGCCCCCCACCACGCTGGGCTTCCAGAGCATCCCCCCCGTCTCCGCTCTCCCCCAGCACCCGCAGGGATGGGAGCCCCCCCCCGTCCCATTGGGGGCTTTCCATCCTGCATCGCCCAGGCGGGTTTGGGGAGAGCGGGACCCCACCGTGGGCACCTTGGCACCGTGCCCTGGTGTTGCACCTTCACGGGCCAGGGTAACCGGAGGAGACCCAGGAGGGACCCCCAAACCAGTCGGGGGTTTTTCATTCCCCCCCCCTCCAGCAGCTCCGTCCTCATTTTTCCGCCCGCCGCTTTGGCTGCGATGACAAAGAAGGCCATTTATAGCCACTCGTTGCTGCCTGGAAGGGGCAAACCCAACCCTCCCATCCTTTCCCAACGCTTTCTCAGCCTGTGTTTCTCCATCGGAAAAAAAATCCTTCCTCCTCCAACCCTTGGCTAAGGCCCGGGGGTGCCACCCGGGATGCTCCGGCAGGGCTAAGCCGGAGGGGCAGGTGCTAGCGCTTGCCCTGCGGTTCAGCTTYGTGGTTAATTGCTCCCGGCTTTACCCTTGCAGACCTCGTTGGGCTGCTCGGCTGGCATAAAACTACACGGAATATTGGCGGGTGAAACTTGAGCTGTAACGTTTCTGTTCGGACTGAACTCGCCTAGTGGTTTTTGTCCTAAAAAAAATTAGAAAGAAATGAGAGTTAGTGCTTATTTAGGCAAGAAATGGCTTTCCTGAGCGGGTCGGAGCAGTTCTGGAGGCCAGCGAAGCCTCTCAGCTGGCAAACCCAAAGTTTCCGACTGTAGCAGCAGCATGATCCTGCAAATTTTTGGGCCCTACGGTGAAATCGGGATAATGCTAATAAGAGAAGCAGGAAATGAGGCTGCTTGTGCATCGCCTCAAAGGAGCGGCTACGGGGAGGCTGCGCCGGTTGTTTTCTTTTCTCCGCTGCAGGGTCGTGCTTACTGGAAAAGCCACAAGTTACAGAAGTCTAACCGCGAGTGGCTGCCCCGTGTCTCCGCGATTATCCTGGTGTTAAGAAGGGCCGAGTCCTTCCTCTTTCGGGACTGGCGGCCTCGGGCGGGGGGGAGATGGCGCGGTATCGCCGGCCCTGCGGATGGAGGGCTGTGAAAACCACGGATTGGGGTCCCTCCGGGTGTGGGGATGCAGCGGCACGAGGGTGAGACGAGGTTTTCCTCTGCGGCTTCATCTGGGGAGGACGCACAGAGCGATGCCGGCAAGCAAGCACCTTCCCTGGGTGTGTTTTCGGGTGCTGAACCGGTGGGTGCCTCTTCGTGCCCTCCCCCACCTCCTCCCTACGCGCCCTGCATCCCAGCCTGCGCCTCGGGGGGCTCCGAGGGGGCCGGGGGGTTTGCTGTAGCAGCGAGGAGATGCACAGCCCCACTCCGGCTCGCAGCGAGGCAGCCCTGCGGCTGAATGGCTGCGAGCTGGGGGGGGGGATCGGCGCATGGCTTTGGGGAGAAGAGGGTCCGCAGGAGGTGGGGAAAGAGACGGGGACATGCGGTGGATGGGGACGGTGCCGGTGGATCATGGCTTGGGAGGTGCCGGGCGAGGCTCGTGCTCCGGTGGTGTCTTCTGCTGGTCCGGCGATGGGGTTTGGATTTGCCCCGTGCCGTGGGGAGCACGGGCACCTTCTCTGGCTGGGGTGCGGCGAGGTGGGTGCTGCCCCAGGGGAAGCTGGACCTCTCCTGGGCTGGGTCATGCCCCGCTCCACTGTCTGGGACTCCRGGGAGATGCTGCTCCTTGCACTGGGATTTTCCAATTGGTGCTTAAAGCCTGGGTGAACGCGTGGCAAAGCTGGAGTTTAGGTCCTGCTGAGCCTTTTTTTTGAAGTGTGGTGATGGAGAAGGGGTGGGTGGAGGCTGGGGAAGGGATTCGGTCACGCGTAGATGGACCCCAGTCCTGCTGCTGCAACCCAGCAGAGAGCCGGAGTGGGAGAGCCAGCRAGCTGTTTTAGTTGGAAAAATATTGAATGGAATAAAAAAATACATCTGAGGAAAAAAAATATATATCCAAGAAAAAGCTTGGTGTCAGTTTGGAGGGAGGGGAAGAGAAGGGTTTGGGGCTGAGCCGTGGAGAGAGCTGACRGGCAGAGCTGTGCTGGAGGGGGGCTCCGGGGCAGCCCCCCTCTACCCGGAGATGTTTTTCCCCTCTGCCTCGCTTGCGTTGAAGCCACCTATGCGTTGTGCTGGGGGGGAAAAGCTTGCTTCCCGTGGCCACGGGGGTCCCGCTGCGGTGGGGGTGGGATTTGCTCTCCTCCAGCTCCCAGCTTTTGCAGGAGACATCCCCCAAGCCAGTGGTGGAGCACAGCCGTCGGCGTGCGTTGCGTTCCCAACAGAAAGCAGCCGGTACCCGATATTTCCTGGGGCTTAGCGGGTGTCCCTGGGCCGGGGCGAGCAGGCGGGAGCGGGGGGTCACCGAGCCCTSCCGGCTCGCGTGTCTCCTTCTCCTCCCCGAACCGTGTGGCCAGCTGGGACCCCGCTGTGGGGAGCTCTGGTGTGTCCTGGTCCCAGATCCCTTAGGGATGGGCAGGACACTTGTCCCTGCAGGGGGAGAGGTGGCTGGGGAGGATGCAGGGCTCTTCAGCATCGCCGCAAGGGTCTGTGCACCAAAAGGTGTCTGAGATTTGGAGATGACTTTTTTTTGGCCACTGTGAGCCAGAACCTGTCTGCCGCTGAGGATGCTGCCTGGCTTGTGTCGGCTGGCAGAGGATGTAAGAAAAAGAAGGTTAATTACTCATTAAATGGAGTGTCACCAAGCAGATGTACTTTCTGGAGGCTGAAGGTGCAGGGCACGAGGCTTTTAGGTAGCTTGGGGGGTTGTAAGGTGGGGAGGACCAGGCCACGTGGCGGTGGTGGGGTCTGTGTGTCGAGGAGCAGAGCGAAGGCGTGGGGGGATTATTTGGGGGGTACCCGCGTCTCCTTGGCGCAGCTGGCTGGGAGCATCTGGGGACATGGCTGGGAACTGTGCTGGTGCTATGTCCCTGATAAAATAACCCCTCTTTTCTTATCTTCCACAACTAGATAATTACCCTTCTCTACCTAATTGAACACACGGATTCCTCATCTGAAATAATGAGGCCATTATGGTGTTCTCCTGGCTGGAAACCGCTCTGAGTCAATGGGGTGGAAATGCTGGTGTGCCAGGTGGAAGGAAAAAAAAAATTAAAAAAAAAAAAAAAAAAAGGAAGAAGGGAAAAAAAATTACAGTAAAAAAGTAAAATGGCTCTTAGCAGGGGCGCGGGGCCGGTCCTGCTCCCCCCGGCAGCCATCTCGCCGGGGCAGTGATTTAGCACATGGGGGTATTGCGGCAGTGCTGGGCACCGGGTTTCGGGAGGGTTTGGCGACTGGGGGAGCGCAGGACGTGTGCTGGAGGAGGCAAGGAGGGTGCTGAAGCCAATTCACGGCTAACGCGGGGCCGTCGGGGGAGGAAAACCCAGCTGGGCTGCTTGATGCCCACGGGACGCGGCACTGCCTGGGTCTGGCTGCGTCCACCCTCGTGGGCTTTGTCTGGAAGAAGAGCCGCTGCGTGCGGGAGCAGGGACACCCCTCTGCCGCRGGCCGGAGGGCTCCCAAAAACGCTCTGAGCCAGAGGCAGCGATGGGTTGGGTGCTCTTTGTTCGGCTCAGCCCGTCGCTGCCTGCAGAGCCGTGTCCTTGCCTGTCCCTCCCTGGGGACCTGTCCTTCGGGGTCTCGCACGCAGGGGGAGCAGGAGGGAGAAGGTGCGGGGTGAGGCGCAGCAGCGTTCCCCCGAACTGCAGGGGATAACGCATCTCTTTTGGACAGAGCGGTTGCCATGTATCCTTTGATTTTAATTGGGAGGCTGAAACGCTGCGAACAGCGGTGGGTTTCATTCCTTTTGTCAGGGATGCYGGGAGCAGGTAGGGAAGAGGATGAGAAAGAGCCCTTTGAAGAGGAAGGGCAGCGGGGCTTGCGAGGAGGCTGGGTGCTGCTTTTCTTTCTCTCGGCATCGCCCCACTCTCCTATCCCTGCTAGAAAAGGCTGCTTTCCCCAGACGGACACCCCCTCGGCTCGGGGTCCCGGTGCCGGGGAAAGCTGGTCCCACCCCCGCTGTGGAAAGGGGGGGTTTGGAGCCRGGGGGGTTGGCTGGTTTTGGTGTCATTGGCACCGTTTCTCCGTCCGGGAAGCCCTGCAGCCCTCGTCTTCCTCGCCGGGCTGTGGCCCGGTTTGCCCTGGGCTCCTCGCCCTGCTCCTCTCAGGTGCCCCGCTGCSCTGAATCGGCTCTTTGTCACCGCGCCGGGTGGGAGGGGAGGCGGGTGGGTGGACAAGCGAGCCCTGTCCTTYGGTTGGGAGGGGCCGTGAGCGTCTCGGGGCTTTTTGGCAGGTGATGGGGGAGAAGTATGGGAAAAATTTGGCACGTGCCTATTTTGGGTTATTCAAAAATGTCCCTTGAAGCCAGGGGAGGTGGGGAATTGCAGGGCTTGACAGTGAAGCAAAAACAAATGGGTTACGGCAGGGTCATTTGTCCTTAACTCTGCCCTCCTGCTGCTGCTGCTGCTGCAGCTCCGCTCGCTGCTGGTTTGGGGGGCTGAGGGCTGGCCGTGATGCACCCCAGCGGTGGGACGGGGCAGGGTGCCTGGGCCCGATTCTGCCTCTGCTCCGGCCGTCTGTCCCTGCGGTGGCGGCGGGCTGGCATGGGGATCCTGTGGCGCGTTTGTCACCCCGGTCTCTGCAGAAACCCCAGGCCCCGGGCAGAGGGGATGGTTTTGGGAYGTGTGTGTCCATGTGGGGATGGGTCAGTGGGTCCCGCTGGACTTCGGTGGTGGCAGAAGGAGAAGAGAGCAAAGCGCTCTGTCCCTTCATCACTCCTCAGCCGTGGAGGCTCTTCCAAGTCCTGGCAGCTTAAGTCCTTTCAAAAACACAAAAAAAAAAGACATAAAACACCTCGATAAAAAGTATTCCCCACACTCTTTAATGTGGGCATTTGCTGTCAATTAATTTCCTGCCCTGTTTTCCTCCTCTCGGGGCTTCTATTGAAGTCTCCTTTAACTGCAGAGCTGTTGATGCTCTGCAGCGAGCCGGGGCCGCTGCTCGCCTCCTCTGTGTCTGCGGGAAGGGCGGATCCGTACGGAAAGGGCCTCCGGAAAGCCTGGCTGGACAAGCGCTGGGGCGGCAGGTCCCTCAGACGCACGACACTTCTCCGGCCTCCGTGTGCCGTGATGGAGTTGAGCCGCTTTTGGAGCATCCTGGGGAGGGCATCGGAGCACCCATAGCTCTGCTCATCCAGCACGGCGTCCCGCGGGACGTGGCGTGGCGGGGACCTTTGCTCGCTGCCTGTGTCCGGAGGCACAGGGAGGGATGCGGGGAGGCGGGCGCATCCCCGGCCGGGCGCCAGCTGCGCGGCCGCGCTCACAGCCCTCTCTGTGCCGCCGGCTTCGGCGTCAAAGAGGCGATTGAGAGAGCGCGGCGGCGGAGGGGGGCGAGGAGCAGGGGGGTCCTGGCGTGCCGGCACCGCCGCGGCGGCGCGAGGCAGAGGAGCCCCATCCCGCGGCGGCCGGCTCGATGCCCTCCGAGCCCGTGACGGTGCCGGGCACGGCACTGCTCCGGCAGCGGGCGCGTGGGTGGCCGTGGCTGTGCCGGGAGGTGCCGCGGGTTACCCATAAGGGTGTCGCGGTGGGTGACACATGTCTCGGCTGCTGCCATCGCGTTCGGCTTCCCCTGGTCCGGAGGTGACGGCTGCGAGAGCCRGGGCAGGGATATTGGCTTTGCTCTGCTCCGAAGGCGTAGCTGCTGTACATCTGGAGATGCTTGGGGAGGGTGAAATGCTTTCCACACCCCGCGGTACAGGCTTTTCCCAAGCACCAGGAGCTCTTTGCGTTGGCATTTGGGGAGCTTTATCCTTCCCAGCACCGCCGCGCGTCTCCCCTCCATCCCTTCTCYGCACCGTGCCGTGGCCAGGCCTCTCCCGAGCTGCTCTTTGGGAGGGGACGAGCGGCCGCCCCGCGGTATCGGTGGCTGGTTGCCTTGGCAATGGCAGGACCGAGGGATTTCGGCTGGGCGAGGAGCCGGGTGGGAGCTGGGTGCTGACCGGCGGGGACCGCACGAGTGCGATGTGCAGGACGATTTCGGGGGGGAGGCTGCACAGGAGCGGATGGTCCCCGCAGAGGGGTAGAGCTCAGCTGCCAAATTAAAGCTAAGGAAAAGGTTAAAAGCACCCGGGGCTGGTGGAGATCAGCCAGACGCTGGCTGAACCAGGCTGGAAYGCTGGCGCGTGGAACGGGGACCCCACGGGCTGTCTGCAGGGCAGCGTGGAGGTCGGGAGCTGAAATACTTTTAGGCTGAGATGAATTCTGCCCGATTCCCAGCCCGTCACAGGCTACGAGTAACCTTCTCCGGAGGCTGTGTCCCGGGAAGCGAAACCTTCATGCCAAGGGCCGTGAGGGAGCATCGTCCCCATCGAAGTGGGCAGGGCGGGGGGACGGGTGCATGTCCGGCCGGAGCTCCTCCAAGACGCTTTGGAGCTGGGGCAAAGTGAAACGATGCTGGAGGAGATGGGGGATGGAGGGCAGCAAATGCGTGGTGAGGCGTGAGCCGGGGAGAAATGGGGGAGATCTGGGTGCTGCCGACGCACAGGAGGGATTCGGGACCCTGCGTTGAGCGTGGAAATGTCGGGGCTGCCTCTCCTGGTGGGTGTGTGCCGGCCTGAGCGGTCTCATGGCAGCTCCATCGCCAGCCCTGAGCCATTCGGCGTGGGTTTCCGTTGTGCCAGCTGAGAGGGACGTCACGGCGTGGGTAATCAGCGTGGAGCGACTTGGTTTGGGGGAGGCAGGAAGAAACGTCCCCTCGCTCCTCCAGTTCCCTCCGCGAGGCGTCTGTGCCTCGAGGCAGCGACCCCGGGACCGAAACAAAACCCTCGTCTCAGCCCGCGGCGGGGGGAAGTGGCGTGGAAGCAGGCAGGGGAGGGCTGTCCGGGGGACTGGTCCTGCACCCCTGCCTGTACCCCCGTGACAGTCACARCCCCCATTCTCCTCGACCCCGTCAGTGTCATCTGCTGTCACTCGGCTGTCACCCGGCCCCTGGGTTCCCCCCGGGTGCCGTGGAGCAGGCAGCGCCGCGGGCAGTGCCGCAGGCAGCGCGGCATTTTTTTCCCGGCGGGCAGTGCTGCGTTTTGGCGGTGGTAGAAGGGGGGTTGCAATATTGACTCCTTGCTGGCTAATTGTAATTGCTTAACAGCTCGTTAGGAGGATCGGTGGAGGGATGCTTGTGCTTCTCTTCTCTGGCGGCTGACTCGGAGGCTGTGTCTGCGCTGGAGAGCGCCGGGCTGTTGGTAATTAAACCGGTGGGTTTAATAAAAATGCCGGTGCTGCCACCTTCGCTGCAGCTGTGTCTGGGTTTAAATGTCACCTCGCTTCATGTCGCTGTTCCTTCCGCTCCCCCCCGGCCCCACCACGGCAGGGTGCCCCCGTTCAGCCCTTGGGGGTTGAGCCCTGMGGGACGGGCTCGGTTTTTTGCCCTGTGGCAGCATCCTGGGAGGATGCGCTGGGGTGTGGAGCCATCCTGCATGGCTGGAGGGATGCCACCGTTCACGTTGCAGGGGAAAACAGGAGCGTTCGCAGCTCTCCGGGGCCCGAGGATGGACACCAGAGCCCTGGGCAGGGCATGTCTCCTTCCTGCTGGCTCCTGCAGAGGTGGGCACCCCTGGGCATCGCTCTGCCGCCGGTCCTGACGTGGTTTGGGACTAATTTGTTACTGGCCGCTGAGCTCGTGTGCCCGCRTGAAGGCGGGGAGAGATCAGCTTGAATTCCCCGGGGGTGTAAACCCAGTTTAACCCCGTTGCTTTTGCAGCTGCGGATCTGTTGTCTCTTCTCGCTGGTGAGGACTTGTTGGGCAGAGCCCTGCTCCCCCGAGCTGCCCCGTTCCTCGCCCTGGGAGGGCGTTGGTGTTGGGCTGCCCTCCTGCTCTATTCCCTCAGCCCACGGCAGATGCTCGGGACGGTCCTCCCTGAGCCGCTTGCCGCATCCCTGGCGCGTCTTCTGGCTCGAGTCGCTGCCTTCATCCCTCTTCCTCTGGCRTCCTCCCAACACGGGTACCGCATCTCGCTGGGGCCTTGGCACGGCTGTAGCTTCACCTGCCACCATGATTGAGGCCCTGTCCCCTCTCTTTCCACCACCATGCTTGTCCCAAGAGCAGGGCTGGTTTTTCCCCCCRCTTCCTTTGCGGGCTCGCTGGTTTGGTAGGGTGGGATTTCTCCTTTTCCATGGGGAGAGAGGGGATGGATGCGACGGTCTGGATGGGCAAGGGTTTCTTTTACAGAAGCCTTGCAGTGTTTCCCAGCTGTGCAGGTGGACTCAGAGTAGCTGGGCTGGATTGTGGAGAAGCTTTGTCCCTCTCCTGTCCCTCTGGGTTCGGAGAGCTCAAAAGCATCCTGCAGAAGTTCAGGCGCAGCCAGGACATGCGCAGACCTCGCTTGGGTGATGGACCTCAAAAGGTGTCAGCTCAGACTTGGGGTACTCAGCATGCCTGAAACCTGGTCCTCAGCATCCTGACCTTCACGGTGTTGTCCTGGTGTTTCCAGCACATTCCTGAGCAGCGCTTCCTYGTGGCACGGAGATGCAGGGCGTCCATCCCATCCCAGCTCCTCCCTGCCCTTTCCTCTTGTGTTTGTATCCTCTGAGGAAGGCGAGGTAGCGGCACGTGCCCGTGAAGGTCCCTTGGCAATCTCCCGTGTTAGTCCCAAGGTCTCCTGCAGCAGCTGGCAGCGGGAATTAACCCAGGCCCTCGTGTTTTCCAGCCTCCAAAGGGTTTGCCCGATTTGAGTGTCGGAGCTGGCTGCTCTGGCAGGCTCCTTACTCAAGCCAAAAAGGGGGAGCAGCCCTGCGTTGCTGGGATGAAGTTGTCCCTCGGGGCAGGCAGCCTGGGACTGGTGCTCATCCTGCATCTCATCCCGTCACCCATCCCTCGGCTTCGGGATGTGCTGGGAGCAGCTTTGGGATGCTGAGGAGAGCAGCAAATCCCAGGCTCGTGTTTCTGTGAGTAGTAAAACCCTCTGGTTTAGACCACAGGGCTTGGCGTCGGTGGGGATGCTCCGAGCTCTGGCTCTGGTTGGGTTTCTCCTTGCCTTTCCCCATCTCCCCTGCATGGGGGGTGGTGCAGCTTCCCAGTTCTTCTTTTTACCGGGAGGTAGGGATCCAGGTTAAGATGCAGCTCTGAACACGCTTAGATGGTTTTGGCAACCCATTGCAGCCCAGTCTACCGGCATTTCAGGCTGGACAGTGGTGAGGCTGCCCGCAGCTGGGCTGGAGGCAGCTCCAGCTTTCTTTGGCATCTCCCATCCAGCGCAGATTTGGCTGCCGGAGTGGGAAGGCAAGAGAGCAGATGGTCACCCCTGGGGGGGATTTCTTGGAGCACTGGGCTAAATCCATCCATCTCCTTTTCCATCGCTCCGGTCAGGGTTTGGTCGGTGGGGACCCGTGGGCTCCTGTGCGCAGCGGCGCTGAGGCTTCCTTGCAGGCACGGGCCAGACACTGCCCTCGCCAGCCGTGTCCCACCGAGGGGGAGGCTGGSCAAGGTGACACGGCGCCTGGGAAACCAAACCACAGCTCCGGGGAGGCCCCACGGGGCACTTCCAAATTGCAGCTTAAATGTTGTTGTTTGGTTGGTTGGTTTTTTTTTTAGCACAAGATTTTGGGGGTTTGAGCTCAGACTCGATGTTTTGCTGGAATATCATCATTTTTGCAGTCCTCTCCAGTCCCAGCCAGCTTGCCTGCACCTTTATCGGGGCTTTGCAGGGGCTGGGAGCTGTGCAGGCAGCCAGGTTTGGACGGGGAGGTGCAGGGCAGGCAGGGGACAAGCATGGGGGGCTGAAGGGGACGGGGAGTCCCGCGGAGCGATGTGGCTGCGRCGATGGATAAATCGTACCGCACGGCTGCTCTGGAGCATCAGCTTGGTGCGAAAGGGGTAGGAAATAATACAGGGACCGTGCCCTGAATCCCACCCAGCCGCTGTGCTTGGGAACTGGGGCTGGGGTGTATCATTTCTCCTCTCACTGGCTGAATCCAGGCGCTTGGTGCCCTTCAGGGTCTGTTTTTGGGGGAAAAGAGAGAAGAAGGGTCCCGAGGGTCCTCAGCTGCTGCCAGCGCTGCTGCCAGAGGCTTCTCCCGAAGGAAGAAGTCTCACCTCTAAGCCCCAAGGGCTCAGCATCGTTCACCCGGACGCACAGCCTGGAGCAAAGCGGGGTCGGATTCTGACCGCGCACCTGTGTCAGACAGGGGGGTGCTGCGGGGTCCTGGGCAGTGCTGCGGGGTCCTGGGCGGTGCTGCCTCCTCCTCCAGCGCCGTGCCCGCCGCCGAGCCGTTGCTCTTCGTTCCTGAGGAGTTCTCGTCGGCCACTCGGGGGTTTTCATCCCCACGCAGGCACTTTTGGGGTGGGGAGCAGAGCCGCGGCCGTAGCTGGAGCCGGGCAGAGTGTGCCAAGGCGTTCCCCGACACCATCCCATCCCGGCGGTGTCTCTCCGGTGGCTCCATCCGTTCCGTACGCGGGTGCCTGATGGCCGAGACCAGCATCCCACCCGGCATCTCCCCGTGGGACCCTTCCTGTGGAGCAGCCGGAGCTTGTTGGTGCCAAGCATCCAGCTGGGGGGCAGGAGCCGGGGATTTTGGGATCCCAGCCCTGATCCTTTTGCAGACGTTCCTGTGAGCTTCCCCCTATCCGTGCTGAGGGAGCTCGGCTTGCTGGGGCTGGGTTTATCCCTGGGTGACTGGGCTGGGAACGTGGGAGGTGGGAGCGGAGCAAGCTGGCAGCAGCGGCCGTGGAGGGGAGAGTCCTTAGAAGCAATTAGGAGATGCGGGAGGAAGCGTAAGCGAGGGGCATCTCTAACCACGTTGGAGGGTTTGGAAAGGGTCCAGGAAGCTGCAGGAGAAATCCCGGCTCCGAAACCCAACCGAAGAAAGGGGCTGTGTTCGGGGCGAGCGAGCTGTCAGCCGAGCAGGAGGGAGGGGGGGGTGGGCAGGCAGGAGTTTGCTGTGTGAAAGGCCCTCTGTGCTTGCCAGCGGAGGGGGGCGGCGGCACGAAGGGGGGGTTGTATGGCCATGATAACGGGGAAACTCATCTCCCGGGGGGAGGCATCGCCCTGGTCTCCACGCTGTGCGATGGGCTTGGTGCTTGGTCCCTTGCACCCTTGGCCTCATCCCGAGGACCGCTCCCGGCCCTGGCTCGCTGTCTGGAGGCTGCTGTGACTCGGAGCCGGTTCACGCGATGGCGTGCGCGTCTCCTGCCCCCTCCTCGCGCCGCTCTGAAAGCGTCAGCATCGCTCCCGCGCTCGCTGAGGGGAGAGCTCCTCATGCCTCCCTGCCCAGCATCCCCCCGGGTAATGGGGTCCCCCAGGCGAGTGGGTCCCTTGCTCACCCTCCAGACCTTCCCCCATCCTCTCACCCCCTGCGACCCGCCTCGACGCAGCTCTCCCTGGTCCTTGAAAAAGAGAAGGAGGCAGCTTAGCAGAATGAATCAGCGCGGCGGTGCTGGCTGTGCATCCCGGGGGTGCTGGGGGAGCAGCCGTGCGGGTGGTCCCGGAGRGCGCTGGGAGGATGCGTAGGAGGAAACCAAGGCAGGGGGAAGCCGAAACGCCCCTTCCTCCCAGCGCTGCTTTCTCCCTCCTCTTCTCCTCGAACCCCCTGACCTGCTCCTCTCTTGGGGGGCTGAGGTTCAGACCAAGGGGCTCGACTTTTTTTTGGGGAGCAAAGTGATGCTCGTTGGTACAAGGTGCTGGCCTTTCCCTCCCCTTATCAAGGGGGCCATTTATTTCCAGTTCCCACACAGGCTGATYAGCATTTGGGTGTTTGGCTAAGGCTGCCCTTGACTTTCCTATCCAATATTTGAATTGCAGGGGACTAAACATTGGCGCAGAAGCCTGGAAGCCTTTTTGCGGGGCTCTGCTGGTGCTTTCGCTCCTCCCGGGATGCGGGCGCCTCTTGGAGCGAGCACTCGCCTCCCCGCCGAGAAGAGAGAGGGTTTTGCTSAAGCACACGGGTTTTGAGCCTCAGTGTTACTTAAACCTTGTCAGAGCAGCGGTGGCATTTAATTTAGRTGCAAAGCGAAGTAGGGAGCACAAGCCCTGTCCTGCTCCTTGACGGTAGCTGAGAGGAGTTGCTTGAGCTTGAGAGGGTCGGTGATGGGGATGGAGAGCGAGYGGGGGGCTCACGGCTTTGGGTCTGGAGAGCCTCCAAGGACGGAGCCTGCGCAGCCTCGCTGGAGGGAACATGTGTTTTTCCCCCCCCCTTTGCTCTAATTTATATCAAATAATCTCTCTCCAATTCACCCGATGTCTTGTAGCAGAGGCCCAAACCCGCGTSCGGTACCCAGAGGTGAGCGAAAAGGGCTGAGCGAAGGGGGGTGACCACGGCCAGCCGTCCCCTGTGGATGCAGCCTGGAATGCTGCTGGCTCAGGTTTGCTCGCCAGGACCCAGGGCTTGGCAGCAGAGGCCCATATGGGGGTTTAGTCCGTCCGGGGACAGGACTTGCCGTGTGGCACCCCCAGCCTGCATCGCAAATGGATGCCGGGCCGGCAAACCCGGCGGAAGAGAGGTGCACCTCCTCCAAGACCGGGAGAGATACCCTGCGTGGGTACTGCAGGGCCTTGGGAGCATCCCATCCCTTGGCAGGTCCCTTGGGAGCACCGAACTCCTGCTCGTGGCCGTGATTAAGCCACAGATCAGTGTTGGGGGGAATAGCGCTGTCCCCAGTGCTCTCTGCCGGAGCAGCGGCATCTGCGGCCTCGGCACAGCGAGGATCGGYGTTATTTCCACCGCCTGTGCTGGCAGGAGCATCCCCAGGAGTGATGGGGGGGGGGGGTCTCGAGAGCGGAGGAGATGAGAGTGCTGGATCCGGTCCCGCTCCTCCCTGCGACGCTCCCCATCACCCTCTGAGGGGCCGCGGGAGGAGCGACGTGAGGATGAAGATGGGCGAGGGGAGGAGGGCGGCTGGAGGGAGGCAGGGAGCTGCCAGGGGCTGAAGAATGACTGAGAGCAGAAGAAGGGGCTTTAGAGCTTAATTTCCTGTCCCCGCGGTGGGGATGGGATTTGTGCTGCCATCTCCAAGGAGACGCCGGCTGTGCGGCCGCTGGAATACTAATGGCATGGGAGGCGCGCGGCGGGGGGCTCCGAGGGCACCCCAAGCCCCTCCTCGGCCGGGCTGCGGGGTCCGAAGCCACCCCGGCAGTTCCCACCGCAGCAGCCACTGAGGCTGTTTCGCTTTGGGGGGGTAGGAGCCCCCCAGGACTTGCTGTTGGGGGAAGGAGAGTGTGGAGGGATGGGGGGGCATCTTGCCACACCCGTGGGAGGGTGTCGGTGACCCCCTTGCCGCGATGCCCATGGCCGGGGGACAGGGCTGTGCCGCTGCTCGCGACGTCTGGGGCTCCCCCTTATTGAGATATGGGGGTGGCTGGTTTTTGGGGGGCCCAGGGGTGTTTGTGGCAGTGGCTCTTAGACACCCGGCTCTCCAAGCATCACGTTGAGCTTCTCTTGACGCCGGTTTGAAACGCGGATGCCAGAAGCGACGGTCAAAYCGCGGCAGCGGAGGAGCCGCTGTCACCTCCCTCCATCTGACCCTGGTTTTGGGGTGCCTGTCTAAAAAATTCAGAGGCCCCCATCTGCTGTGGCAGAGAAAGGGGATGTTTCCCCCCCCCAAAATAACTACATTTTCCAATTCCGCCCTGTTATTTTGGGGGCAGTCGGTTATTTGAGCGCTGGGAAGCAAGGGTGGTTTAAAATAAACCCTCCCTTCACGGCCCGAGGAAGATGGGTGTGAGCTGCAGAGGGGAGTCCGTAGGTTGGGAATAATTAATGCAGCACATGGTAACGAAGCCGTCTGTGACGGGGCTGTTAGCGAGGCCCTTGCGATGGTGTTGGGGGGAGGGAAGATGGGTTTGGGGAGAATAGGTCTGGGGGGGCTTGGAGCCAGGGGGCTCTGGGCAGAGCCGTGGGATGCTCCAGGAGAGCCGGGGACCGGAGGGGAGGGGGAGCAGGGATGTGTCCCCARGGATGGATGCGGGGTGAGATCCCACAGGAGCTTATCCCACCGTCTCTTACGTAAAGGGCTGCGAGCTGGGCTGTGGGGGGTGTAATTAAACCTGACGCTGATAAGCTGCTGAAGCTGCTTAGTACAAATGTAATGAGGGGAATCGCAGCCAGAGCCCCCCGCCGTCGTCCCCCATATCCCTCCCTGCTGGGAGCAGCGGCGATGGCAGCGCCGGCCCTTCGCTGTGCCGGGGCGAGGGGGTGTCCCCAAAAGAGGAGCGGTGTTGGGATGGGGAGGACGTGGGAGGTGGCTGTGGTCTCAYTCCTCCTTCTGCTCCCCTCGCAGATGGTGAGAGGCTGGGGGAGGTGACCGATCCCGGCAGGCGGCCGGCGGCAGCCCAGGCACCGGCTCGGCGGAGGAAAGCCGAGGACTCCAGCGAGAGCCGTGAGGAGGAGCTGATGGTAATCGGAGGGCTGATGGTAATTGGGTGGGAAGGGACCTAAGGAGGTCGCTGGTCCAAGTCCCCGACCCAACACACGGCCAACTAGAGCAGGGTGCTCCAAACCTTGTCCAACTGAGTAGATCCAGGGATGGAGGGGGCACAACCTCTCTGATTCTGCTCAGCAACCCTCATGGTGGATAAAAAAAATCCCCAATATCCCACTGAAACTTCTAGTGTTGCGCCTCGTGCCTCTTGCCTTGTTGCTGTGCTCCTCTGAGAAGAGTCTGCCATCATCTTCTCTGCAACCCCCTCTTGCATAGCTGTCAACGGCAATAAGGTCCTGCTTTGCTGGGCAAGGCCACCTTCTCCTGTGTCCTCTGCTCCATCTTGCTAACCTCCACTTGTCTGTCCTGGACTGGAGAGCCCCAAACCGGACCCAGTATACCCCAGGTGGGGTCTCCAAGCAGAAGCTGGAGAGAGGATCTCTCCTTGCTAACAGCCCAGGAGGCACTTGGCATCGTAGCCACGAGGACACCCTGCTGTCCCCTCTTCAACTTGTCACCAAGCCCTTGTTCAACACCCTGCTGTCCCCTCTTCAACCTGTTGTCACCAAGAGGCTTCGGAGCAGGGCAGGCGGGTGGGATGGCAGGAGAGGGAAGCCACGTGGTGTCCCCTGCCCCGTCCCAGCAGCAGGTCACTGCCAAACTGCTGCAAGTCCCCGTGACAGCGAGTTGCCACTGAGGTGGGYGTTGCTTGGGCTATTCCCAAGCTGCGGTACTTTGGGCACAGGTGAGTGTTTTGTGTCTGGAGGGAGGGGAAAGCATCGAGGCCCTGTGCCCGGAGCCCCCCCGGTGCCCATGGCTTTGTCCCTAGCCCTGCTCGGTGTCTTTCACAGCCGCTGGACATCGGCAGCGTCACTGGCTCTGCGACTAAAAGCGAATAACCCAGCCCCCGTTTCCAGCTGCGGGGAGCTGGGCTGTGAATAGTCCCCTCTGTTGGGGCAGGCAGGGGAAAAGTTCACTCCAGTTTGAAAGCAAACAGCCCGGCTCGAAAGGACTCCACRAACTGGAACAAAAAAAATGCTGCTTCAAAAAAGGAGATGGAAAACTTTCCTCCTGGTGAGCTCCCAACCACGGATCTGTGTGGGCACAGCTGGTTCTTTATCTCTGGGGCAGGGCAGGGATGCCGGTGGCTTGTCCTCTCCACCCCTCCCACCCGAGGGATAGAGACCCRTCCCGGTCCCTCTCCATAGAGGGACAGAGGGGTTTTTCCAGGCGCCGGGGGCGGAGAGCCACGTGCCGGCGAGGAGAGCTGGCTTCAGGCTAGGCAGCAATTAAAGGGTGAGAAATACGGATGGGGAAGAGGCTGGTTGCGCGAGAAAGGACGACCCTGCTCTGACCTCCCCCGGCTCCTCATAAATAGGGACAGACGGACAAAGGAGGAAAATGAGATGCCCGGAGAAAGCACGGGCTGGTGCTGGGTGGGGACAGAGGGGGACAGCGGGAATTGCATCTCGGCCCTCCGTGGGAGGAGGGTGAATCCTTCCAGCAAGCGTGGCACAATTGTGCCACCTCCCTAATAACGTCTTCCAAGGGCACTGCTCCCCTCCTCTSGGACGCTAATGAGTTTGTTTAGGCGAAGTTTGCTAATTATTTCTTTGGCACTGTGCATCCTAATGGGCTGCGCTCTGTCGATGCTGCGATTCTTCTTGCCTGGGCTCGGAGCCGGGCTCTGCTTTCGGAGAGGGTCGGCTCTGGTCTTCGGGGGGTGGCACGGTCCCTCCTTGCCCGGCTGAGGCCATGGGGGACWATGACTGTGAATCCTCCTGGGACAGGTGGCAGGGACATCCGTGCCCCCCTCGGCCCCGTCCCCGGAGAGGGCTGATGCTGAGTGCCGGCGTCACCAGTGTGACCATGGGCTGTGACACCAGCCAGGTCCCCGTGTGACAGGCGCAGCTTCCCATCGCCCCGGCCAAGGGACAGAGCGGCAGGTCGGTGGTCGCTTTGGAGAGGGCTGGTGGCTCTTCCTTCCCCACGTGCTAGCTGGTCCCTCGCCCCTCCTCTGCCCGCGCTCCCTGGATGTGACGGCAGAGCTGGGGCAATGCCCACGGGGACGGCACGGGCTGGCTCCGGCTCTGCCTGTGGCTGCCAGCACGGTGGAAGAGGGGGTGCTCTGGGTGGGCTCCAGAAGCGCCCGGCTCTTCCTTGCCACCCGTCACCTTTTCGGCAAGCTGGGGGCAGGTGAATGCTCACCTAATCCCTCTAAATTACAAGACACAAGCGATCGGATTAACCTAATCCCCTTTAAGGGGAGAGGGGGAGCGGAGAAGCATCCCGCTTCTTCTGCCCGTGAGTGGACATAGAGATTGCTTCTGCCCTTTGGGAGACAAAGCCCAAAATGCTCCGTTTCCAGTAGCCCATGAGACTGCGCAAATATTTTGGATGAACAGAAAACTCACTGTTTGGGAGAAGTTTCTCTCCTTGGCAGAGGAAGGGAAATGAGTTTAGCTGGAACATTTTGAAACTCTGCTCCCTGGGACACCTTGCCAATATTTTTCTGCCTCCTCTTGCCTCTACTTTCCTTTGCCGTTAGCCTTGAAAGCTTTTGCTTTGGTTTGGCAACGCTTGACATCCAAAATGAGGTGCTTAGATCTAGGGAGACCTCCTGCAAGCACAGCCGGGCTGGCCCTGATCACCCCCATGTCTCATCTCTCCCTCCTGCTTCCTCGGCAGAACGACGGGCAGGACTTGGACGGCTGGTTTTCCAGAGGCCAACGGTCCGACCGAGCCACCACGCACCCCAAACTCAACCTGACCAAGCAGGCTTTGCCCTGGAACGAGCAGGTAGGCGGGCAGGGAGCAGCAGAGGGGTGATGGTGGAGGAGGAGGTCCCAGGAGGAGGTCCACCCAGCCCCTCACTGGGGAGCCCGCAGCCCCTGTCTCCGCAGCGTGCCAGGCTCCAAAGCCATCTCCAGCCGCCCTCCTCCCCGCTCTCCATTTCCCAGCCTGGCCCGGGGGCTCTGCCGGCTCCGGCAGCCAGCGTGGTGCCCATGAGGGTGAGCTCCTCGCCTGCGTGCGAGGAGCCGGCGGGTGCCTGCTGTGGGCGTGCATCAGCTCCCTCGTCAGGGTGTGCCCCACGTGTGGGTGTGCGAGGGGACATCTTGCTGCCTGTCTTCTCCAGACAGGTCCACGCTGTGCCCGTCTCCTGGTGCTGGCTGTGTGCTGGGGGGATGGATGCTGGGGCTGGGTGAAGGATGGGATCGGGCCTTTGGTGCCATGTCCAGACAACATCCCTTGTCCAAGTGSGCTTGGGACCCAAAGGAGCAGCAGCAGGAGGAGGGTTATCTCCTGGGGATTGGTGTCGTGACCCTGGGGCTGGCACAGGGATGGGAGCTCAGCCCTTCCCCAGTCTCACTGGAAGAGCTGAGGCCGGGCAGATGACATCCCCAGGGCTGGACATCCACATTTCAGCCTGCCCTAACGCTGCCCTTGGGAGGCGAGGGGGCGCGGGAGGAGGACACCCTGCTCATCTCCCTCTCTCGCCCCCCAGTACAAAGGGAAGGCAAACTTGCAYGTCTTCGAAGACTGGTGTGGCGGGGCTGTGAGGCACCTGAGGAAGAACCTCCATTTTCCGCTCTTTCCCCATGTGAGTCCTGGGCCTGATGGCGGTGGGTTGGAGGCGGGGTCCGCTCGTCCCTCTCTGGGTGCTGCTGGATCTCCACTGGCTGTGGGCTTGTTGGTCCTCAAGACCTTTGCCTGCAGGCTTTCAGGTTTGGTTCGGGGCAGGTAGTTCCCAGCAGGGCAGGGTTGGAGGGAGAGGTGGGTGGTGATGGGACCTCCACATCCCCTCTGGTGCCAGGGGCATGAGACCCCGGCATAAAAGGAGGAGGTGGGCTGAGTGATGTTGGTGCAAGGCATGAGCCTGGGCATGAACTGTCCCTCCTTCCATGTCCCTGTCCCTCCTTCCATGTCCCTGTCCCTCCTTCCATGTCCCTGTCTCTCCTCTGCAGACCCGCACCACAGTGAAGAAGCTGGCTGTGTCACCCAAGTGGAAGAACTACGGGCTGAGGATTTTTGGCTACATCCACCCCTTCAAGGATGGTAAGTGATGGAGCTTGGACTCTTCTCCCCCTGCAGCAATGTGGAGAAGCTGCCTCCTTCCCCCTTCTTGGGCCATGTGAGGACAGAAAGGCTCTTAGAGACAGTCCCCAATCCCCTGGCTCCTAGGCAGGAGGATCTTTCTGGAGCAAAGACCTGGTTGTTTCAAAGGGAGGTGAAGCCCTGATCCCATCCAGGACAGAGCCACGACGTGGGGTTTGGGGTGGTCCCATCACCTCTGTCCATCCATCCCTGTTTCCCCATCTCACAACGAGGCACCAGRGCTGAGCCCATGCCACCGGGGCTGCTGTATCCCTCTGTGGTGACCTTCTCCTTTGCTCCCCGCAGGGGATTTCCAGTTTTCYGTGGCATCGGATGACAATTCGGAGTTCTGGCTCAGCTCCGACGAGAGTCCGTCCAACTCCCGGCTGGCTGCATTCGTGGGCAAGGTACGTGCCGTCGTCCTTGATCCTCTGCTTTCCCCGCACCAGGGATGCTCGAGCTCCCTCCGAGAGCGTCTCCTCTCTGGGGGTGCCTCGCGCCTCGCTCCCAGCAGGCCGATAACCATCCCGAGTGCCTTTTGGGGATCCCTAGTGCTCAATTAACGATGTTTCAAACCCATGGGCGCTCTTTAGCCACCACAAATTCTCCCTTCTACAAGTCCCTCTGCTGCAGCAGCTCTTAAAGGGAGCGTGCAGGGTCCGTGCGTGACTTTGCCAGAGGCAGCTCTCCTGCTTCTGTGCCCCCTTGGGAGATGCCGGCCTACTTCAGCCTGGTCCCGTCTCTGCCCCRGGCCAGGCCTGGTTTGGCTTCTGTTGGGACCACCTTGGTCCCATCCTAGTTGTAGCTACCAAAGACCAGCTTATGYCCCAGAACAGGAGACTTAATATTTGCTCCTGGGTTTTCTTGGCGTTAACTCCTAYAACTGGAAACCCCGTGGTCCATCATCACACCCGTGCATTTTGGGGATCGTGGTGGTGTTGACCGGTGACAAGTTCTTGTGGCAGGAGTGCCACCAGCTGGGGACAAGCAGGTCCTGGGATATCCTCCTGCCTGAAGAGCCTTTCTGCAGCATGGCATAGTGCCCGATGGAGGTGGAGGAGAGATTCTCACAGCCTGGTGGGGTTTGGGCCTCGTGCCTGCTTGGCCCACGGTGTCCCCGGTGCTCTCACACGCTCCTTCTTCCCTCCTCCAGCTGGGCACCGAGTGGACGGCGCCGGGAGAGTTCACCAAATTCAGCTCACAAGTCTCCAAGCCTCTACGGTAAGTGTGTCCTTGCTCCCACTGCCCGTTCCGGGTGGATGGAGTCGGGGAGATGGAGCTGCTGGCTCCACGCTGACTCTGACCAGTTCCTCCTCCCCAGGAGGAGACCCCGGCCATGGTCTCTTCCCAAAAGGCASGAGGGGTCTGGGTTGGACAGGAGATCAACCACCCCAGGCCCATGGCTTGAAGGTGTTGGGGGTCGCAGCCACATCTGCAAATGATGAGGTGGAGACAGGGGATCCCCCCRATCTCATGAAGTTTCTCAGCAGTGGGATGGGGGAGCAGATACCCCCATCACACTGCCTGTCTCCTTGCCCCAGGAAGGTTTAGCCTTGTGAGCAAGAAAGGAGGTTTTCCTGAGATGRCTCCTCTAGCAGGGGAGCTCGCATCACCCTGGCAGTGGTAGCAATCGCCCCAGCAATGTTTTCTAACTGGCTTCTTCCCCTCTTGCGCAGCCTCATGTCCTCCAGACGCTACTACTTCGAGCTGCTCCACAAGCAAGATGACCGAGGTTCAGACCACGTGGAAGTTGGCGTGAGTAAATGCCCCCACCCTGTGCTCCTTTCAAGGCTTGTCCTGTCAAGAGCTAGCGCCAGGGCTTTCCCCGGGGTGCGTTAAAACGCTTTATGCTGGAGCAAAGCCACGATTTCCCCCCTCCCGTGGCTGCCAGCGGCTCGGGTCAGAGAGGGGACGAGTCAGCGTTGCTCTGACGGGGCCGGGGCTCCCCTCCCCATCTCCCTGGGCTATTCCTGCGCGGGACGCCTGGCACGGGCTGCTCTTCTCCGTGCTCATCCAGTCCTTTCGTGCTGCTGGCCTTTCGGGAGCTAAAGACCCTGCCGTCCCTCCCTGTGCTCCTGCCTTGCCGAGGGGCTCCCGTAATGGAGGCTAACGGAGCGGCCCCTCCGCTCCGGGCTCCGGYGGCGCTGGGACACAGTTCTGCACAGCCAGAATCCCTTCTCCTTGGCCTTCTGCAGAAGGGCTGGCGGGGGAGAAAGGTCCCCCGTGGRCGTCTTCTCTGAGGAGCCCTTTGCCACGGGCAAGGAGAGCCCAGACGGCGTAAGGTCAGGGCAGGCAGGTCCCAGGACACCATCTGCGAGCGGCAGCCCAGCTCGCTGGCATGCGTCCCAGGGTCGGAGGTGGGAGGGATGGCCGAGGTGGTGGAGTGGGTCCCTTTTTTCTTTTCCCCCGTGGAGACACCATGATTTCAAATCTGAACTTGTCTGCCTTGGCTGCACAACCCTAGCAAAGCCTGGAGCGTGTGTTGGGAGCTCGGGCTGTCTTTGGGAGGGGAAGGTGTTGGCTCGTTAGCAAAGGTTTCCTTTCTCCCAAGCAGTCATTAATCACTGGAGTCAAACTTGTGCCAGCAAAGCATCAGAGAGGCTGACAACACCCCTTCCTCGCTGCCGCTCTCCCCCCATCGCTCAGCCTCGCCCTCACAGGGCTCCGTCTCCGTCCCTCCCGATAAGATCTGCATTTCTGCTGTGAAAAACAAATAGATGGGGGAGAAATTTTTTTGCTGGAGGGAGGGAAGCCTTTCAGATGTTCAGAAAGAAACAACAACAACAGAAAAGCAGGACCCTAATGCGTCTCTCCCCGTGGATATTTAAGGGCTTGTCCGGACAAAGGCTCAAGACATGCTTTTGAAATGCACGTGGTTAGAGCAGCGCGGGCGGCTGTGAAGACCCTCTTAAGTCAGCGCAAACCCAYCTGCCGCTAATGCGCAGCCACGCAGGGCTGGCGCGGGAGGGAGAGGGGGTGTCSTAGGTCTCGGGGTGTGTGGGCTTTGGCCCAGGTCCTTGATGGGTGCCGTGGCCCCCCTGCTCCGTTCCCCGAGGTTGAGGGGGGGGTGCCCCAGCACCTCCCTGCCCCGTGAGGCCCTGCTGCCTCCCGTGACGTTACGGATGCCGCCGCTGCTGCGGGGCTGGATCTGGCCTGCCCGGCCCAGAGACCACGGGYGGCCGTGTGGCAGTCCCGGGAGGGAAGCAGGGGGGGGTGCCTGCTAATCCCAAATCTCCTGGGGTAAAGGCGGGAGGTGGGCCTGGGTCGGTGCCGGGGCAGGATCAGTCCTCTCCCTTGTTTCTCTCCCGCAGGGTCGGGGCTGGGATCAGTGCAGGCAAGTTTCTGGGAGCTGGGGACRGGGGAGGACCCATCCTGGGGTGCCTGGGGTTGGGCAGCTGCCTCCCGAGCCCCTGCCACCCTCCCGCTCATTCTCCATCTCCTTTCGTTTTTTCCTAGTGGCGAGTTTTCCTCCCCAGCTTGAAGTTCGAAGTGATCGACTCCTCCTGCATCTCTCTGTACACAGGTGAGGTCTGCCTGCACCGCGGCACGCGCGCTCGAGGGGGCTGCGCCTCTTGGTGCAGCCGGGGGGGACGGCACCAGAGCCCGGGAGGGAAACCACATCCTGGGAAATCAGACCCTGGGGGAAGATCTCAGCCTCTCAACCCCTCCAGAGCTTCTGCTGGGGGTAAGGAAGGAGGCAAGGGGTTGCYGTGGGTAGGGGTGATGCTGGGAGTRTGCTGCGACCCTCCTAAAAATGGGATGCGGAGGTGACACGCCACRGAAACACAGCTCTCCTGGTGCTCCAGCCTCGTCCCTGCTAATGGGAGCACGGAGGGTTGGCTCCTTGGCCTGGCCCTGAGTTATGAGGAGCTGTCATGTAAGCAGGGATGGATGGCGCACGGTTTAATTAAATCTATAGATCTTCTGCTTCCTGCCCCTTCCCTGGCAGCAAGAAAGGACTTGATAGATGGGTCCTGCCCCGGCGCTCAATACGCTGGAGGACCGGTCATCAAACATGCCTGGGAGGTGTCGATAAGRCAGGAGGGGACAGGCAACAGGCGGGGATCGATGGGGAGGAGAGGGATGGAGGGGCATTGCTGGTATTGAYGGAGGTGCCCGTGAGATGGATGAGGTGCAGATAAACTTCCCCCCGGCTGCTGTCCGTCAGTGCCGCCTCTTTCCGCTTCTCTTTCCTGCTTTCCGGCCCCTCGGACCCCAGCAGCGTCCCGGGGCAAAGCCACATCACTCGTGGGGAGCCCATCCCCGTGGCGTGGGGGATGCCAGCRGTGCGCAGAGCATCCTCCTTCCTTCCCTTTCTCTGGGCTTTTCCAGGGGCTGCAGCCCAACCTCAGCCAGCTGCACGGAGGCCTTTGGGGGGCCTTTCCCTGCTGCAAGCAGAAGAATTTGGGGCTCGGGAAAGGGGGTCCTGTTCGCTCCGGGACCTGCCTGCTTCCCCACAGCTCCGCAGGAGGCAGGGCTGCCTGGAAAGGGAGCACCCGTGGGTGCTCRGGGCAGGCAGCTCTGAGCGTGGCCAAGGTGACCGGAGCAAGGTGACCTSCCTCGGGGAGGTCTGGGGGCTGGTTGATAGCCAAGGACAACATGCCACCCTCATCCCCGAACAGGAGACAAAACCAGCTCATGTTGCGTTTACCTGCACCTCTACGGGGAAGAACGTTCACGGTTTAATTCCCGTGTCCTTGGGAGTTAAAGCCCCTGAGTGTTCCCACCCCTCGCCTTGGAGCGTGGTGAGAGATGCTGTAATCGGAACCAAGCTGCCTGGCTGAGATCACTTGTACCCTTGTCCTCTCGGTGCTCGTTAGTTGGTGGCAGTAATCATTAGGCTGATTAGTCACGGGGTCTGTGAGCGTGTGAGAGGGCTGGAGGAGCTGGGTTTGCCCTCGTGCAAACACCTCGGGTCCCCTGGGAGCAGGAGGAATCCACAGTGCTCTGAGCCCTCTTGGTGGGAGGGATGGAGAGGTTGGGAAGTGCCACCTCGGAGGGTGCTCCTGGGACAATGCTCTGTACACGTATGCCCGTGGGGTTCAGCCCCTGTCCTCGCCGCCTTCAGATGAATCGTCCCTGAAGATGAACCACGTGGAGCACATCCCGCAGACCTTGGCCAGCCACAGCGGGAGCTACCTCTGGGAGGCACAGCAAGATGAGCACGGGGCTGACATGCTGAAGTCTGACCCCAGGGACACCTTCTTCCTCAGTAAGTGGCTGGGACTGGACCTTTGCACATCTCTGTGGGGTTTTGGGGGAGGAAAAAAGCAGGACATGGCTGCCACAGGCACCCAGAGCATCCCTCCTACCTTCTGCCCATCTCTTGGGTGGAGGGCATCTCTGCTGGGGTCTGTAGGAGGCAAGCTGGGATGGTTTGGGCTACAGACTTTAAGGTGGGTTGGGCTACGGGGGTGGTAGGGCATGGCTTGGGGCTGAGCCGCGGGTGCTTCTCCTCAGCCCCTGCGATCGAGGCCTCCCGGGTCGAGGACGTGCTGGTGCCCTGTGCCTACAGCCCCACCTAYGTGGTGAAGGACTTCCCCATCGCCCGCTACCAGGGCCTGCAATTTGTAAGTGCCTCCCGGCGACGGGGCCAGGGTCACGCTCCCATGGGAGACATGGCAAAGCAGAGCGCTTTGCCCCCACCCCAGGGCAGGGATGTTTCCACCTGGTTAAAATCCAGGAGAAAATGTCCCTCATTGGAGGATCAGGCTGAGCTTCCCCATCTTGACCTGAAAGGGTTTGGATTAAAAGCCCCRTGGGGTGTTTGAGATGCTGGGGGTCACCTCAGTGTTGAGGGGCCGTGCCAGTGGCCTCGGTCCACAGCTCCTGGCCCTGCCAGCCCCCGCTTCCTCAGAGTGAGCCCGCTCTGCGCCGGGGTGACGGCGGCATGGTCATCTCCCCAGGTCTACCTCTCGTTTGTGTACCCCAACGACTTCACGCGCCTCACTCACATGGAGACGGAGAACAAGTGCTTCTACAGGGAGTCCCCCCTCTACCTGGAGAAGTAAGTGTTGGGGGGCCGGTGTTTGGGGGTGGTACTTGGAGGGGGAGGAAGGGGCTGATGTCAACAGGGTGCCCAAAGAGCTGGAGAAACGGCACTGAGACGATGCATCCTCAGCTGTGTGTCCCCAGGCTCCGTCCCCCATGGAAGGGCCACCTCCAGGCTGGCTCTTTTCCCATCTCTTGGGCACGTAGCAGCTTGAGATCTGGCGGTGCTCCTGGATTTTGGGCATCCCAACTCCCTTCGGAGCTGGCCTGTGCCCAGGTGCCTGCGCTGCAGCCGGGGATGTTCCTCCCTACGCACACGCGGGCTCACGTGTGTGCGAGCACGTCCCTTTGCGCGTACACCCCTCCCTTATCTCCGGGACCTCATCTTTCCTCCCTCTCTCCCAGGTTTGGTTTTTATAAGTACATGAAGATGGATGAAGAGGAGGAGGATCCACGCCAGCGAGCGTTTCTCTTCCTCAACCCAGACAGTGAGTCACTGCTCCCCGCTGGCAGCTTTTTGGGCATCTCTCAGCAGCTTGGCACGGGGCTGAGCACCCGGCATCCTCGCCCACCAGCCCCTCCGCTCRGAGATCCGGCTTATCGGGATGCGGCTCGTCGGGATGCCTCCAGCGATGCCGGGGGCTCGAGGAGGACAGGGCTGCGCAGAGCAGCTTGCCTCTGAGCAGTCCCACGCGCTCCGCGGTCACGCATCCCGCTCGGCTCAGCTGCGAAGCGCTGCGGGAAGTGGGAAGCGGGTGCTGGGGTTAGGATTTGCCCTCCCTGCTTCTTGAAGCCACCTACCCACATCTCCCGGCTTGGCCTGGGCAGTGGGCAGCAGGATACGACTGGAGCTGGTGTGGAGTCTGGGGATGTCCGTGGAGTCTGGGGACGGTCCCGGGGACCCGCAGGAGCCGGGTTGTTCAGAGCCTGCCTTGCTGTGGGTTTGCAGCCCGGCCAAGCCCTGGCAGGCTAGGTTTGCTCCCGATGAAATAAGAGCGGTGCCAAGATGTGGCCAAGGTCTGGAGGGGTTGAGGGGCAGGGCCTGGAGCTGCCAGCCCTGGTGAGCATCGGCCAGCACCCACCGGCTCTGTCTCCCTCGCCCAGCGG
Organism: Oceanodroma leucorhoa; assembly: GCA_030449065.1. Taxonomy (NCBI): domain Eukaryota; kingdom Metazoa; phylum Chordata; class Aves; order Procellariiformes; genus Oceanodroma; species Oceanodroma leucorhoa. Next base: position 411,123 of record JASVER010000159.1, read on the forward strand.
CCGTTCGCAGGTTAATCTCTTGCTGGGGACAAGCTTCCCCTCCTTGGCTTGGGCCAGCGTGCTGCAGGGGGGTGTGCCCAGCGGCCGGGACCCTCGGGGTATTCATCTCTGCCTTTACTCCCTAGRTTTCCTCGAGGATGATGAGGAGGAGGAGGAAGGAGTGGACAGCCCTGAGCCCACAGACCCACCTCCTGAAGCCAAGGGGAAGAGCTTTGGGCTGGTACCCGGAGCCAAAGGGCACGAGACCCCGCCGGTCACCGGGGATTACGGAGACGCCCTGGACTATTACAGCTTTCGCCGCAAGCAGGGTCAGGCCCGGGACGAGGCGAGCACGCCTGGGCAGCCGGGAAGATGGAGCACGTCCCACCGGGCCAGTGCCAGCCCGGTGGCCGTCCCCGAGGACCTCCGTGGTGGGGAGGACGTGGGCCCCACGCCGGAGCAGGTCCATGGGCGGGTGCTCAGTTGGTTACCCCAGGATCCTGGCAAGGGCGAGGAAGATGAACTGGGGCTGCTGGTGTCGTCAAAGCGTGCTGGGGCTCTGAGCCTCCAACCCCACCTCTCTGCTCCCATCTTTGGTGGCAAAGCCAAAACGCCGGGTCCCAGCAAGCCTGCAGCACCCAGGGAGGACAAAAAGCCCCGGAAAGCCCAGGAGAAGGTCTACGTGACCAGGCTGCAGCCAGGGAAGCGCAAAGCCCCGGCCCAGGAGCCGGTCTTCCCTGGCATCTTCCTTTACCCAAAACCTCTGAAGAAAGTCCATCTTCGCTCCAGGACCCCTCAGAAGCATCCCATCGCCTCCAGCAAGCTCCGTGCCGTCCCTGGCCACTGGACCCCCTGGCTCCTGAGCAACATCTCCAAGGAGAGGGACCCTGCCAGGCGGAAGAGCCTGCGGGCAGGCGGCAGGAGGTGGGAACGTCCATCCAAGCTGGGGACCGAGCGGCGGGCGCTGCCCAGCCTCCTCGCGCTGGGGACCGAAGGACTCTTCAGTAGGGAGACCCATGAGGACACGACCCCTGCCCCAGGCAGGACAGTGGCCACCACCGATTACAACTCCTCCGAGGCAACCCGCTCGGAGGGGACGCGGGTGACATCCTTTCTGAAGATGTCGGAAACGACGGCATCCCAGCAGGAGGAGGGAAAGGGCCAGGAGGAGGAGGAGGAGGAGGAAGAAGAGGTGTCGGACTACAGCTACGAGACCGGGGAGCTGCAGCAGAGCTGGCTGGAGGACTCCATCAACTGGCAGAGGACGTTCAGCGTCAGCTCGGTGGACTTCGAGCTCCTGCGCTCCGACTGGAACGACCTGCGCTGCAACGTGTCGGGCAACCTGCAGCTGAGCGAGAGCGAGGTCGTCGACGTGGTGGCACAGTACATGGAGAAGCTCAACGAGAAGAATGGAGGGTAGGGAAGGAGCGGGGCACGGGCGGGAGGTTGCGGGGACATGCCTTCGCCCCGCTCGGCCTCCTGGGGCTGGGTGAGCTGGATGGTGGGTTCAGGCCAACCCCTTGAGAAGGGAGCTGCGGGGAGCGGAGCTCACGGTGATGGTTTTTTCAAGTGCTTCTCCTTTCCCCGTAGCATCTACACCCTCCTGAGGATTGTCAATGTGGAGAAGCGTCGGGACACRGCCCGGGGGAACCGCTACCTGCTGGAGCTGGAGCTGGCGGAGCGGGGCCAGCGGACGGTGCGGCTCTCTGAGTATGTCTACGTCCTCTTGCACCAGGGCAAGAAGGACGACAGCGCCGAGGCCAACCCCGAAGGGCCAGTCCTGGGGGCCACCGAGCCCCAGCCGAGCACCTGGAGCATCCTCTACGGAAGACCTGTCCTGTGCCGGCCACTGCGGCTCAGCTGGAGGCAGGACGTCATGGTGCACTTYGTGGTACCTGGTAGGTGACAGCAGGACGCGTCTCTCCAGGGTCTCTGCTGCTCCCTCTGCCCTCAGCATCCTCCGGCAGGAGGAAGGCAACCCCTTTGCTCCCCGTCTGCATCCTCCAGGCTGGCCCAAGGAGGGATGGGATTCTCTCTCCTCATGAGATCCCGAGGTTATCGCTTCTCATCAGAAGGGGTGTTGGTTTGGTTGGGGAAGGGGGTGCTCTTGGGACCCCCATGGTGAGCCTGAGGGATGTTTGTGGCTGTGTCTGGCAGTGAAGAACCAAGCCCGCTGGGTCCAGCAGTTCATCTCGGACATGGCCCGCCTGTACGAGGTGACGAAGGATGCCAACTTCAATGTCATCCTGGTGGACTTCGACAGTGACGACATGGACGTCGAGAAAGCCCTGCGGGATGCCCGACTGCCCCGGTAAGCCACCCCGCATGAGCTCCGGGTCCACCCTGCTCCCCCCGAGGCTGCCGAGGGGGGTCTGCGGGGCTCCTCGTGGTGGGACAGGCCATGCTGGTGGTGCTCACACAACCTGCCCCTCCTTCCCCAGCCCGGCACGGGTCTCTGCCTCACTGCCTCTCTCCTCCTCCTTTTCGGGGGTTTAAACTTGTTTCCCACGTGGAGGAGATGGGGATGCAGAAACCTCCTATGCTTCTGTGGGTGGACCCTTGGCATGAGCTGTAGGCACCTGACCGCCTTCCTGAGGAGGTCCCCTCTCCTCCCTGATGGTCCCGGTCCCCTTCTTGGCTGTGTCCCTTTCGGTCACCAGCACTAACCCCCTGTCCTCACTCCTCAGCTACCAGTACCTGCGGCGCATGGGGAACTTCGAGCGCTCGGCCGGGCTGCAGGCTGGCGTGGACGTGGTCGAGGTGAGCCCGAGGAGAGGACCCAGCTCCTGCCTTGGCTTCTCTCCCGGAGCTGTTTCACCCCGATCCTCCCGCTTGTCTGTCCCCTCCCGTAGGACGGGCACAGCATCGTGTTCCTCTGCGACCTGCACATCCATTTCCCCCCCAATATCCTGGACAGCATTCGGAAGCACTGCGTGGAGGGGAAGCTGGCCTACGCGCCCATCGTCATGAGGCTGAGCTGCGGCAGCTCCCCGCGGGAGCCCAACGGTAAGCGGGGTCCCCTCTGCCGTGACGCCTTTCTAGCTGGAAAATGTCCCCCGCCTGCCCGAGGAGAGCTGCGGCGCTGGGTTTGGGTTACARCCGGGCTCGGGTGCGCAGGGAGGATGGGTTTGTTTTGCTCTGGCAAGGTGGGATTCAAGCCCAAGGGTGCTGGAGGTGCTCTGGGTGTGATGCCCCCCAAGACCGGGCTGTCACCCGGTGCACCCCCATGGGAGGTGGTGGTGATGGGGACAGAACCGTGGTGGGGAGAGGGGTTGGGAYGGGGCGTTCCCGTGGTTCCCAGGTAGTGGGGAGAGCGCAGAGGTAAGGGCCTGGGGATTTGGGGGTCTCCCCACACCCCTCGCCTCATTGCTCTCCCCCCTCCAGGCTACTGGGAGGTGAATGGCTTCGGCCTCTTCGGCATCTACAAGTCGGACTTTGACCGCGTGGGAGGGATGAACACGGAGGAGTTCAGAGACCGCTGGGGTGGGGAGGACTGGGAGCTCCTGGACAGGTGAGGCTGGGGGTCCCGGCAGCCCCATAACCCCCGGGGCAGGGCTGGCCACGCGGATTTGGGCGCATCCCCTGGGAAACCCTCCCTCCCCGCCRTCGAGCTGCCTAAAGGCTGGGGCGACGCGGCGGCGAAGGGGCCGCGTCCGTCCCCCCCTTCCCTGAGCGGCTGTCCCTCCGTCCGGCTGCAGGGTCCTTCAGAGCGGGCTGGAGGTGGAGCGCTTGCGTCTCAGGAACTTTTACCATTACTACCACTCCAAGCGCGGCATGTGGAACGCCCGCAGCAAGAAGCCGCCCAAGGACTAGCGCCCCGAGCCCGGCCCGCAGCCACCGACCCCCCCGCGCCCGCCGGAGGCAGGCCGCTGCTGGCCCCCGCTTGTCCCCGACCTCCGCCGACGCGCCTGGTGCCGGCACGGAGGGCACCTGTACGCCAACCACGGTTATTTTGGGGAGGGGGGGAGYGGGGAGGGTGCAAGCGGGTGGTGATTTTTTTCTTAAGGGTCTAATTTCTTAGTCAGAAATGAATTTATTAACTCATTAGCGCCGGGACAATGGGCGTCCTGCTGTCGGGAGGGGTGAAACCCTCCGGGCTGATCCCCGGAGCCGGTGAGTCCCTGGGGGCTGTGCCGGGCCGGTGATGCCGGAGGCGGAAGAGCGGTACCCAGGCTCGTAGCCAGTGCTCGCTCTGCAGCCCCTTTGCTGGGTCACACCCCCCCCCCCCCCCAAAATGCCCAGCACCTTGTTCCTGTGCCAGGCTGGAGAGCTGAGCTTTTTTGGGGGGCTGCTGGTGTCCACAGGAGGCTGCAGGTGGTACGAGCCCGCTGGGGCTGCCCAAACCCTCCTGCTCCCCTCCCCAGGACCCGTGGAGCCACCGGGGAGGGGAAAAGGGGTTCGGCTCTGCCCTGCCACGTGGGGACACGTCGCTGCGGCCGTACGGGCGGGGGGCAGAGCCCCTTGGCACGACGGGCTGGCATTGCCTGTGCCTGGGGTCTGGGTTGGGACGGGAGGGGCAGAGCCCGGAGCAGGTACGGGAGCAGGGGGAGAGCAAATGACGTTTCCAAGCTAATTTCTGTGAAATTATGAGGTAGGAAGCCGTTTTCAGGAAGTTTTGTCTGTATTGGGTTTTTTTTTATTCTTAAAAAATAAAATCAATGTCTTGGCTGGGACTTCCTTCCCCTCCATCACTCTCGTGCCTCGGCAGGGCGTAGGGCACAAAAAGCCAGGCTGGCCTCTGCCCCTCGCCCCTCCCGCGTCCCCTCGCGTGGCCGGTGACGCTGCGGGCTGGGAGGACGCTTTCGCCTGCTGGAAATCAAATCACCGCTGCCGTTTGCAACACCCGGGAGGGCTCAGGGGGCCCTGACCCGCCGGCAGGCCCCGGAGGAGAGCCGCCGTGCCCTGGGCTGGCAGGGAGCGCGCTGGGGGGCAAGGGCAGAAACCCCCAGGCAGGGCTCCCTGCGCTCCCCGGGGCACCGAGGAGGGGGACGGGTAGGGGGCAAGGATCCGCTGTCTGCGGTGGGAGCGGGCAGCAGCGGTGTCGCAAGGGGCCCCGTTGCCGTTCCCTGCAGCGAGGAGGAGGAGGAGGAGGYAGCAGCTGTGTTTTTGGTGCCCGGACGCACGCCCGGGCTTGCAGGGAGGTTGCTGAGCCTCCRCCCCACACCTGGGCTCCACCCGGGCAGCTGCCTGCACCCCACACGCTGCGTGGGGGGCTTGCCCCGGTGCCCCCCGGGGCTGGGGAGCTGTGGGGAGAGCCACCAGCCGCTCCGCTCGCTCCCGCACCCCCTGGCACGCTTGTTCACGGGGCGGMCGCGTCTGCCCGAGCTCTTTGCTCACCTTTTCCCCTCGCACGTGGACGTGCCCGGCTGCACGCAGCCTCGTGGGCTCCGGCAGAACCGCTCTGCCGCGGGCCCGGCGGCTGCGAGCTCCTTCTGCTCCTCAGCCGGGTCACCCTGTCCCTGCAAATCGCCTGGGCTGTGACCGCTGGTCCTCGCTGCCCTCCCCCGTGGGGTTTCAACAGCCGYGAGCAGAGCTGAAATAGCCCGGGAGTTTTCCCCACCAAGGGTTTTATTCCCCATCTGCATCCCCTGGGCTCTGAGCATCCGCTGAGTTTTGGGGTGAGGGTGGAGGTGGTGGGCTCAGCAACCTGCTTACCATCAGRAAACAGCCACGATCTGGGGCTCTGGGGGCTTTTTACCCCAGATTTGGTACTTCTGGCCCCGGGATTTGCYGGGAGGGGACAGTCTTGGGCAGGCAGCGGGTTTTTCTCTCCACGCTGCCTGTTTTTTCCAGCACTTTGGAAGCGCTTTGTTGTGGGCGAAGGCTGCACCCGCTGTGCCGGGAGTTGGCCTGTGGGCGAGAAGKCCCGGGCAGGGCGGGTGGCCCCGCGGTCCCCCGGGGCCAGCAGCAGGATCCCCAAAGCCGCCTTTCCTTAGGCACGACTTTTCCAGCAGCTTCCCAGCCGGGTGAGCTCGGAAAGCYGCCGGCATTGGAGCGGGCGCCAGGCTCAGCCAAATCCAGAGCTGCTGCCAATGCTGGAAGGGACTGGTGCCACCAGCACCGTCCCCACTGGGGACACTGGTCCAGCCCCGCTGGGTGAGAACAATTTGGAGCTGGCAATGGTGTCTGCTCGGGGCAGCGCCGGTAGGAAAACGCCGGAGGGTTTTGTTTCTCCAGCAGTGGCTGAGTTGTGGTCCCGGGGAGCGCGGGGAGCAGTCCCAGGCCAGGCGTTGGAGCCCCAAGTGACAGCGGGGTGCAGGCAGGTCCCCGCTTTTGGAGGAGCAACCCCGGTGCCGGGGTGAGGAGTTGGCTGGGCAGCTCGCCCTGCCCCACGGGCGTGCTGGCGAAGGCGCTGGGGCTTGTTCGGGGCGGCGGAGGCGAATGGCAGCCCGGAGCGTCCCCGCCGTAGGGCTGCCCCGGCCCCGGGGCCGAGCGGGGGGTTGGTGGAGGGCGAGGGGGAGCCCGGGAGCCTCCCCGACACCTCCGGGCTGAGAACGGGCCAAGCATGACAGCAGCGGCCGGGTGGAGGGTCCTAGGCGGCCTCCTGCCCTACGCTGGGCTTTGCCGGGGGGTCACCTCTCGGCAGCCCCCAGTGAGCGCCGGGTGTGGCGCGGAGCCCGGGCTGCGGTGCCAGTGGAAGCGATGGCCCCCAAACTGGTTTGGCCCGTTTCAAACGCTCCCTCTCGGCTTATCTGGCTTCAAAGGGCTCCTGCTCCATCCCACACATGCAAACACGCTCCCTGTGAACCCCCGGGGCCCAGAGAAGCCCCCCCACCCCAAAAACCATGCCCCCCCCCGGCTCTGCCTTCCCTGCATCTTCTCTTTTTGGCAGCCCCAAAACCCTCCTTGTTGCACCCATGGGTGCCCCGTGCCGGGGGGTGTTCGAGGGGATGCGGTGGAAAGGACACGTTGGACCATGGCCATGGTGGTGCGGACCGACGGTGATTTTTTGGAGCACCACGAAGGCAGCTGAGACGCGGCTCCGCTGCCTGGGATGGGGCAGTTGGGACCCCTGGGCACCCYGCCGGCATCTCGGCTGTGCCGAGGCTTTTTGTGGAGCCGCCACAAGCCCCAAAAGCGCAAACTTGGCTGCGAGGCGAGCAGGTTTCGAGCGCACATGCAAAACAACGGCGAAGAGACTGGTTGGGTAAGCTCCCGGGGCGGGCCCGCGCCGCGGCCCCACGCCTGCCGCACCGGCCCCGCTGCAGACGGCATCTCCCACCCCGTGCCGGGGCACCCGGCACCCGTGTAGCACCCAGGGGTGCACCCGCCCGCCCGGGAGGATGCTGCAGGCCAACGGCCCTCCGGGGCCACCCAACAAGGTACGTGCCGGCCGGTCCCGCGCCCAGCGTCGTGGCTGTCCCCAACGCGGGTCCCTGGGAAAGCCGGTGGCACCCACCCTGCCACCAGTCCCCATGCCCCGAGTGGAAAGGGACAGCAGGGTCTGGCAGCTGCCTGCTCCTGGCCAACTCTGGCCAAGAGGCTTTTTCCTCCTCTCCTCGTGCCTCAGTTTCCCCGGCGCGGCTCTTGGCACACGTGCGCTGTGGCCGGGCTGCGTGGTGCCGCGTCGGCCACTCCCTGCTTGAAACGCCGATGGCAGCGGCAGCCACGGGCTTCCCTGGGGACCCGGTTTTGGGGACAGGCACTCAGTGGTGCTCAGGGGGTGGGAGAGGACAATGTGCAACCAGGAGCCGGGGTCTCCCTGGAGACGTGGCTCTGTCACCCCACGGAGGAAGGGATATGRGTGCCCCCAGGCTGGGGGGGTGTCAGTGACCACTTTAGGGACCCCCAGACTGAGTTTATTTAACCCTGCATCACCCTGACCGTGGCCGGATCCCCTCGGGAATCCCCCAATTTTGCTCCAAATGTGGGGTTTTTTTGTGCTGATTTACTGCTTTTTAAGCATCCCCGTGGATCCCCGCTCCCATCCAGCACCTTCCCCTATTAACGAGCCACTTTACGAGGCAAGCGCTGCCGATTTCCACTTCAAACCTGCCTCAAACCCCCCAAGCCCCCCCATGACTCCCCCAATTTCCATCTTTAAGCTGCAGGGCAGTGTCACACCAGGGGGGTGGGGGCTTGGAAGGGCGGCAGAGCCTGGGGGAACGGGGCTGCCAGCGGGCTTGGGGCCATCCCTGGGAGCCCCTTCGTCCCCCGGGGGTGGAGGGGCTCCCGGGGCCGTCCCCAAGCCCCTCGGTGCCTGGCACGGGGATGGCGGGCAAGCGTCGGCTTGCACAGGGAGCGAACCGCCCTCCCCGCCTGCTCCCGGGGGGGAACCCGTGATTCATCCGGGCTTGGAGGGTTGGGAGCGCCCCGCTGAGCTCTGCCAAACTCAGTGCACCCGCCGATGTTCCTCGTGTGGGTGGTGCTGAGCTGGGAGAAGAGGGGGGCCCTTGGGGTTATCCCTGGGTGCTGTACCCCGAAAGGGTCAGTTGTGACCCCTAAGCAAAGATAGGGCTCCCAGTAAACCCATGAAGTCCCTGGACCCCCCCAGAGCTGGGGTGGTGGGTCCCCCCGCATGGGTCCCTGGGCACGATGTGATGATGGCACTAGGGTTTGCAGGCCACTGGGGTTTGGGGAGGCCATCAAAGTAGGGACCGTCACCCCAAAACACTCGCCTGCAGCTCCTGCCACCCCGCCCCGGCATCAGCCGCTGCTCCTGCTGACGGCGGCACATTCCTCAGGGATAGGCGCCCTTTTCACCCTCCTAACGACGCACAAAAGCCATCCCGGCGTTGTCATCACCGGGTGTCGTAAGCCCCGGCCAGCTCACCGGCYGGCAGAGCCCCTAAGGCTTCTGCCAGGCGGGTTTGGAGCGGTGACGCCGAGCGCTGAGCCGTGGCTCGCTGCGGAGCTGAGGTCGCGTCACCACGCTCGCCTTCAAACGGCCAAAGCCAGCGCCGGCTTCTCCGGCTGATGCGTTGCGCCGGAGCYGACGGACAAAACGCCCCGTGCCCACAAGCAGGGGCAGAGCCCGAGTGCCCGGGCGCAGCTGAGAACGGGCACAACTCGGTTCAGGAGTGAGCAGCTCAGTTAGCAAGTCAGGGGCCGAGGGAGAGCGGTGTGAAACAACACCGTGGGGGTTTCGGGAGCCATTCCTGAGCACAGCGGGCTGGGGGGTACGTGGCATCCCCCACCCCGGCCATGCCGAGGTCGGCCGGGGTGGCTCGGCGGGTGGGGCGAGCTTAATTAGTACCTGTGCGGTGGCAGCGGCTGAGTCACCCYGCGTTCATTACCACCGGGCCTGCCGGCGCTGAGCCGCCCCCCCTTTTTTTTTTTTTTCTCTATTATTGTTGTTTTTTAATTCCCCGGCTGATTTGAAAAGCAAAGCAGGGAGGGCCTGGCCAGTAATTACTGCCAATTAGCCCCTGCTTTGGCGAGCCGCCCCCCCTGCCCCGAGGGGTTTTGGTGGGCAGCCCGAGGAGGCTGGGGTCAGCGGTGGGGCTGCCCGGGGGTCCCGGGCTCTCCTGGGAGGCCACGTGGGGGGCTGGGGCTCACCAGAGGGMCAATGTGGGGGTCTGGGGCTCGCCGATGGGGCCCCGTGTGGGCGTAGGGCAGCTCGCCCAGGGGTCCGGGGCTCTCCWGGGAGGTTGCCCGGGGGGTCTCAGGCTCGTTGGAGTGACAACGTGGGGGTCTGGGGCTCGCTGGCGGGGCCATGTGGGGGTCCGGGGCTCTCCAGAGCGGCCACATGTGGGTCCGGGGGTCACTGCTGGGGCTGCCCAAGAGTCCGGGGGTCCCTGGGGAGGCTGCCGGGGGBGGGGGGATCTGGCTTTCCCCGCCAGGGCCGCAGGTACGACCACCCCGGACCCCCCCGGGGCGTCCGCCTCCCTCGCGCCTTCGTCCCCGCGAGGTCGCCCCGGGTGGCTCCACCTGCGGCGGTGGCGGCGGGGGCCCGGTGCGGCCCCCTCCCTCCCTCCCTCCCTCCCGCCGGCGGCGGCCGAGGCGTGGCGGCGGCGGGGCGGGCCGGGTGCCTCCCTCCGGCTCGGGGAAGCCTCCGCCGCGCTCACCTGCGCAGGGCGGCCTCGCTCGCCCGGGCCTCCGCGCCGCCGCCATGCAGGAGACTAACACCTTCTTGCTGTCGGCCCTGCAGCCCGAGGCCGGCGTCTGCTCGCTGGCCTTGCCCTCGGACCGGCAGCTGGACGGCCGGGGCCGGGAGGCGGCCGAGGCCCAGCGGCTGCGCAGCGCCCGCGTCCAGGAGCAGGTCCGCATCCGCATGATGCTGAGGGGGCAAGCGGCCGCCCGCCCCGAGGCCCCCGACCACGCCGACAGAGGTGGGAGAACCCCCCCGGGGCGCGCGCGTCGAAACGGGCGGCGGGAGCCCCTCGGCCGGCACCGGGCTGCGGCTGCCCTTCGGTTGCCCCCCGCCCCGGCCGAGCCCCCCGCGCCCCCCGCCGCGCCCCCAGCACCGGGGATGGGGCGGCACGGGCCCAGCGTGGGCTCGTTTCGCCCCAATCGGGGGTCGCGCTTCGGTTTCCCCCCCGTGCCCCTTGGGGGGGATTTGCACCAGGGGGGGTCCCACACCCCGCTTTGGTCTGGGGAGGGGGGTTTCTGGCCCTGGCAGACCCCTCCCCGTGCCCCCCAGCCTTTGAGCGGCGCCGCTGGCCGGGCTCCAAGCTCCTCCATTTAACGTCTGCGCTCGCGGCCTCCGCCCTGCTGCTTCGCCCGGCACTGGCGCGGGCTTTCGCCCACCSCCCGACCAGGGTGCTGGGAGACCCCAGCGGTGGGGAGAGATCCCCCCCTCGGCATCCCGAGGGCTGCCCCGGGCGCGGGTGTGAACCATACTCCCGTCGCCGCCGGGGCTGGCGTCGTCCTCCCCGTCCCCGCCGGCGTCCTCCCCGTCCCCGCCGGTGTCCTCCCCGTCCCCGCCGGTGGCCCCAGGGTGGTGGCAGGGCGGGAGGGTGGCACGGGGTGCGGTGGGGCGGGAGGGTCCCTGCCGGGCTCCCGTCCCCAGGGTGGCAGAGCCGGGACCGGCTTTGGGGGGGATGCCTGGGCTGCCAGTCTGGCTATGGCTGAGCCGCCGCGTCCCCGCCAAGGTGGCAATTACTCCCCTCGCCGTCGGGGCACGATGAAAGGCGGGGAGGCCACAGCTCGGCACTGCCGCCGCCTCCTGCTCCTCGTTGCCGGCAGGCAGGCGAAGGCAGCGTCCGCCCGCTCCTCCGTCCCCCTCGGCGCCACTGGCACTGCCGCAGCTCCCGAAGCGGGTCCCCCCGGGATGAGTTGCGGGGGGATCTTTGGTCCCCAAGACCAGCCCTTTAGTCCCCCGGTGCTCACGTTGACCCCTCCGTCTCTGTGCCGCAGGTGGTCAGTACGGCACGACTCTGCGCTCCTTCAGCTCCTGCTCCCAGAGCAATGGCTTGGACCCCAAAGCCTCGGTACGTACCGTGGGGTTCGTCCCCCGCCCCAGAGCCTGTCACCGTGGCCACTGGGGATGGCGGCAGAGACCCAGCCGCTGGCTGTAGCTTTGGTTGTGCCAAGGGAGGCTCTTGGCTCCGTCCTTTCCTCTCCCCACTGGAGGCACAGGCTCGCGGGCACCCCCTAACCCCAGGCTTTCCCCTCGCAGCTGTATCAGCCGCTGGCCAAGAAGGATTTCGGCACGCTGAAGGGCAGCAGCTGGTCCTCGCGCTCGGCGGTGGACCTCACCCCRCACAAGCGGATGGCGACCATCAGCAACGGGGGCCTGGCAAAGGGCCGGGGCTACGGCGCCGGCTACGCCGTGTCGCAGGCCGCCAACACCTCGCCGCGGCCCAGCTCCTTCCACGAGCGCAACTACCGGTCCCGGCAGAACTTCGACACCCTCTCGCTGCGCTCCCTGCGGCTGGCCGACGGGCCGCTCCAGCCCACCGCCATCGCAGACGACCGCTATAGCGTCATCTCGGAGCAGCTGGACCCCGTGGGTCACCGTCCCCTCTACAAAAGCCAAGGCAACGGCGGCTTCGCCCGCTCCTACACCTTCGAGAGGCAGATGAGCGCCGGCTCCGCCGCCAAGGCCGCCTCCGACTGGCTGGAGGGCGGCGAGGTGACCCAGAGCCGCACCATCCGGGCGCCCGCCATGCGCACGCTCCAGCGCTTCCAGAGCAACAACCGGTCGCGGCTTAGCACCGGCTCCTTCGGCGGCATCCAGGCGGCCTCRCAGGCGGGCGTCGGGAGCTCGTACATGGGGATGGTGGAGCACAGCTCCCGCGCGCCCTCCGTGCGCAGCCTGGCCGAGTCCAGCCACCGCCTCCAGGACCAGCGCGCCATGGAGATGTACAACGGGCACAGCACGCTGCTCAGCCACCAGTCGGGGGGGTGAGTGCCGAGGGGGCCGCTCCGCCACCGGCTCAGTCCTTGTCCCCACCTTAGTCACTTGGCCGGTGTGACTAAGGCCAAGTCTTAGGGTGAAACCCTCCCTCTCTTGCCTGGCGTTACCTTGCCAGGAGGAGGGGTGAGATGGTGGGCACAATTTGGCCGYATAGCGATGGACAATGGCAGGGGTTGACCTCCAAGCGTGTCCTGCATGTGGCCTTAGCTCCTCTCATGGACACACCCTGAGAYGTGAGGGCAGGAAGATGCTCGTTCAGCGGGGTCTGGAGTGCCACGCGCCAAGAGTGTGGTGGGGAGGGGGATGGGACGACGCGTCTCCTCCGAGATGCAGGACGTGGTGGGGTGCAGAGGTGGAGGACCCCTGTGGGATGCTCCGCTCGGGCTCTTCCTCACCTGCCTGTGGCTTCCAGGTTTGACGACATCGACCTGCCCTCCGCAGTGAAGTACCTGATAGCCAGCGACCCCAACCTGCAGGTCCTGGGCGCTGCCTACCTCCAGCACAAATGCTACAGCGACAGCAACGCCAAGAAGCAGGTGAGCACCCAGGGGCTGAAAGGGAAGGGGCTGTCCCCAGCCCCTCTGCCCTGGTGGGGCACCCCGGGGGGGTGGAGGAGATGGAGGGAGCCCCAGCCCCCAGCCGAATGGGAGAGCGGCTGGGCGTCTCAACCCGGCCGGGCTCTCCCCTCCCAGGCCCGCAGCCTCCAGGCCATGCCCAAGCTGGTGAAGCTGTTCAACAGCCCCAACCAGGAGGTGCAGCGCCATGCCACGGGCGCCATGCGCAACCTCATCTACGATAACGCCGAGAACAAGCTGGCGCTGGTGGAGGAGAACGGCATCTACGAGCTCATGCGGACGCTGCGGGAGCCCGACGACGAGCTCCGCAAGAACGTCACAGGTTGGAGATGATGGCAGGGGCGGGCAGGGGTCCTCCTCCTCCCCTGGGGGTGGCACGTGGTGCCCCCCCCCCCATGAGTAAAGCTGGGATGACGTCTTTGCATTGTTGTTACCCACCCTGTCCCGTGGGTGCTCCTGGCTGCGGGTGGTCGGCATGAGCCCCCTGGGGAGGCGAGTGGGGGTGGACGTGCTCTCCAGCCGTTCCCGGGACTGAGGATCCCCATCCGCGCAGGGATCCTGTGGAATCTCTCCTCCAGTGACAACCTGAAGGATCGCCTGGCCCGGGACACGCTGGAGCAGCTCACGGACCTGGTCCTGGTCCCCCTCTCCGGGCTGGGGGGCTCGGGTGTCATCCAGCAGAACCCCTCGGAGGCGGAGATCTTCTACAACTCCACGGGCTTCCTCAGGTACCTGCTCTGGGCCGGCTCCGGTCCTCCCACTGTGGGTAAAGTTTTGGGTGGAGGAAGAGACACCATCTGTGCTGTATACACAGGGAACAAGGTCCCCAGGGCTCGTTTCTGGGGTCCCCGTCCCTTGCAGCACTTGTGCATCAAGGCAAAGCCTGGTCAACCCCGTGGGAGAGGTATGAGCTGCCCTCCCCGCGGTGGTGCCCAGTGGCAGGAGGGGGTGGCCGTGGGGAAGCCCCTTCTCGCCGTGATGGACCCRCGTTCCCCGTGCAGGAACCTCAGCTCTGCCAGCCAGCAGACTCGGCAGAAGATGCGCGAGTGCCACGGGCTGGTGGACTCCATGATCCACTACGTGAACAGCTCCCTGGAAGTGGGCAAGTCAGAGGACAAGGTGAGCCCCGGGAGCTGGGTGCTGGGAGGRTTTGGGTGCCCTCAGACAGGGTGCTGCTCCCTTCCCCCTGGGAGCCGCCTGGCCATCGTGGTGCAAAGGCACATCTTGATGTGATGGTGGGAAAACCAGTCTGKCTCTGTCCGGGCTTACTGGGCACAGTGGGGCACCGCTGGTGTCATCGGGGTGACTCTGGCCACGGAGCCCCATGGGATCGCGCCCCAGGGGACGTGCCAGCTGGACGTGTCCTGGCAGGCGGCACATGACACCCTCATGTCCCATCTTCCCCCCTCCCAGAGCGTGGAGAATGCCGTCTGCGTCCTGCGCAACCTCTCCTACCGCCTGTACGACGAAATGCCCCCGTCCTCCCTCCAGCGCCTGGAGGGCCACAGGAGGAACAACAGCAGCATGGTGACGGGGGAGCTGGTGGGCTGCTTCAGCCCCCAGAGCAAGAAAGCGCGAGAGGTCAGCGGCTGGGAGGTGGCGGGCACCGTGACGGCCGTGTCACCCGGGGCGGGGCTGGCACTGGGAGGCAGCTGGCACTGGAGGTGACGCTGGGGCGGAGGTGGACGCCGGCCTCGGCTGGTGGGTGGGACACGCGGGTGAGCTCAGCGCAGGGTGAATCAGGTGCGTGGGGTGAATTAGGGTGCCAACCCCCCACTCTGCTATGCCACGGAGCGTGACRCAGCCGGGGTGACCTGCCGGGTCGCTGCCGGCCTGGAGCTGCCCGACGGTTGAGGGCAGGCAYGCGGAGAAAAGGGGACACCACCAGCGAGGGGACATCCCCTGAGAGTCTGACAGTGCTGCGCCCGTCCCCGCAGCACTACCTGAATGCGGACATCGTCACCTTCACGGAGGTCTCCAAGGACCCCAAGGGCATGGAGTGGCTCTGGAACCCACAGATCGTGGGCATCTACAACCGGCTGCTGCAGCGCTGCGAGCTCAACAAGCACACGACGGAGGCGGCCTCGGGCGCCCTGCAGAACATCACTGCCGGGGACCGCAGGGTGAGAGCACGGGAGGGGAACGTCCCCTGGGGCTTGCCCCGTCTTGCCTGGTTGTCCCCACCCCGTGGCCAGTCACCGCTGTGCCCAGGGAGGGGATGCACCTCCCTCGGGTGGGTTCCAGCCTTTCCTGGGCGGGGGACTGACCATCACGCTAGTCACCACCTGGGCATGGGTCACCCTGACCTGGCCCTGTTGAGCAAGAGGAGGAGGAGGAAGATGGGGTGGGAGGAGGAGGCAGCCGGTGGGTCCCTGGGGGTGTCTCCAAGCGGGTGTTTGCCTTGGCAGTGGGCGGGCGTGCTGAGCCGGCTGGCCCTGGAGCAGGAGCGCATCCTGAACCCCGTGCTGGACCGCGTCCGCACCGCCGACCACCACCAGCTGCGCTCCCTGACGGGGCTCATCCGCAAYCTGTCCCGCCACGCCCGCAACAAGGACGAGATGTGTGAGTGCCGGGGGGGACCCAACGAGCGCCCCCCGCCCTATTTCTCCTTGGTCTGGCCTCCAGTTACCTCCAGCCATGTCTCAGCACCTTCCTGCCTGCTGCATCCCTGCTCGCAGCTGGGTGCGCGGTGGCCGGTCCATCCCCCRTCCCCAGTAACCGAACGCTCCCCACATGTTCTGCTCTGCCTCCAGCCCCACCATCTCACTTGGCTTTGCCCCCGTCCCCCAACTCCTCTCCCAGGTGCCAGGGGGTCTCAGCAGAGACTCCAGAGAGAAAAGGGCTTGAAGATGTCCCTGGTGCTGCCCCACGGGGTCCTTGGCTGGACCCTCTGTCCCCTCATTGCCCCTGGGAAATTGCAGGGTTCATCCCCAGGCTGCTGCTCGTCCCCTGGGCCTGGCCACCAGCCCTGACGTGATGCCTTTGCCCACCAGCGACCAAGGTGGTCAGCCACTTGATCGAGAAGCTGCCGGGGAGTGTTGGGGACAAGGCACCGCCCGCAGACGTCATCGTGAACATCATCGCGGTCCTCAACAACCTGGTGGTGGAGAGCCCCATGGCTGCCCGTGACATCGTTTACTTTGATGGCCTCAGGAAGCTCTTCTACATCAAGAAGAGAAGGGACAGGTGGGAGCTCCCTGTCCAYGCTGCTGTCCCGGCTCGGACCTGGGGTCCAGTCCTGCTCTCCCCTTCCTCCCCTGGTCCAGTGAGGTAGAAGAGGGTCACAACGACTCTCCCTTCCCAAGGCTTGGTGCTGGGAGTCCCCAGACCAGCTCAGGGTGGAGTCTTGGCCACCTTCCAGCCCTTTGCCACCTCCTCAGGACACCCTGTCACGGGGTTGCCCATCGCTGCAGCCACCTTCTTCCCATCTGGGTGCTTCTCACCTCTCCTGTCAGAAGTGCTTGCCACTCTACCCATTGCGGTGGGCTCCAGCCTTTAGTCTTCTACCTCCTCCCACCAGCACTAAGTCCTCAGCCCCCCGAGGCCCTTCTGGGGTGGTATCCTTGGGCTGATGGGCACCATCCCGTGGCCAGCAGCACCCAAAGCTCATTGCATCCTGTCCCTGTCCCAGCTCGGACAACGAGAAGTCCTCCAGAGCAGCAGCCAGCCTCCTGGGCAACATGTGGCAATACACCAAGCTCCACCGGGACTTCAAGATGGTAYGTACCACCCTCCGGTGCCTCCTCCAGCCGGCGGGATCCTGGGGTGGATCCCCAGGGAGCCAAGGCCAGGGGCTTCACCCCGGAAGGCCACGCCACCCAAACGCTGCCAGGCATATGACGGGCCCCAACTCCACGCCTCCTCCTCCTGAAGGGGTGGGGACGTCCCCAGAGCATCATCCCTGTGGTGGCACCTGCACCAGTGGGGTGGGGACAGCCACGTGCCCAACGTGGGGACAGCGTGGCCCTGTCAGTGCCAGAGCACCGCGGGTTTGTGTTCGCGTTCCCAGCGAGGCGCGGGCAGGGAAGGTGACGGCGCCGGTGTCCCCGGGTGTGACGGGTGGCCTGTCTCCTTGCAGAAGGGGTACCGGAAGGAGGACTTCCTSGGCCTGTGAGGACAACCCCCGGAGCCGGACTGCCCAGCCCTGACTCCCCGCTGCCGGCCGTGGCCTGGGGACGCTGCTCGCCGCCRGACCCCCGCTCCGTAGCGTAGTCCCTGCCGCGTCCCTCGCGCCTCCCCCCTGCGCCARGTCCCCCTTCCCCGGGCGGGGGGACACTTGTCCCCCCTCCTGCCACAGCCTTAAACCCAGCCACTGCTTTTGGCTCTGCTGCGGGGCCCCRCTGGGACCCCGGTTAGTTGGGGACAGCCCTATGGCACCCGAGGGTCCTCAGCCCCCGGGGACCCTGCCCGCTCAGCTTGTCTCGTGGCTCGGCGGGGGGGCAGGAGCTGCAGGGCTTTGGGGGGGCTCCTGCARAGCAATGCTGGTGGGGAAGGGGGCTTCTGGGGGCACCCCATCCCAGCTCCCCGAATCAGGGTGCACCGGGCGCGGGGCGCGTCGTGGGTTGCACGTGCTCTGCCCTGGCTGGGTGGGGAGGGGGCTTCGCGTAGCTCGGGGGCTTCCCACGTTTTACGGGGTCGGCACCGCGGCTGTAAGGAGCTGGGAAGCGGCRTCGGCGACGTGGTGCCGAGTCCCCCTTTTGCTGGGGATGGGGGGGGCTGGGATCGAGGCTGCCCGTGCCCTCGCTGCAGGAAGCGGGGGGATCTCCGAGCCATGCCGTCCCCACCCGTACATCCCGCGGGGACTGTCCCTGCGCGGGCAGAGCCGCCGCGGCTGCTCCTTGCCGGCTGCTCCGCTCGGGGCTGGGCCTGGCCGGTGCTGCGTAAGCAGGATTTGGGCAGGGCCGGCCGGCTTGTGTTTGCCGGGCGGCGTCTCCCCGCGGGGTGGGGAGATGCCCTCGGTGCCCGGCRCGGCTGGCGCAGGTGGGGCGGCGGGTCCAAAGCTCTCCCTGCCGCGGTGGCGGCCAGGCCGGGGCGCGCGGGGGGGCTGCGGGGTGGCTTTGGTCTGCTGGCGGGTTTGGGGCTGGGTGGGGAGACCCTGCGCTTGGGGGGCACTGCGCGCCCCGTTTGGGAAATGAGGTAGAGTAGGTACAGGGGGTGGGAGGGGGGGAGACCGGGCGGCGCTGCCAGGAGGGGCCGCATCCAGGGCTGGTGTGGCCCCCCCGGCACGCCGGGACCCAGCGCAGTCCAGGCTGGGGTGTCACGGTACGTTTGTCTCCCCAGATCTCTGTGTACAAACTCCCCGAGCCCTGTGTAACCCCGAAATAAAGGCCTTCAACGATGCCTGCTTGCTCCAGTGCTCGGCCGGCACGCAGGAGGGAGGAGAGCACCCCACGGGCGCCGGCGTGCGGGAGAGCTCACCCCGCGGTGCCACCCCGGTCGCCGCGTCTGGGCGTTGCTCCGAGTCAGCGTGGCGGGGACGCTGGCACGGGGACATGGCACGGCGCTGGGACACGGCACAGCCCTGCTGCCCGTGGTGGGGAGAGACCCGCCGGTGGCACCCGCGTCCCCACAGATGGACGAGACCCACTCAGAGCAGCAGCATTTTATTGCTACGGGGGTTTTCGTGGGAGAGAGGGTGCTGCAGCTGCTCCTGTCGGGCATTTCCCAGCCCCTGGGCCACTGGGACTGGGGCACGTTGCTTCTCGAAGAGCATTACCCCTCCCAACGCTTGTCCATCACGCAAGGAAAATGTCCCTGCCGCCCACGGCGAGGGAGGGGGGCCCAGCACCCAAGGGTGCCCAGGCACTACGGGCAGGGGTGTCCCCTGGTGATGGTTTTCCACCACAGAGTGTGCTGCCAGAAGGAGCCAGCTCCTGGCTTTGCCACCGAGACCTTGGCTTCGGTCCCATCTTAAAGCCCGGGCTCCCCTGGCCGTGATCTGGGTCCGTGCGGCCCCACGGGGAAGGGGGAGGCCACTTTTGCCGGTCCGCGGCCCCACTCAGATGTCATCCTCCGTCACCAGGCAGTAGAAGTCCGTGCGGGCGCTGTAGTTGCGTGATCCCAGGTCTGAGACGTCGATCTCGGGTCTCTGGCCGTCCCTCAGCTGCGTCTCCTCCATCGCACCAGCCGCCGACGCCAGGGGAGCGCTGAGGCCGCCGATGGAGGGAGGCGGGGGGCTTCTGAAAACGCACCCTCGGAGGCCTGGAAGGAGCAGGGAGATGGGTTTTAGGCGGTGGGGAAGGGGCTAAACCCAGCCARCCTGCCATGGGAGGGTGAAGCAAAGCCCAGAGGTGACCTCCAGTGCACATCTGTCCCGCCCAGGAGATAAGGACCTGTACCGAGGTCCCCATCCGGGTGGAGGTCTCCACCGCTGTCCAGGTAGCTGCTGTGCAGGATCAGCATGGGGTCCTTGTCCTCCTGCAGCTGGGTCTGCGGGTCCCCCATGGTCCCCTGGAAGGACACCTTGCGGGGCAGGGCCAGGCACAGCTCCTTCCAGAAGTCGGATGACGGGGTCTGCATGGGGCGGGGAGGAGATGAGCTGCGTCAGGACCACCGTGAAGCCAAGCCCAGCCCCGCACGGGGCTGGGGAAGGCTTT
This sequence comes from Oceanodroma leucorhoa, assembly GCA_030449065.1. Classification (NCBI taxonomy): domain Eukaryota; kingdom Metazoa; phylum Chordata; class Aves; order Procellariiformes; genus Oceanodroma; species Oceanodroma leucorhoa. The sequence continues at coordinate 430,574 of JASVER010000159.1, forward strand.
GTGGGGCTCGGCTCACTCTTCCCAGTGCTGGGAGCTCGGCCAAGGCGAGGGCTGTGCTCCCGGCATGGCAGCGCGCCCGCGTGCCGCTGGAGAAACCGGCCCGACCTGCTGAAACGCTCCCGAGGGCTCCAGCTCCCAGCCTGGCCCTGAAATGGCCACAGCAGCCACGGGCCAAAGCTTCGCTCCGAGAGCTGAGGCTTCACGCTGGCGCCTCGGCTGGGGGAGACCCCGGCGTGGCACGGGGCTCCTGATCACGCAAGTTTGGGGAGCAAGCACCCAGATCTGGGGCTGTTTCCGTTGTGTTTTTAAAATTGCCTCTAACAGATGAGTGCCCCAACCTGCTTTTCAGGAGCACTGCAGCACAGGGAGCAGCCCTGGAGYGTCACGGGGAGGCTGACGCAAAATGGGGCGCTGGGGATGGAAATGGGGGTGCTGGCGGGACGGGGTCCTGCCCAGCTCTCACCATGGAGCCAGCTCGCCACACCAGCAAGGTCACGGCGCTCCGGTGCTGCTTCAGCAGGCTGATGGCGGGGTGGGCGATCTCCCGGTACTGGCTCTCGAAGACGATGAAGATGGGTTTCTTGGAAAGCTCCAGCAGCCTCCAAAGCCCCTCCCTGTGAGACAGGCGCGTGGCAGGGGGGCGAAGGACCCGCCGGCTCCTCGCCCCCAGCGCAGGCAGGAGCCGCTCCTACCTGAAGCTGGTGTTGCACCAGTCTTGCTCCAGGTACGCGACGGAGAGGACCACGATGAGACGCCGGCACCGGCTCACGTTCATGATCAGGTCGGCCGACGGCTCTGCAGGCAAAGGGAGTTCAAGCCCCCCCGTGCTGGTGTCGCCCCTCCGCCCGACCCCTGCGCGGGTCCTACCTGAGTTGGGCAGGATGGTTTGCTCGTCCAGGAAGAGCTTGTAGCCGTAGCGGTTCTCCAGCTGCGGCTTCACGATGAAGTGGACAAACTTTCGGTCATCCGGGGCGGTGGCGTGGGAGACGTAGGCGTCGTACAGCTTCCCGTCTGGGGAGAGCCACGGGGAGAGGGGGGGTGTAACGCCGGGGAGGGCTCTGCTCGTCGGCGAGCCCCTGGCCCGGGGGAGGCTTTTCCCAAGGGGGCACCACCTCTGTGCCCTTCTCCGGCGGCTCACCGTTGAGCTCCAGCTCGCCGTAGCGGTTCCGGTACCAGAGGAGCATGCTCAGGCGGCATCGGACATAGAGCCCGGCCAGAAGCACCAGGAGCGCCAGGACCAGGAGGGCTGCCAGCACGGCGGGCATGTGCCCTGCCGCCTCTGCAAGGACAGGGAAGGGCACGGTGAGCCTGGCCGGTGGCTCCTGGCCCAGGTTTTCTGGGTCTGGTGTAGGTTTGCCCTGGGAAAGGCAGTGATGGTCCCCAGGGGCTGCCATTCCTGCCCTATGCAAGCGGGTCCTCCTTGGAGGTGTCCCGTCTCTGTCCCAGGCGTGTCCCTACCCACTCGCCGCAGGGTGAAGGTGGCCGTGGCGTTGCTGATCCAGCAGGCAAACACCCCGAAGTCGGCATCGTGCGTGAGGTTGAGCTGCAGGACGCTGGCGAGGAGCCGCTCTGAGGCGTTTTGGGCAAACCTGAGGGGAGATAGGGCCACCGTGGGTTGGGCTGTGCGGCGACCCACCYTGACAGACAGACAGACAGATGGACGGACATAGCCCAGGGTGGGCTCCTTACCAGGCGGTGTCCTGGCTGCTCTCGCTGCCCAGCCACTGCCCGTCTTTGGTCCAGGCGGGGACGGGCTCGCAGTGCTCGGTGGCCGCCCAGCGCACGGTGCAGTTCAGCGCTATCTGGGTCCCCAGCACCAGCTCCAGCGTCTCGTTGGCAGCCGGGACGAGGACTTCGGGGGGCACACTGCAAAGGTCTGGGGGCACAGTGGGAAGAGGGTTTCGGATGGGAAAGCTGATCCAGCTCCCGGCTGGGYGGACAACTGTCGTAGCCATCCCGGCTTCCCCAGAAAAACAAGCTCTGCCGCGGGGGTCTGGCAGCGAGCGGTGCCTGCAGCTGTTTTGCAACAGGCTGAGCCCGTTTTCGGGGCTGGGACGGACCCTCACCCGCCCTACGAGGCAAAGCCGGAGCAGCAAGCCGGACCCCTGCCGTGCCTGGGAGCGAGGGGTCCTTCCCAGCTGAAAACAGGAGAAAGTTGTGATTTTGCAGCCTACCTGCCATGGTGTGCTCAGGCGAYGTGTGGCGGAGCTGCTGGCATCGCCAGTGGGCCACCCGCGGCAGGAGGGCCCCTGCGGCACGGCGTCTTCCGGGGGGACAAAGTCCACCTGCCACCGCCGCAGGGCGGGCTGGGCCTGGAATAGATCAGAAACGGCTCCGTGAGCGCTGGCAGCTCCGGGACGGGCTGGCACGGGGAGCGCCCCGGCGGCCCCCATCGCTCCCCGCAGCGATTCGGGTCTGGGGGGCAACGGGTAAAGCCAAAGCCGCGTCCTGGCCACGGCTTGGTGGCCACCATGTCACCTGCCCTCCCCACGCAGCGCTGACTTGCAGCCTGGCTTTCCCGACCGTGAATTTACGGGTGGGAGGTGATTAATGACCAACTGGGGGCTGCAGGATGTTAAAATGTGGCCAGCGAGGGGAAACCAGCCACGGCCGTAGCTCAGCCATGGGGCGAGCAACACCTCCCTGTGACCCCACGGCGAGCTGCCCCCGCGGCTGCGTTTCGGGGGGCTCAGCGGGACCCCCTTCATGCTACCAACACCCGCCTTGGCTRCAGTGCCGCTTCCAGCCTGACGTGCCCATTGAAATTGCTAATTAAACAGCGGGGCGGTTTATTTATAGAAACACGGGCTTCCTATCTCGTGAGCTCTCGTAGCGTTGGGCTAAGCCGGGTGGGTGCAGCGCTCCCCTCGCCTTGGGAGGCTCGGCACGCCGCTGCCCTGCGGCCRTGCCCGGGGAGAGGCACAGCCGCACAACGTGCCACGCGTGCGGGGGACCGGCCCCCGCCTGGCATCGCGCAATCGGCGGCAATAGCCCCGCGGGAACGGGGGGCCCAGGGAGGGTACCCCGTGCCCCGCTGATAAATCGCAGCGGTGGAAAGGGGCACTGGGAGCAAACGGTGAAGCGGAGCCCGGCAGCGGGGTCGGGCTCCTCTGTCCCCAAGCACCCGCAGAGCCACCRGTGCGGGCGGTGTGTCCGCTGGGGCCGGTGTGGGAATAACAAGGACGTCACGTTGCGGGTGTTTCTGCAAGGCGGCATGACYGTAAACACATCCAGCGTAGCTGCTGGGGCCAGGAGGGATAAAAATCTCTCTCAGCTGCCTCTCTGCCCCAGAGCTTCATCGCGCTCGGTTGCAAACTGGTTTTGGGTAACAGCAGGGCTGCTGAGGCTGGGCTCGTCCCCGGAGAAACCGCGTCTCTGCTGCCGGTGTGAAACGGGAAGGGGGGGGTCTGCAGCGCTGCCCCGCCGTGAGCAGCGACGGAGGCAYGTTGCTTCCCTTTGGCACAGCGGCCCTGGTGCCGGGCGCGGGGTGAAACTGTGGGTCAAGGTACGTGAGGGACACGACGTGTTCAGCTTGGGCAGCTGGAAAGCGATTTATATCCAAAGAATTAACTGGGTTTCTCCAYGGTCAGGGAGAGAAGAGCAAGGGATGGAGACGAGCCAGCCCACCCGGCTCTCACAYGGGGAAGGGGATGGGAGATGCTACGCCGGGGTGGCATGGGGCTTTCTCTGCCCGGTGGGGATGCTCCAGCTCCGCTTGGTCCTGCCTGGATGGGTCGCTCGTAAATCATTTCACTCCGATGGTTGGAAATAAGGAAGCCCCAACAAGATGCAGACCGGCGGGAGGGCTCAGTGGAGAGGCGCAGCCGGCCAGGCCCCCTTTGCTCCGGGGCATGGAATGGCGGCGGATGCCCAAAGGGCAGCGGGGCGTCAGGGCTGCTGCCCGCGGGGGAGGGAGGGGCACAGGTCGGCGGGCAGCAGCACGCTCCCACTTCCTCCGTCTTGGGGTTGGGGACGGCCGGGCTTTGAGGCGCTCCAAGCCCAGCAGAGGACCCTGGGGGTGCCGGGTCTCGGTTGGGCTGCGGCATCCCCGGAGCGCGGCCACGGGGGAAGCGAGGCGGGCAGGGAGGCACGGCGGCGGGGGAGCAAGGAGAGCCGGGGGAGAGCAGCAGGGCTTGCGGGGAGGGCGAAACCCCGCTGACCCCGGCCGAGGCGGCGTCGGCGCGGAAAGGGAAGCGGAGGATTTACCTTGGGACCTTCCCCCGGTGCCCCGGCCGCAGGCTTCCTGCCAGTCTCCTCCCTTGTGTGCCGCTCGAGCCGACTGGACCTGCCAGATCAGTGCTTGTTTTTTCTCTCTCTTTTTTTTTAAAAAAATAATTTATTTATTTCCCCCCCTCCCCGGTTCAGCCCCTGCCCTTCGCCGGGGCTCTCCCGCCGCCCCAATCGCCGGGCGCCAGGCCTGCAGGAAGGGTTGGCCGTCCCTCCCTCCTGCTCCACCTCCATCTCCACCTGAACCTGTGGGGGGAAAGAAAAAAAAAAAAAGAGGAAAAAAGGACGGGGAAGGCAACCCACCCAGCCTGCTGGCCCAGCAGCCCCGGGGCGCGGGCGCCCGCAGGTTGCACAGGAGGAGGAAACCCCCCGGCTCGCCATGGCTGGAAAAGCCCACAGAGGTGTCGGGGCAAGATGGAACCCGCACCCAGCACCCGCCACCACCGGTAATACCAGCTCCCCGAGCCGGGGGCCTGCACTGGCRTGTGCCGGGGGGGCTCGGGGGTGTCTGTCCCACGCAGCACTGGGGGGAGAGCCCGGGGCAGAGCCTGCGTTTTGGGGCCCGGTTTGCTGAGCACCGGCAAACTCGACGCTCTCAGGCTTTGTCAAGGTGAGTTACTGATGGAGGGAGGTGGGGGGAGGCCGGGCAGCCGCAGCCGTGCCCGTGTGTGCCTTGGGGTCTCCCGGCTGTTCCCTTCTCCTCYGTGATTTTAAAAGCCTCTTTGCAAGTTGAAACCAGTACCGCGGGGTGGCTCCTCGGGCTGCCGTGGCCGCGGGGAACGGGCCCAGCCGTGGCCGCTCGCAGACGGCAGGTGCTGGCCTGCAATAATTAGCGAGGAGGCGATTAGGGCCCGGGCACGCCCCAGGCACCAGCTGCATTCGTGGCGGCGGCAGTGCCTGGTGCTGCAACCAGCCTCGGCCGGCCTGAGAGAAACACGGACCTGACCCGCAGCCGCCGAGCAGCGAAAACACTGGCCAGCATGTGCTTTGGGGCCAAAAAGGGAAGAAAAGAGGCTGTTTTCCTCCTGCAAGGCCCCGGCTCAACAGGAGCAGAGGCTCAGGGATGGCGTCGGGGCCCTGGCACCTCTGCTGGGATCRTCAGCGGCGGCTGGGGCTGGGGTGGGTGAGCAGCTGGCCAGGAAGGGCTCCTTCAGCGTTCCACAATCCCCGACTTGGAAAAAAAATGGTTCTAACTTCCCCTTTGCAAAAAAAAATAAAGAATGACCCTGCTGCAGGCGAGGGGGTCAGACACACGGCCCTGAGCTGCCGGGACGGGGCACGACAGGCGCCCCCCACAACCGGCCTTCGCCTCCTCCTCGCTGCCCGGCGGGGATTCGCTTCTAAGGATTAATTTATTTTTATTTTTTTCAGCAAACCCCTCTCGCAGCCCGGGCCCGGGCCCGGGCTCCCSCTCTGCTCCCGCCCGCCCCCTCGGGCGGGCGCACCGCTGTTTCCATGGCAACTGCCGGGGGCCGCCCGCGCGCGGTGCACGCCGGGTACTGTAGTCCCGCCGCCGGCGGGCTCCCCCGCGGCTGTGGCCGCGGCACTACCGCTCCCAGCATGCCCCGCGCGGCGCCAAGATGGCGGCGCTCCCCTCAGCGAGCCGCCGCTGCCGGCTGCCGGGGGCGAGGCGGGGCCGCACCGGGGAGCTGCCGGGCTTCACCGGGCGTGGAAACGGGGGGCACCGGGGCCTCCCCCGGCCCCTGAGGGCAAAGCTTGGGGCGAGGGAGCCGAGCGCTGGTGAAGGGCCGCAGTGTCCCCCTGGTGCTCCTCTCCACAGGGCCTCTCGTCCCTGGGGGTGTATATGTGGGGGGTTATATATATCTACAAATACACGGGTACAGGTCACAGGTAGGTCTGTGGGCCCGTTCCCATGGAGAGATATCCTCCACTCCGAATCCTTGTTAGTGTTGGTTATTACGTAAAATATTGGTGCTGTTGACCTGTTGGGGGGGAAGGGACAGAGGGAACCCCGCTGGAGGGCTGGTGCTCTGGGAATGGCGCCTTGGCCCTGTGCCCTCCAGCGAGRCAGCGGTGGGCATGTTCAGGGGCGCAGCTATTTAAGCAGCTCTTTCGGGGAGGGCTTCTCTGTCATCCACAATACCGTGGTCACTTTGATGCACGCGCCAGCGTAAACCAGCTGGCTTTGTGGGATGATAAAGGATCCCAAGGAACAAGCCCAGGTCCGGGGGGATGGCAAGGGCGTGAGGAGGCTTGGTAGCAAATTGGGAGCTGATAAGACCTTTCTTGTTCATCAGAGTTATTCCTGTGGGTAGCAAGGAGTGGAGGCGGTCTTGGTTGCAGTGGCAAGAGGACAAAACAAGCCGGAGGGCTGAAAGCACGGCTTGTTTCAGTTCCCCGCGTGGTAGTTAATGGCTTTCCACGCTCTCGGGAGTGAGGCTTTGGGGCTGAGTTAACTCTGGTGCCTCTCTCTGCAGTACTGACTCAGGCACGTCGCCTGCGGGAGAGTCGCCTGCTGTCTGCGGCTGGCCTCAGCCGTGGGGCACAGCCCTTCGGACCCACCGCCTCCTGGAGGTGCCTGCGTTGGGACCCTCGGGGGACTCTGACAGCGTTACGGGTTCAGCAGTGAAACAGCTGCCACCCTGCCCGGTGCTCCGGCAGAGCCGTGTCCTGCCGGGGGGGCCGTGGCTGGGGTCAGCGCGTCTGGGAAGGAGGGGGCTCTCCCCCGGCTCTGCGTCAGAATCCCCTGTCAAAAGCCTCTGAACGCTGTCGCCTTCAGACCCCGCGCCACGCCGGGGCTTGTGACCCCGTCCTGCCTGCAGCCCAGCCCGAGGTGAGCGCGCGCTGCTGCGGCACGAACGGCTCCCTGCGAACTAGCAGGTGAATGAAAATTACTTTGTAGTGTGAGCTCGCTAATAGCCAATTCTTGATGCATTTAGCAGCTTGAAGCTAATTAAATTTAAGCTACTTAGAGCTGCCAGGCGACTGTGTTCCAAGGCCATCGATACAATATGAAACCGGGGTTCGCTTCCAAGTCCCAGAAGTGAGAATATTGCTGGAGGGTGAGACGCCAACTAGTAACAGACCTTTAATCACAATCCCTGCTCCTCTCCGAGGAGGCACAGCGCTGGCTTTTCGCTCTTAAACCGGGGCCGACGACTCTCCAGGCGCATAGCCGCTCTGACCTTTCAAGCGAGCTGAAAGCAATGTGACCTCTTGCGGTGCGTGCAGCGCTCACGGCGCTTTATACAGCGAGAACTGATTTCATTACGGAAGAAGCATCACTGCGCAGACTTCYGTACAGCGGTACGGCTCTAGCCACAGCAGGGCTCGGACCAGTCTGACTTTTAATTACAGAACAAGGCCAATCAGCCCTAATGAAATAGTTGTTCCTGACCTGTGGTGCTCGTGTGTGCTTATCTGTGTCTTTCTGAGTCCGCGGGGTGGCTGTCACAGCTGTTACACGTGCACACACACACACGTTCAYGCTGTGGCACCCTTGTAGGTCCCACATTCCGTTCAGTTTATCCCCACAATTCACCTCCACCRCAGGGAGGCACCGGTTGCCATTTTATAGAGGAGGGGATGAAAGGGTGGAGCTCGAGGTTAAGCTTACAAACTGGTTAAAAGTTTCCAGTTCTTATAAAGAAAAAAGACTCTAAAGCTTTGAAACGCTCTAGTGGATTTGCCCTGGAGTTTACAAGGACCGTAATAAAGCTGGAAACAGAGCTGCGGTCACCTGTCCCATGATACTGCCTTCCTCATTAACTGAAATTAGGAAAAATTAGGAGAAAAGCTTTTTGCCCGTACATTTGCAAACCCAGCTGGGCGAGGCTGCGTGGGCCTGAYGTAAGGTGTGTGGGGAATTCCACGGGGCATCAAAGGGCCCCCCTGCGCTCAGCCGAGTGAAGAGTCACGGGTTTGAGGGCACGTTACCACTCCTGGGCGGGACAAACGGAGACTTTGTTCCGTAAGCACAAATAACTGCCGCGGGCCAGTAAACGAATCGCTGAAGGTAGACGGGGCAGAGAGCAAAGCTGAGGCAGGGAACGCGTGTGTATTAGAGAAGCGGYGGCGCTGGCTGGGGCGGCAGCCCAGCCGTGGGGTGTAACCCCTGCTCTCTGCTGCAGACACAGCCCCTGCTCTCTGCGGTTGTAGGGAGCGGGGGGTGGCCGGCGCTGCAGGGCTGTAAGGGAAGAGGTGGAGAAATACCAGGCCGGCGGGGCTTGGGTTTAGGCTAGCAGGTCGTGTTTTGGAGCAAGAGAGAACCCTTGCTAGCCCTATCCCTCAGGATTTTCTGCTAGCTCATATTGCTATTACCCCAGCACATTYAACAGGTTGTTTCCCCACTGTGCGTGGCCGAAGTGCCAACTCCTGTGAAGTGTCTCACCAGCCAGCACCCCCACCGAGCCCTAGCTACGGGCTGCGCACGRGCGCCTCAGCTCCGGCCTTTCTTGATTATCCACGGTAAGACTAAAAAGGGTTTTGGGGGACAATTTCTTTGGGTGCTGTGGATGGCAAAGGAGGGAGGCAGGAACGATACCGGTGTGAATACASTGACTCAATGGCAGATGAAGATCTGGCCGCTTCTGTCCACGTGAGTGTTACGTTTATTTACCATTTTGCTCKTGGTAGCTGAGCCAGGCACAATGTCGGGCGTGCTTAGGGCAGATGCAGAGGCTCGGCTGAGCCCGGAGCAAAATGCAGTCAGGCTGGCAACTGCATTTTCTCCAACGTCCGTGAAAACAGCAGGTTGGAGCCGCAGCCGCGCGGTAGTCGTGCCAAGAGGAGGATTGTGCTGGGTGCGGTGAAAGAGGACGGACTCAAGTTTCTCGGCGGTGCAAGAGCAGGGGGGTCACCGAAGGCAAAGGAAAAAGGGGCCAAAGTACAAAAAAAGAGCTGGAGGGAGCCTGGAACGAGGGAACTGGCTTTTCCTGTGACGCCAAGTTGCACATTAAGGCCACGATTGACGAGGAAGCCAGGTCGTCTCCTGCAGACCAGCGTTGCGCTCGCCCGACGGCGGCTGCGAGCTGCACCGYGGTTTGTCCGTAGTGCCAAAGCTCTTCCCCAGCTACCCGGCGTGCTGGGAAGGTGCCATCCCCAGCTCTGCCGCGACTTCCTTCCTCCTCACGGCCGTGCAAGCCGGAAAGCATCCTGCTCCYGCGAAGCCACCGTCACGTTGTCGCTTCCCAGCTCAAGTCCAAGCTTGGTCACCGCCGGGGCACGTGGCCCGTCTCCGCAGGCGCTGCCGCGGCGGCTCCTCCCGCACCCGCGGCACGGCCAGGCTGGGGAGGGGGGCTCAAGTCCGTGTTCCTCATTCTCCTCGATGAGCGGTGGCTACACCTCGGTGGAGTACTCCATCATGCTGGGGGAGAAAGGAGAGAGGCGGCRTGGAAGGGAACTGCCCGAATCAGGAAGCAATGGGGAGGTGTGGAAAAATATTCCGAGTGGGAACAGGGCCTTTTGCCAAAAATAAATGGAGAAAGAATGACACACTGTTTGTGGGAAGTCCTTGTTTGTGGGAAATCCCTGTTTGTGGGAAATCCCTCCATCAAGGGGAAGCCAGAGCCTGAAAGCTGAACTGTGGCAGTGTGGTGCTTCCTGAGCCCCACTCGCCTCTGCTCTCGCATGGATTTTGGGGGGGCAGCTGGGACAGGGTGACCGTGAAGAGGAGCAGGCTGAGCCCTCCTCCAAAGCGGGGCTCAGTCCATGAAGGACAGCAGCACCAGGGTGGCCCAGCCTACGGCTCTCAGCTACATTGGTTCTGTTTCCAGCTGAAAGACTTAATATTTTTTTTTAAGCAAAGTTTAAATGGAAAATTTAGGCAAAATTGCTCCTTGTTTTTACTTGGAGCTTTTATTTTTCTGAAGAAAAAGCCAAAGCCAGGCAGACCCTGCCACTGGTAAGCTCTAGTATTGGATTGCCTCAGGTSGGACTCATTTCACTGGCCTTGAGCGCCCAAAAGCCAGGCACCTGGGCTAGCTAGTGAGGCCACAGGCGTGGAGGGAGGTGGATCCTTTTTTATGGGTAATGCAGCTCATCTTAAAAAGAACATTTTCTGCTGTAGGTACCAGGTAGTAGAGGCTGGGCTGAAAGCAGGGGGAGAAGCTACCCTGAAAAGGGTGATGGAGGAGCTGCCCCGAGGACAGGAGCTCACAGCCCCACCTCTCCGTGCCTGTGGTGGGGAGCGTTAGCCGGATGGTGGGGCTCTGGAGCGGATGGATCCTGCGGCCGGGCAGGTCTCCTGCTGGAGGCTGTGCCGACTCTGAGCACAGCAGCCCCTGGCACCTTCTGGGGCATCACCCACCTCAGTTCTTTACGGAGGTTGCTGTGTTTTCTGTGCAGAAATTCGTTCTTAACCGACTGAGGGACATCGGGGACGTACCAGGCTGCAATCAGTTTGATGCAGAGCGCCGCGTGCTGCAGAAAGCAAAGGGAGCCGCCGCGGGCAGTGAGGAGCTCCCCGGGCCGGTTAACGTGGCCCRTGCGAGTGGCACGGACCCAGCCCGTGTCCCCCTGCCGCTGTCCCCCCGATTGCCCCAGCCTCCTCCTGCCTCCCCAGGTGCTCACCTCAAAGAGGATGAGGAAGGCAAGCCGGGCTGCGAAGATGTGCCAGAACTGGACGGTGTAGCTGTAGTCGTCGGCGTTCCTGTAATCCCGGTACCTGCAGCACAGCCCCGTCGGTGCCATCCCAGGCTCCCCCCGCGCCAGGCATCGTGCCCTGCCTCGGCTCCCTCCGGGGGGGTCCGAGAGGAGCCCCGGCGGCTTCCTCCGCAGGGCTGCCTCCGAGCCCTGCTCCGCCGCCCGCCCGTTCCCCGGCTGCAGGCTGGATGGCACAGTGAGGGGCTCAGGACAGGGGAACGCTACCGGGCAATGGCCGGGGGCTGCTGTTACCTGCACTCCTTGATCTCATCCCTGACAAAGTCCGGCAGCATTTCGGGCACCTTTGTGTACGGCTCGAAGTCCCGAATGYGGAAGACGGAGAGGCTGTGGTTGATGTAGCCGGTCGAGCAGCTGCGGGGGGAAAGATCACGTCTGCGCACATTGGCCTGGGGGTGAAGGGGGGTGCTCCTGGTTCATGGCCACGCTGGGGGGTTGTGGCATGCCCTAACCGAAAGCTGCAGCTCTTGGGTCTTCTAGGGGACTCAAAGGCCTCTGATTGCTACAAAGCCCGTCTGTCTGCAGCTTTCATTTCTACGGTTTCCCTGGTGTGAGGATTCTCAGGGGACTAGCAGTACGGTTGAGCACAGACGGTAGCCTCCCATTTTGGGGAAGCCAGCACCCATCTGGGGCTCTCCCTCCCCTCCCCAGCTACCCATTTTCACAAAGCCTGTGGGAAATGAATRTCTCTGAGACTTCTGTCCACTCTGACTGAACCTGGCCAGCGAGCCAAGGCTCAGAGGAAAAGGGGGAGGGCAGGAGAGAGCATGGGCAGGCAGCCCTGCAGCTCTCCCACATTACATGGTGCTCTTTCCATTCAGGGGTACCAGTTTACCCACCACGGGATGATGTGAGTGGGAGGCCGGCTAGGATGCTGAAGACGGTGCCATCTGGAGAACCCTCCCCTGCTCCCCTTTCCCCCACCCCGCTGTGCGGGACCGCTCAGCTGCCTCGTCCTTCTGCACCAGTGGCACTGAGGCAGGCAGGGACACCGCAGGCAGGGACACCGCAGGCAGGGACACCGCAGGCAGGGCTGCGAGCAGCCGACTGGCAGCACTCACTCCACGCCAGTGCTGTTTTCCGTCACGCAGGGGCTGTACATGTACTTGTAAACCTGCATGGGAATGAAGTCGGACGTGATGGCGATCACCAGTCCATTCCCGATGACAGCCAGGATGCCGATGGCCTCCAGGACCTGCAGCCAAATTCCTGCGGGAGAGGAGCAGTCAGTGAGGCCCCTCTGACAGCTCACTACTGCTGTTCAAGGGTTGCAGACCAAGCCCCAGCTCAGGACAGGTTTGGCATAGCCAGAAGAGTTCAAGGAAGGAGGCCTCCAAGCTGCCCCTCAGCCTCTGCAGGGTCTGAAATTGCTTCTCCTTTCCCAACCCACAGCTCTCCTTGTGCTCTCCTGCCTCCGTGGTGAAGTGACACCAGTCCCTGGCAAAGGGATGCTCAAGGGCTCCACACTGGGGAAAGGGCTTAATGCCCGTTCGCACCAGCGGCAGCGCTGGAAGGAGGGTGCTCCTCGGGCCCCATCTCACCGATGTCGTTGGCCTTCCTGGGCACCATGCGCCGGCACAGCCGCATCATCTTGATGGCATCCAGGCGGATCTCGAAGAGGTTGTTGMAGAACGCCAGCAGCGGGGCAAGGGGAAAGGCAGCGACAAAAATGGTGGTGAAGCTGTACTGGATCACTGCGGTGGGGGAAAATGCCGGGTKCTGGTGTGAAGCCACCACAGAGGGGACATCCCACGGGGTCCTGACCGCTGTCTGGGTTTGTCCTGCTTTGTGGCTTGTGTCAGAGGGGCTTTGCAGGGGTGAAAGGGGAAGATAGACCTGTCTTGGGGTGTCCCACAGGGGACACCCACCTCTCATAGGCTGTTGGAGAGGGGGATCTGTGGGGGCCCCACAGGGCACTGGCTGAGCCAGCCAGGCAGAGGGACCTGCCTGGGGTTACAGCCACCACCTTGACGCTCCTGGGAGGAGAGGAAGRTCCTAGGCAGGGGCCCAAGGCCAGCACAGCTGCCTGCTCTCCCTTGTTTTGGGAACGATCTCCTTGGTGTGCCAGAGCTCTTGGAGCGGGGCTGGGCATGGAGCTGGGTCTCCGAGCTCTCCCTTGCCTCCATATGGGCTCCCCAGCATCGGGCTCTCTCCACCCATGGCTCTGTACCCCGCATCCCTCCTCAGCTGACCCCCTGCCCTACATACCCATCTCCAAGAACTCGTCAAACAAGCTGAAGATGTTGACTTCGTTGAGTTGATAGTTGCTCAGCCACTGCCTTTTGCAGGGGTCCTCGGCCTCCTCCTCCTCTCCTAACATCATGCTTCTCTTCTTGGGGCGCTGCTGCTTCTTGCGTAGCTTGTAGGCTATCCAGCTGCAAGGGGAGGGAGCGATTTGTACGGCTGCCTGCAGAGGACAGCAGGGCTGAACTGCTGCCAGTGACARCCCTGGAGAACTGAGGAAGGAAAAGGAGGAAATCTTGGCCCAAAGACYAGGGTTACTCTCTGTAAGAGCTGGGAAGCTGTCCTGAATGCGCAGGAGCACCGGTGAGCACTCCGCGGGCTGGAGGAAAGCTTACGGGATGAGATACTCCATCACGTTGCTGATGGTCTGCTTGAGCAGCATAATGACGGCCATCTGGATGAAGAGGTCGGTRATGCAGCCGCTGGGGTGGCACTGCGAAGGGACCAGAGGAGAGGATTTGGGCTCTGCAAGCAAGGCGGCCTGGCCCGAGGGGCTGTTTGGCCAAGGCAGGTACTATAGGAGGAAGCTGAGATTCYCAGAGCCTTGCTGGGCAGCAGGGAAAGGACGAGTAGGAGTTACGGTGTGGGGTCAGAGAGCTTCATGGCAAGTCCCTCACCTCTTCCAGCCTCCACTTGCCAGCAATGCGCACGTAGTTCCCTGGGTGGCCGTTGATCCTGAGCAAGGAAGCAACAGCAGCGATATCTGTTGAGCCCCACTGCTGACCCCCGTTGAATGAACATCCAGGTGCAGGATGGAGGGCATCATCTTCTGGGCACTGTTGGAGAGGCAAGGGGCTTCCCCCACCCACCATGCCCATGGGGAAAAGTCATGGCCCTCCTGAGGTCCCAAAGGGGGTCCCTGTGCCTGTCTGGGAGGGTAGAGGGACTGGGCTGTCCCTAGACCCTGGGGAGAGTTGGGGATGTATGCCCTAAACCCAGGCTCCCCTCTGCTCCCCCCCGGGCCCCCAGCTGCCACTCACCGTCCCAGGAAAAAGGCAATGTAGATGAGCGAAGAGAAGTTTGTGAAGAACTGGAAGGTGAAGATCTTCACGGTGAAGTTGTTCTCACGCTGGGAGAAGGTCCGTGGTTTCTCTGGGGAAGGGAGCAAGGCCCAGGGGCTTAGTCACAGAGCGGTGGGACCTTGCCCTGCTCCCCCTCGGATGCCACAGCAGCTCTTTGAAGGTTGGAAAGGGTCTCTCTGCCCCTCGTGGAGCCTTCCCTGCCCCTCATCTGAGCCCTTTGATGGAGCTGAGCCCAGCTAAGCAGGGAGGTCCCTCAGAGCTATGAGCTGGGGGAGAAGGGGCCCTTCAGCTGGGAGGAAAACCATGTTGTGAGCTCTCCTGCAGCTGTGGTGGCTTCCTGCTCATGCCGGCTCTCAGCCCCGTAGGGTGCTTGCCCCTCAAAGCGTAATGTGGCTGTGGGACAGCCAGCTGGCAGCCACAGGTGAGCTTGTGTGTTGGAGGGCTGCTGGCCTCCCACGAGGACCTGCATGGCAAGAGCTGCCCGGTAGATGCTTTGTGATGGTGGAGGAAGGGAAGGGGCCAGGAGCCTGGCTGCATTCGGGGACCAAGGGGGTGCTGTGCTGCAGTCCCTGGGTACTGGGACCCAGTGATGTACTGACAGTTGGACTTGATGATCTTAGAGGTCTTTTCCAACCTTAATGATTCTATGATTCTATGATACTGCTGGGCAGCTCGGCGGTGCCAGTGCAGGTGGGAGACAGCCCCTAGTTTCCCTTACCCAGGTCACAGAGATAATGGGCCACATGCCTGTTGACCTGCAGGAGAGAGGTATAAAATGAGAGGGGAGGGTTGATGGTGGAAGAGCAAGGAGAAGACCCGCTACCTGCCCCGTGTCTCACCCCGCACCTTGGTCATGATGACAATGGTGATGTAGTGCAGCACGGCCCCCGTCATCACCGCCATCGTGTTGGCGTGCTCGCGGAGGAACTCGGAGTTGCTCTGGGTGAAGAGAGCCGTTGYGATCACCCGGTAAATGACGAGCGCATGGGCGATGCCGATCAGCACGGCAATCTGTGGAGGAGGGCAACATGGTGGTGAGAAGCCGTGCATGGAGGGCATGTGCTCCATCCCGCCTGAGGACCGCCAGCCCTTCAAACCCTGGCTCCCTTCACCCTTCATCTGCATGTGGCCTCAAATGCAAGCCAGTGCTCTTCAGTTAAGGAAGAGAGGTTTATAAGGTGGATGTCTCCACCTGAACTACTCATCCAGACTCTCTCCATTGGCCCACGGGGAGAAACGAGGGCATCAAGGGTTTGCCTCTTCCTACCCTCTGTGTTACTGCCTTCATCCTCACTGCCTTCCGCTGCAAGAGCAGAGCCTTCAGCCCAGATCCCCAAAGGGTGGTTGGCMTCTCCCATCAGCACAGCGAGGTGTGAGCGTAGGGAGGACCCTGGATCCTTGTGATGGGCATGGACCTGCCCTAACAACCTGGTTTCTGCCTTTGCAATAGGACACTCTGAGGTGCTGTTCTTGCAGCGGAATAGGGAGGGAAGGAGGAAAGCCCACATGCCCTTGAACCAGATCTTCCTATGTTCACCCTGGCACATACCATCACCAGAACCAAGAGGAGTATGATGGTGCTGCGGAAGTAGGAGTGCTGGTACGGCCGGGGTTCGTGCTGCAAATTATTGATCAGCTCCATAGCCAGCTCCTCCTTAAAAAAAAAAAAAAATCAAAAAGTGAGAAAGAAAGGATCCAGCAGAGCTGTGCCCAGGTAGTGGAAAGTCCAGGGGTCGTTGTGTTAATGGACATATGGGATGAGCAGCACCAGAGAAGGACAGACATGACCCAACCCAACCCACAACAGCGTGGCCAATCCTGATTTGAGTTCAAGCCCTTGTTCAGGTGGAGAGGTGACTAGCAATGCAGAGAGGTGGCTAGTATCTGCTTAACTCTCTGAAGGGCTCTGTCTCTCCCAGGAATGTCAGATGTTGGCTTTGCTGTTTGTTTAAGTGTCTCCATTAGAAGTTTACATCTACAGAGAATCAAGCTGGGCAAGGGGGTCCCTGTGATGTGGTGTTTCTGTAGGTCCAGCTGACTACTGCCCTGAAAAGGGAAGCACTAAGCAGGAAAGATGACATCCTCACCTCTTCCTCGTCCCACCTGTACAGGTCCCAGTTGGTGACCACGGTGGCTCTCTGCCTCTTCCACAGCTCCAGGAACACAGTGGCTGTGGGGGGAAGGAGAGAGCGCTGTGACACTCGGGGATGGCTCTGGAGACGAAGTCACCCCTCCGTCCCACAGAGCGGGATGGATGGTCATGTTACCATCCACCCTGATGGCAAAGCAGACCGGACTACCCTTGGCCCATGAAGGACAGGCAGCCACCTCTGCACCCTGGTGACCAGGAAGGACCTGCAGCAACGAGCGCTCGGCCCCACGCGGGGACGGGGATGGAGGCGTGCGGGTGAGCTTTCACTGGGAGTCAGGCCGGCTCTAGTGTCTGTAGGGGGTTTGGCATGAAGCAGAGTAAGCAGCAGGGCCGTTCTGCTGTGGTGGGCACGTTTACAYGGCGCCAGCCAGACACGTTATTCTGGTTTAATGAAAAATACACCTTTCAAGTGGAATAGGTCTCCTGCACTGCACCCCAGCATGGCTGCACCTCTGCAAACCCAGTTACCACCACCCCGTCTGTGAATCTGGATTGACCTTCCCGAGCTTGTCCCTGCGTGAGCCAGCCCACAGTGACACGCAAGACCATGTCCGCGACCTGCTCAGACCATGGTCTCGCAGGTGAAACGCCCACACCTGAGGRGATGTTTGTAACTGAAAGGGCTGTGGTAAAGCCCGTGTGTAGCTAATATGATGTCGGGATCACATCAGCTCAGAGCCCAGTGGTCTGCTGTGCTTATTCCACAGCAGCAAAGAGATCATGCAGCAACCTGGGAAGGTTAACGAGGGATCTGGTGGTCCCTCCTTCCGGCAGCTGCGACTACTTACAGGCAGCTGCTAGAAAAGCCCAGCTAGAGGGGCTGTTGGGTGCTTTGTGGGAGGTTGCRGTGGGTGAAGGAATAAAAGTTCTCAGGCAGGACAGGTAAGGGGCRTTTGAGGAGCTGAAGGAAATTGCTGGGGTGATTTTGTCCCTTGCCTTGTCTGGAAGGKGAGCTGATGGCCCTGGAAGTGGAGGAGATAAGGACTAAAAAGCCCCTGAATGGTGAAGCTGTGTTGGTATCCCATTTTCCTCTACCTACTCTCCCCCTAAGCCCCAGTGGGCTGCTCCCTCTTCCAAGCTGCGTGTGCTTGGCACCAAGACATTGACACCTACCCCAGATCGCCATGAACATGGCAAACAAAACCGTCCCCTCGTTGTCAATCATGTGAGTGACCTGGAGAAGATCAAGGAAGAGCGTGATGGGGACACCRCGGGCTCTGGGGAGAGGCCTCTGCGCTCGGCAGTCCTCGTGCCACCCCGGTCCCCCCTGAGGCAGGTAAAGATGCTGCAGGAGGGCAAAATGCAGGAAGGGGGTGGACACGGGGACTTGTTAGAGGTAAACTCTTCCTTGGTGGTGATGGAGACCGTGATCTGGCTATACCTCCTCCTCATTACAGAGTTAGTGGAGGTTTCCTGTGTGTTGTAGCCAGTTGGCTGGCGTGGCTTTTCTTTCTAGTGTGGGAACAGCAGAAGCGGGGAGTGTTTCCCCATCCTGTGCCTTGAGCCTGTCTTGGGAAGGGGGCTGCCTACCTTGGCGTAGGTGCAGGTGTCGGAGAGCAGCCAGAACGGGCACTTCTGGTCGCAGAGCGGGCACATGATGGTGTTACTGGCTTCACAGATCTCCTTGCTGGAGAGAAGGGCGTAGAGGGGAGCAAAGGGGAATAGCGGTGGCTCAAAGCCACATGCATAGCAAAGGCTCGTGAATGGGATGCGTGTCCGGCATTCCCAACTGCCTTACCTCACCTGGCTGGAATTGAAAACAGTAATCCCAGCCACGAAGACCACCAGCCCGACCACTGCAGCGATTCCCAGCAGGTAGGTGTACCAGCCCAGCCAGGCAAAGTACAGGGCCACCTTCTCACCGAAATAGCACCTGGAAGGAAAGATGAGATGTGCTTTGGGCCAGTGGAGGAGACCATATTGCTAGGGGTCACTAGAWAATGCTCTTCCACCCCCAGAGGGATGTCAGGCCCAGGAGGGGCAGTGCTGTCTGCATGTCTGGGGGTTCGTTGGGATTGGGAGGGTCAGCCCAACTGAGTAGAGGAGCCGGAGGGACCACAGGCGTGCAGTGTTTCCCAGGGGATTTCGGCAGCAGCATGTGCAAGGAGAGATAGCTGGCTCTCCTCGCGCTCCGGCTGCGCGGGGATGCAGTGAGGTGCGTTGTGGACATCGCCGTGGGGCTGCACGGCAAAGAGGTGCTGAGAGCACAGCTCCGGCTGGGAGGCGAACACGGGATGGAGAGCAGCAGGAGGCTCTGGTGGGGGCTGGCCTGGCCAGCGTTGCGTGGTGTAGGGCACGCTGCCTGCAGGGGTCTAGAGAAGCCCGTGACGAGGCTTCTCCTGTTCTTAGTCAACCTGGTGACTGATGCAAACTAGGGAGTGAGATTTTATTTCTTTTTTTTCTTTTTTTTCTTCTTCTTCTCTTTTTTTTTTTTTTTTCTTCCTTCCCCCCCTTGGTTAATATGCCACAGGGAGAGCCACTCTCGCTGATGCCCCCTTCCATATGGAGTGGGCATGGTCCCACAAGCACTGCTTCTGCCTTTCTGTGAGGGGAGCCCGGAGGGTCTGAYGTGGGGGGAGATGCCTGCGTGTGGTCAGATTGACCGTATGCCAAGAGGGGTGGGAAYGGTTGAGAGACCAAGTTGCAATCAGTGTGTACAGAACAATTCTAGAAATGCTGGGCTTGAAGAAGACGAGGGGGCTGTGGGGTGTGATGTTTCTCAAACCAGAGCAATTTCTCCTTCTGGGCTCAGCTATCTCCCTGCAGTGCTTTCACATCTCATTCTCAGTTTTTCTGGTGTGGGGAAGGGGGTTGGAGGCATGGGTAAGAAATGATGGTAACTACTGACTGATGGACCTGCCTCTCCTCCTGTATTCCAGAGGAATTAACYTTTTACCAGCAATTAAAGGTGGTGATGTGCTCCCTGGCCTTTGTTTAAAACAAACAAAAAACCTCACCACTCCTCCCCTCCTGCCCAATTTCATACTCAGCCCCTTAATCCTTCTGTGATAACAAGAAGTCATGATGCATTGACCTTAGAAATTGAGTTGTCTGACCTTRTGCACCACGGAGGCATCAAGAGTCCCTAGTGCCTCTGCTAGACTTGTGTATTACAGTTTACATTTAGGAGGTAGAGCACATCTCCATTTTAACATTTCGTCTCCCTAGCAGAGCCCACTGACAACTTTATGAAGTAGCATGTTCTTTTTGCCCTCCTTCCCCTGGCCACGGGGCGTTAGTTTTCTTCCCCTTTTGAAATAAGAGCTGTGCTCTTCCCTGAGTTTTAATGTGGTTGTAGGAGCCCCTTGTTGGTTTTAATGCCCCAAGTTCAGCCTCGGGCTGGATGTGCTGCACTGATGCTCTGTTCCCACCTYGCCTTCCTTTTGAACGTGGGAGTGSGTGGTTGAAAACGTAACGGGCTAATTAAAAACCGTGCAGATGCGGGGGTTGCTTCATACTGCAAAACTAGCAGATGGAGCTCRGTGCCACAGGGATACATCTCAGTGTAAGAACCTTGCAGGCTTCAGAAGAAGYCCAATGTGTGTGAGAAGAGCCAGGTTCAAACTAATGATCTAAAAGAAAACACAGGAGCCTGGCAAAGGACATAAAGCTCTCTAGGTTTCAGGTGGGACCTCTTGGTTAGAAGGATCTGCCGTGCTGCTTCTGCCTGTGTTACCTGATCTTCTCAATCGGCTGTTGGCAAAATATATCTCTCCAGCGAGCCCATTTCTCCTTTAGGAATTCCCTTACCTCTTCTTTCTGGAGAGCAGAGAAGTTGGTTGGATACAGGAATATTAGGGCAACCTTAACCCCCAGCCCAGCTCCCAGGCTGCTGTCGGGAGCTTTGTCGTGCCCTTCATCCAGAGAGGTCTTGTTGCAGCCCCAGTTACCCAAAGGTCTTCCCCACCCGGTCTTGCTCCTTCGCCTCTCGTGGCTTTTCCTCCCAGGCACCCAAGTGCTGAGCCTCACCTCGTGCAGGGGAAACGTTGCCTCAAAGACCTTCTTCTTCATCAGGTCGTGCAGCTTTTCTGGTAGCAGAGCAGAACGGACGGGATTAGTGAAGCTTTGCTCTCACCCCGTGTGCTCCCTGCCAGGCAGAATCACCCCAAACCTTTTCTGGAGCCTTTGAGGCGGGGAAAAAAGTGCCTGGGGGAGGCTGAGCTATTCAAAAGGGATCAGCACTAATCCTTGTGGTTGTGCTGCTCTGCGGGGCTGCTGCAGGCTGCTTTGTGGCTGGCTCTGGGAGCAAGCCAGGTAGGCAGGTCCTTAGGGACAGCTAGAAAGCCAGCACCCTGTGCTGCCCTGCGTGTCCTGGGGTGCCAGAGAGGGATGAGCTCTTCTGGGGACACAGGAGAGCAGCAGTGGGCAGCTGAGGTCAGGGGTTTGGGGAGAGGGAGTAGAGGGCTGTTGCTGGTTCCCGCAGTCCAAATCTCCCAGCCTCTGGACACAGCAGCAAATTTACTTCTCTGAGCTGCACCCTGGCTTTCTCCCCGCTTCTGCATCCTCCCCGGGGGGGGGCGAGGCAGCTGGGGATGCCTGCGCCCGCTACCGGGCAGGAGCCTTGCTGCAGATCCGGGCTGAGCATCACCCCCGCTGGCCTGTWCCCTTACCGAGGTCGGGCGTCATCGTGTTCTGCAGGATGAAGTTCACAATCCGTATCCTGAGCAAGGAGAAACTGTCGTTAAACCTGCTCTGGGGRTACAGACTTGTGTGGTGTGGCCCTGGAAAGCAGGGGAGGGAAGGGAGACGGTGTGCACCAAAATCCGGGGAAGGAAGGGGGGAAGAAATGGGGAGCTGGCTGTGGGCAGCGAGAAGCCGGCAACTTTGCAGGTGGTAGGTGGAGGTGGCCTTCTGTGGAAAATGAAAAGCCTGGCACAACTGTGAGCTGAGCTGGAAAAGGGATGCTGGGGCGGAGAAAGGGGATGCAAGATGCTGGAAGTCAGTGGCCCGGCTCAGCACCCACCTGGTGGTCACTGGTATGTCACAATGGGCATCGGGGTTTTGCAGCCTGCTGTCGGGGTTCCTCAGGAGCCACTGGTATTTCCGGAAGATCTGTTTTGGGGCACGGACTCCATAAAATAGCTTCTTGTCCTCAATTTTCTAGTGGGTGGAAGAGAAGGGCTGTTAGAACAATGCTGGCAAAGCCAGAGGGGCAGGGAAAGGGACAGAGCTGCAAGGGCCTGGGGCTATATGAGTCCTGGGTCTGGGGTCTCCCCTCGTTGAGCAGGTGGTTTATTTTCCAGCACTGATATGGTGATCAGCTCAACCATTCAGGTCTCTCCCATCTCCCGGGATGCAGAAGCCCAAACCAGGCTTGGATCCTGGGTACCACAAGATRGCCAAGTATCTGCTGCCTTTTCCTCTTACAGCCCCTCACCTTGATAGTGAACCCCTTCTTGCTCAGCTCRTCCAGGAACTTCTTCCTCTTGATCTCCTTCTCGCTGCCCACTTCGTGGATGTTGCTTACCAGGACGAAATCCCACTTCTCTTCATCCTGCCCACAGAAAACACCAGGAAAGTTATGGGGGTGGCAAGCCGAGAGCTCTCCTCCTCAGCTCCAGCCTCTCAGAGGTTTGGACCTTCATCGTGACTGTGTAGAGGGCCCCTGGGAACTGGGAGTGAGCAGGAGAATGGGCATGGGGAAACTGAGGCAGCTGCTGCCTTGACACTGCCCCGCTCCCCTCTTTGAGCTGTGCTGAACTCGCTGGGAGTGCAGAGGGAGCAAAGCTTACCAGGGGGGCAAACGGGTCCGTGTCTTCGACAGGAAAATCCCTCCAGGGAGTCAACAGAATTTCATCCTGCGGAAGAGAAAACCAGCGAAGGCTTCAGCGGGCTCCCTGGGAGATCCTGCATCTGGGCACGGAGCAAACCTCTCCCTGCAGAGGTTTGGAGGGCATCRCGATGCCCTGGATCAGAGCCTGCTGGCGGCATCGGGATCAAGCTGCCCCGCTSCGGGAGGTGAGTGCAGGTGAGCAGTGCTCTGCCTGTGGTACACAGAGCCCTGGTACGTCAGGCGTTTAGGTGCTCTAGGGTCTGTCATTGGTCGTACTTGCAGTACATCAAAAAAGACAGAGCCCATATAGATAAAATTGCATTACAACATAAAATCAAGATCCACCTGGCCCAGTTTTCCTCTCCCAGCAGCCATGGGGGGATGCCCAGGGAGGATGGTAAGAGCAGGCTTGTCTGAAACCTTTTCCCAAACACTCCAGCTCCATGAGCATGTGCAGCCTCCTCTTGCACTCACGTAATGCCCAACACTTGGCACCCTGGGGTCGCAGGGGAGACAGACAGGAGGAGAAAAACCAAACCCTTCCTTCTGCTCTGGACTTTGCTCCTTCTTGTTTCACCTGATGCCCTGACATTTGTACTGGAAGAGTGTCAACACTTAACTCTCTCTCCATGCTACAGTGGTTTTTACAATCTTTAATCAACCCTTTCCCCTCTTTAGTTGTTCCTTTCAGACAGGGCACTGTTAACTTTTTGGCAAGGGTGGGGAAAGTAGTTTTAAATTCCGGTGAAGGGAGAGTAGGGCACAGACAATCAGAGGCTTGCACAACCCTGCAGGCTGCAGCAAAGCAGGTGAAATACGAGTTCTTGGAAAACACCTCGGATGCCTCAGTCTGTGGCCAAGGGACAGAGAGGGGAAGATGAGCTGCTGATGTCTGGCATTTGCCTGGTTCCCTCCCGTGTGCTTCCGTCTCCGAAGAGAGAGGCTGCGCGGGGGTGAACGCAGCGGCTCACCTTTGCTATTTAAGCCTAATTATGCTCAGACACCTGAGTGGTGCGGCTCTGGGGGTGCATGAAGCAAATAAGGTGGCCCTGTGGCAGCAGCTGCCCTCTGCCCAGCGTGATTTCCCAGCTCAGGGTGCCCCTCCGCCAAAGGATGCTGCAGCGAGCACCCTTGGGTGGCCTGCACCTGATGGGCACATCAGCTTCAAACCTCTTTGTCCCTGTCCTCTACGCCTGGCTTCCCTGATGTGATCTCAGCCTGGTTTTGCAGCCACTGTTCCCTCTTGGGCAAGAGGGGATTAGTCCAACCAGTCTTCCAATGGATTGGCAAGAGCACGCTGGGCTTCAGGTCCCAGTGAATGCAATGACTTTATTAAAGACATGCGCTGCAGGCCATACTGTGACAGGGGCAGGGAATGGATCCTATCTTAGAAACAGCATTTTTGGGGGGTTTTTGCCGTTCTCTGCTGTGACTTGTAGTGCAGCCCCACAAACAGTTATGTTGCCCGTCCCGAGGGCACGGTGACGCAGCACAGAAGCGGGGAGGAGCTGCCAGGGGATGGGGATATCGTCAGTCAGTATTGCCACCAAAGACGACGTGACCTGAAACAGCGGCCAGCCAGACAAGTTCATCCAGCTGTAATCTTGGGAGCAGAGTGGTGGTGGTGCAACCATGCCCTGATGTAAGATCTGGATCCCAAGCTTTCACTGAAGAATGAGGCCATGGGAGCAGGAGAGACCGGGATGAGGAAAGGGCTGAAATACTCTGCCAAATCCTCTCCCACGTGGAGCTAGGGCCCTGGCTTCGCTCACTGACCAACAGAAAGCCAAAGTGAGAAGGCTTGAGAAGAGGGATCATCTCCCCCAGAGGGGCTGTTGCAATAAGAACCAGAACTTCCCACTGCTAAAAGGTACCCCAGTTTAGGTCAAGACGCAGAGGTGAGGTTATGGTGCTGTCATCTGCTCTGCCAAAGCTCTAAGCAGGCTTTGGGCTGGGAGAAGTGGGTTTTGGCTCGGGTTGGTCTCCCCAGGTGGGTAAGCACCTAGCTGGTGTGTCCCTGGCTGAGAACCCCTCTCTGAGCACAGGGGAGGGAGTGGGAGTCTCGTCGGGGCTCTGCCCCGTTGCTGATGCTCTGATGCTGGCACAGATCTAGTCTGGCACCACCTCTCCRCGGGTCGCGTTGTCTCATTCCTGCCTGGCTGGTTTCTCTCTGCCTGCGTGTGCACCAGCCTCATCCTGCAAAGATTGCCTGCTGGGGCTGCCAGCCTTCCAGCTCTACCAGTGATCCCTGCAACGTGGAGAGGAAACCACCCTTTGGGGACAGGGGGCTTTCGAGGTGTTCCTAGATGCCACTGGGGTCAGCACCTCGACACAGCAGTCCTGCTGGTGTTGACCCCAGCGGAGCTCGGGATGAGGTGAATGGACCTGCTAGCGTCGCAGCTTCTCTTTCCAGGTGGCTCCCAGCTCCACCAGCTGCAGGCATGGTCCCCTGCTCGGGAGTCAAAGYATCCTGACCAGCCCATCCGTTGCCTGGGGAGGAGGCTGGTGGGATTACCAAGGTAGGCTCACAAATGGGACATATCCACCCATGGGGCTTGCTCTGTGTAGCCAGAYTGGGGGGCTGGAGTATCGGAAGCCTTACCCTTGAGAAGAGGGATCATCTCCCCCAGAGGGGCTGTTGCAATAAGAACAGACCCCTCATGGTGCTACCAGCCCCTGCCCGTGCCTCGGGGCCTTCCCCACGGGGAGAGCRTTGGGGCTGAGCCCGCAGAGCTTCAGCAGAGCATCCTTCCTCCATCAGCATTCCCAGCTGTAACATCGCTGGTCTCTCAGACCCGATGCAGCCAGATCCTGCCCCTGCTTCGCCATGCTCCCAAAATAGCAAGCACTGATTTTAATCCCACGAGGGACTTGTTGCTTTTTAATTTTCCAGTTAAGCCCTAAGAATCGGTGGGGATGCTTCTCAGGCTGCCTGTGTACAGCGCTCTAGGCAATAGGGATGTCGTGGTAGCGGGGTCTGGCTTTTCTCTGCGTTCCCATAGCAATGTGATTTACCGCCTGGCACCCGCTCTGCAGGCAGCGCGAGCCCCTCTGCGTAGGACTGAAAATGGGGGGGAATTTGCGAATTATTTGCAGATTAGCACAGACAATTCCCAGTACTCACCTCTGGAGCGGTAACAGATAAAAACTGCATTCAGCCGCAGAGGGGGATTTGCAAGCCCGTGGTGACGGAAGAGCGGCATGTCAGCAGGTTTAATTCATTACGGTGGCGGCTGGCATCCTCGCAAGGCAAAGGCTGCTCTAAGCCTGGGCTGCTCAGACTGTTGTGCYGGAGCCCAGCCTGCTTTTGAGGCCAGATGTGGCTTGTACGCAGGGACATCTGCGGAAGGCAGGGACCTCGGATCACTAGTACTCCAACACCTTTTCTATWTTTTTCCCCTCTGTCCCGGGGGACCTGCGACACTGTCAGGTTATGGCTGCTTTGCTCYGGCAGCACAAGGCAGGCAGATCCGCCCTGCGTGCAGGCAAGGCCGCCTCGGCTCTGGAGCGGTTGTATAAACCCTGGACTCTAATCCCTGCTATCAAGGAGGACGGTGCCTGTTTTGCTCTTTCCTGCCCCGTGGTTGGAGCGGGGTTGGAGGCCTGCTGGGCAAAGGTGTAGGAGAAGTAACCTGCACAACGAGAAGCAGGAATTTCAATGTTAAAAAGGGTTTGCGTGCCCTGAAGCGTGCCTGGCTTCTCTCCAGCTGTGTCAGTGGGTCCTTGTCCCCTTGCCGCAGGCCAGGTAACCCGCTGCCCTGTGCGAGGTTACTGGATCCTTCAGCGATATGGTGACAGGCACCCTTGGGCTGGGGGTGTAGTCACCTGCGTGAGTAACTCGGGCAAAGGAACTGGATAGGATCTGGCATCCTTGTTTTCCTTTCTAACCATGGATTGGTGAGGGTTTGGGTGGTTCCCATCACCCACACTGAGATGATCAAATTGCTCTTATCTCGGGAATGTTTCTTACGAGCGCTTCCCTTAGAGCGCTTCCAAATTACCTCATAGTTTCCTAAGAAATGTGACAATCCTTAATTGAACAGGCAGATGGTACACCTGTACATTTACTAGCTGCCCCAATCTCAGAGAGTTTGCCCGGCTTTTTGAATAAAAGAAAACCACATCTTTTCTTTCAAGCTAAAGAAACAAAACTTCACAGCTTCCCCTCTCCCCTTGCTTTATTTCAGGTGCTGCCTGGGGCTGTCACCTCCGCTGCTGGACGCAGTGCCTGGGTTTATGCAAGCAAAAGATCTGGTCTCGGTCCAAACCAGCCTTCTCTGATCTGTGCTCCGGCCCCTCTGAACTCTGGCACCAAGCCGTGGGGCCATGCGTGACCCCCCGGCCTGACCCGCTGCCCCTCGGGGTGGTGCGTGGGGCTCAGCTCTGCCTCGCGCCCCGGCTGCRGGGAGCTGCAGAGCCAGCAGCACACGCTGCCTTCCCCATCACACGTTCGTGGTAGGAATGAGATTGCTTGCTGGAGAGAGGAACGGGAGTTTTGAAGTACATTTTGAGTATTTTAAAGGTTGAAAGCACATGAGTGGTAGAGATCGGAGCTTGGAGCGTCCCATGTTTCCAAGCTACAGGTGGCTCAGAGGTGCTGAAAAGAAACCTCTTGGAAATAGCTGAGCAGTTTTTGTCTCCTACCTGCATGGTGAAGTGGAGAGCCTTCTCTTTCCCCCTCTCTCCCTTTGCTCCTCCAGGCAGGTCTCCGAGGAGCTGTCTGTCGGGCAGATGGTGTAGCGGAGGCCGCGGGCAGGACAAGCCGCGAGGCTCCTGGGGTTTCGCCGCAGCCTGTGGTTTCCTTCCCCAGCTCCTTCGCCTGAGGTCTCATGTGAACCGAGCGGGGACCTGACTTCCGTGTGGGAGCTGCCCTGCCTGGCAGTGGGCAGATAGCAGGGAGGAGGTGAGAAAGCTGCCCTTCACCCTCGCTCAAAGGAGTGGCAAGCCCAGTACCGCCCCGCAGAGCAGGCAGGTAACCCTGCCGAGCTCCTCTTGCCAACTCCGGCGCTCTGCCACYCCCGGCTTCCTCCCCTGCCCTTCTCGGTGCCAGTGCTGCTTGCTGTATCCTGTGAACGTCCCCAAAGAGGTGTCACAAACAGGGGCCGAAAGGAGGAAGGAAGTATTAGCAGAAGCTCGAGAAAGCGTGGAACTATTTCTTACAAGGAGGGGAAAAAAACATTAAACCTAAAAAGAGAAAATAAAGCTGAGCTGTGCATAACCTGCCTCATTCTTCAGGTGACGTCTGGGCTCCAGGGAAGAGGTTGGATGTGAGAGGTAGGGGGTGGGAGCAGCACAGGCTTTGAGAGCGGATGGGATGGGGCCAGGGGTGAGTTTGGTCACAGCCAGGACAAGGAAAAGAGGCAAAGCATGAGCTTCAGATAAGTGAGGAGAGACTGCTCCACAGTTTTTTCCACTTGAATGCAGCCCTCTTCCTCCCTGCCTTGGACAGTGGCCTGGTTTGCTCTCCACCACTTTGGTTTCTCTATGTGGCCTCCAGAAACSCTTCTGTGAGCCGCAGAGGCTCACAGCCAGAGGCTCCTGGCTTCCTGGAAGGACTGAACAGAGACCGAGAAATCTTTTCTTCATGCCCCTCTGGCTGGCGAAACAGCACTGGAAGTCGTGTGCTTTTCTCCCCCCATGTGTAACAGTGCTGTTGCATGAGGGGCATCAGGGTTTGGCGTCAACGATTACGGGAACATCTATAAGTATTTTAAGAGTCCTTAAGAACAAATATCCCCTCCCTCCTGGCTGAAGAGGAAAGCGTCAAAGTGTGCTCTGAATGTTCCTTCAAACCACAGAGCCCTCCTGCCTCGCTGCTCCTTAAAATCTTGCCACTTCTAAGTAGATATGATTTACTAGAGCACAATTGCTTCAGCCTCTGCTTTCCTGATGGCATTTGTGTCGGGACACTCAGCCGTGGCCCACTGGATATCGTAACCAAATCACTGAATGCTTTTTTTGTTCACAAAGGCTTGATCCATCTGGACCTACAGCTTGGAGCAGGGTATAACTCTCTTTACAAAGAGGGCGAGTGAAAAGGTTGTTCTGTGTAAGCCAGGTCTGACAGCTCTCCTTATATCTGTTTTCTGGGTTTTTTGTTACTTTAGTTTCCAAGATAAGAAGAGCTGCCTTCTCCTGGGTATAGCAGAAGGTAAGCAGAAGAACAATAACTGGTCTAGATTCCCTTGTGCTCTCCAACAGCATTGCTGTGGGTCGCTCTTAAATAAAGTAAGTCCTGAGGCGTAATCCGGCTGCGTCCTGGCAGGAAAGGTAGCCAGTATTTCCAGAGTGTTGTTCCCAGTCAAGCCAACATCGCTCT
Source organism: Oceanodroma leucorhoa (assembly GCA_030449065.1). NCBI lineage: Eukaryota > Metazoa > Chordata > Aves > Procellariiformes > Oceanodroma > Oceanodroma leucorhoa. The sequence goes on from JASVER010000159.1 coordinate 458,932, forward strand.
GCAGCTTTGCCAAGTGCCTTGAAGAGATTCCGAATTGGACCTGCATGTTCAAAAGAAAAAAAAAAAGAAGAAAAGAAAGTCATCTTCCAAATTTCCTGCTGTCTGTGAAATCAAGAGCAGAGCAGGGGAAGGAGCAGGCACACCTTCAGCCTCCCAGAGGCAACCTGCAGGGCTGGCCAGGAGGGAGAAACTGTCTTTATCACCAGCAGCTCTCCATGGGTGTGGGAGAACGTGTGTGTGTTTACCTGGAGAGAGAGTGAAGCCTTGTAAGATAGGATCGATGGTGCTTTCCACATCTCCTCACAGAAGACCGAAGACCTTTGCAACGTGAGCACTGCTGGGTTAAACGGAAACRGGGTTACATGTAGGTGGGACAGCCACGTCGCTCCGCATGCGCATCCGTTTCTTCCTCCTGTAAACTTTGCCGAGTAGGACTGGAAGGATTTTGCTCTCCAGTTAGGCCAGCTAATTGAACACGGGCATCCAGCAGCAGTCCCAAAAACTCATGGGCTTTACTAGCCAGAGGGGAAGGTGAGTCTGTGCCTGCAGRTTGGCTTTGTCCAAGGTATCCGACCCCCGCAGCATCTCTCCTCTGAGTGCCATGAGACAGCGCGCTTTTTCTTCTTCTCTTAAGGAGGCATTTGGCTTTGCCTAGGCAAGATTTAGCTCCTTTTGCAGCAAGGCAGGTGACCAAATTGATGGTGTTCCTCTTTCAGCACTTCCCTTCCCAGGCAACCATCCTGCAAYGCACCGTCTCAGCATTTATTGCTCTTGGGGGACTGGTGCAGAGGTCGGCAGCATGAAAAACTRAAATCAGGGAGGGAGATGATGTACCTTCCAGTCTATTGGTGAAAAATCTGCTGAAAACATGTGGATCTCTGGTTCATACATGTGCCGAGGTATTGCAACCGCACGAACYCTTTGTAAGCAGCTAGAATTATTTAACATATTATCACCCTCCACTGTTTATTGCTCCTGGGGCGGGCCATGTGTTCCCATCCTAATTCACCGTGGCATTGCATCAGCCCGATAGACTCCAACCACTTTGGGCAGCGGTTTGACCTGCACTGAGCGAGCTGGCATCAAAGCTCTCTAGGAGCACTCCCTTGACCTGTTAATCCTGGCTGGATGCGGAGATGGTAATTTCCACCTGAGAAGTGGTAACAATTAACCGCTGAAGGCTTTCATGTATGAAACCACTTCAGCTAGATAGCGGATGCCTGTCTGCACCCCGCCTTACAACGGTGCTTTCTGACAGGGAGCTCCTCTTCTGAGTGCGCAAAGGCTATCCTGCATGCAAGCATCCCTAATTTAGGATGGTGCTAAAATATTTATTTGCTCTTTTCAGTTCCCAGAGTCTTGGATTTTTTTTTCCCCAGCAGGAGAAGAGTTTAAAGTGTATTGCCTTCCTATGTATCTGGCTAGAAGGACATGAAAGAAGAAAGATCCTTCAGAAGAGGTTGCTTAGATGTTTTTCAGCACCAAACAGCAACTTTCTAGTTAGTGGGGCTGTGTTTCCCTGAACCACCTCTATGTCACTCACAAACTGATTGGAAGCAGAGGTTCTTCATCCTGCCCAGGTATGTTGTTGCTCCAACAAAGATAGGAGCTGGCTGCTCATCTTGATGTGAGAGCCCAGCACTGGAGATATCCTTAGCTACTACGGGAAATTGCATTTCAGTTTTGTAATGAGTGGCATAAAATGGGTGGGGAAAATAAAAAAAAAAAAAAAAAAGAAAAAATTTAGGACTTTTTCTTTCTGTCTTCATTTTGAAGACATCAGTCAAAAGCAAATAGAAGTGTCTGGGAAAAACTGCTAAATGGAGAAAATTAATGTAAGGCTTGAATCCTACCTGCTGAAAAGGAGAGGGAAGACAAGCTTCAGACAGAAGCCAGTGATGCCGAACCATCGTATGAAGCCTGACTAATACTTGTTAAACCTGTTAGGCTTTAGGATTGATTGTAGTGTCTATGTTTCTCAGCAGCTAGTAAAAATCCTATTAGAAAACAGCGCTAATGAGCAAGCTGGCCAGAAACCGAGAACCTGGCAAGAAGAATATGTTGGGTCTAAACACTCGAGCTGCTGTCGTCTAGCACCACCAACTGTGCTTTGGGGATAGTTCAGTGGGAGTGGTTCTGGTTGGGARAATTTCCACTTTCTTGGCCAAAAGTTGTTTTGAAATTCGAGACTAAGGCAGGCAGAGGAACAGCCAGTGTGCTGCAGAGAGGGGCTAGCCCACAGCTGGCTCCGGAGGTGATGGCAGAGTGGGGTGGCCTTGCTCTGGCTGTGCGATGTGGTCCTGCTCCGGGTAAAAGTACTGGGAGGCGTCACTTCACCCTGTAAGTCATGGAAACACAGCAGTGCTGTTGGAAGGGGCCYCTGGASCTCTCTAGTCCAACCTCCTGCTCGAAGCGGGTGAATTGCCAGCATTAGCTCATCYGGGCTCTGTCTAGCTGAGCCTTGAAAGCCTCCATTGACAGAGGTTCCCCCCCGCCCCTCGGGTGATCTGTTGCRGCCCTGCACAACCCTCCTCGGGGAAAAAGCTTCTCCTAAAGTCCAAACTGCACTTTCCAACTGCASTTTATGGCCTCCGCTGCAAAGTCTGCTCTGGCTGTACATTTTTGGCCTCTTGTGAACTTCTTCTGGCTGTACCAGGCCAGTGAGCGCCTCTGAAAAGCCAGGTCCTATGATGCCAAGGGCCATTTTGCTGGAGGAKTTGAGTGGCAGCACAATTGTCTGCGTTCTCCTATAGAACGGGACATTTTCACCCAAAGCCTAGTCTGTTTCGGTCCATTGGTATCCCTGGAGCTACGGCTGATACATTACAGCAGAGGACGYGGTTTGGGGTGAAGCCCTGCTTGTAATTAAAAAGTACCGGGTGCTTAGGAGGGTAAATCTCCTTTCCAAGCATGAGGAAAGGCTTTTTGTGCTGCCACCTGCTAGCGCGGGGGGCTCTGAGACCTCAGGGACTGCTTTCACGTACTGACACTGTTCAGCCTGCTGAAGAAGCGCCGCTGGACTCACCTCAAYGCATCTTTCGCAAGGTATCATCAGCGTTTCCCTCCCTTGGAGAATACCCACCTGTCCTGAAGGCCCAAAGCAGCGGCGACGGGCCCCTGTCAACAGACACAGGGAGACGAGAGGCCATCAGTGACCAGGACGGCCGGACCTGACTCAGAGCTTGCCATGACCGCAGAAAGCCAAGTCATCAGCTGCCCCGTGAGTGTTGTGTGGTTTTTCTTTGATATTCTGCACGTGTCATGGCTATAGGGTGGGGGGAAAGGGGCACCCAAAAGAATTTATTCACATTTCCTTCGTGAGATGTGGTGGATGCTCCCCACTGTGACAGAAAGCTGCGCCACCTCAGCCTTTGCTTTTGCAGTGGGAGGTGGCATCTCTTGGAACAAGCTAAGTGCCTCCAGGTCTCATAAAACATGGTGGGGTGGCCAGGAGAGAGTGTTTCAGGTTGGTAGGGGATTGTGCAGCAGCCAGAAGTGTCCTTATACATCTACAGAATTGTGTTTTTGTTGTTGTTTTGGTGTGTGGGTTTTTTTTTTTTCCTCAAAGGGCAATAACCGAAGATTCCACCTTCGCAGGGAATCTTTGGTTAAATCCTTCTCGCTCAGATGTGGCAACTACACGACTTAAGCGGTCTTTACTAATTTACTTGAACCGCACGCTCCCTGTTCCCAGCCCAGCTGGGTGCTGCCATCATGTGGCCAGCTCATTTATTTGCCGTCAAGTAAATGTCTCCTCTCACTTCTTCTCGGTTTCGTCTTTCTGCTCCTGCAGGGCTTTCTCTTTTCTCCACGTAGCATCCTCTGGTGCTTTCTGCCCTGTCAGGGTGGCTCCAGCATCCTGCAAGACAGAAAGGTCTCCCTGCGTGCGGATTTGTGCTGGTTGAAGAGCCCGATCCTCGTGTTGGTTTCAAAGAGTAATTTGGAAAGCGCTGCTGCGGGTAAGAGATCCCAGGAGGGGGATTGAGGGATTATAAGAMTAGGGCAGGGCTTGAGGGCACAGGAGCACACAACACCCTGTCTCTTGTCTCTCAGGGTACGCCCCAGCGTGCACCCAAAGAAGCGAGCAGGCGGCTCGCCAGACCTGCTGTGCGGAAACAAAAACCTCCGCCAGCAAAAAACTCTCTGGCACTTTTGCAAATGCAAAAGTGGTCAAACGGTTCATGTTTCATCGCACAAGGAAGCAGGATCTGGGACAGCCACRGCGTCAGGGATGGGACTAACTGGAAAGCACAATCTGGGGTACTTGAAAGCCACACAACAGTCTGGCAAAGAGCACTTGTCCCTGAACAGTTCAAGTGAGCGTGTATAGAATTAAGCCATTTTCTTTAATTAGCATTCTTTGGCTACTTTTGCCAAAAGATACAGAATTTTAGCATCAAATATTGCTACAATACTGCTACAGTGTGCAAATGCCAAGTTTATGTACTCATAGCATAACACTCTCCTGTGACAGCTGAAAGGACTGTTTTCTTTATTCTTTTTCCCCCCTTCCTTCATATTTTATTGGAAAGAGAAAACAGCATTCTTCTCTGCTGTTTTTTTTCCCCTCAGACAAAGCAAATGCTTGCCACTTCCAACAAAGATATTTCCAGGTTTCACAAGCTGAAGGCACATTCACCAAAGATGATGTGGGAGTTCTTCACAGCGCTGGGGATGCTTCCCCCTGGGCTGCGGCGAAACAGTCACCTGCAATGTCAGGGTCAACACACCTAAATTCCCGATGTGCTTTCAATTCGCCACGCTTCCCTTCTCCCTTCCTGCAGTGGTGTTCTGTGTTATCAAAACGCCTCTTGAACTTCCAGCTCGGGGACTGCTGGCCTTTTGGCCGTGAGGATGCTGAGCAGAACAAGTCCTGAAGTGTGTTAACGCACCTCCTCGCCCAGCGCCCTGGCCGGGGTCCCGGCAGCAGCTTCCCCCGCTGTGGGGGGTGACTCCACAGCCCTGTGGGAGCAGCGATGGGTCCTCCTCCGGGCTGGGGCCTGCACTTCAGCCKCGGCTCCCGCCTGCCGCAGCCCCGGGAGGGGATCCTTTGCGGCGGCTGCGGCGAGGCCGGAGGAAGACGTGACTCCGTCGTGCTGGGGCAGAGACCCCTGAGGGGGGTCGCCGCGTCCCCTCCGCGAGGGAGCTGTAGCAGGCGACGGGGCTCCCGCCACCGGGGGGGAGCGTGAGGGCGGCGGGGAGGGGCGGCGGCGGGCGCCGCGGCCGCCGGAGGGGAGCGGGGCGGCGGGAGCGGGCCGTTACCACGGCAACGGGAGACGCCCCGCCTCACCCCGCCCTTCCCCCGGGAGCGCGCCTGCGCCGACCGCGCGAGGCCGTGCGCGCTCCGCGCCTACGTGGGGTCGCGTCGGGGGCGTGCCCTGCCCCGCCCTCCTCACCCCCCGCCACGAGCCCGGCGGAGCGGCGCGAGCGCGGGGCCGCCTGAGCGCCTCGCGCGCCCCCCCCTCACGCCCCGCGTGCGCGGCCGTTACGCGGCCGGTGCCGCCATGAGGCGCGGCGAGCGGCGGGGCCACGGCGGGGCCCTGGGCAAGGCCGCGCTGGAGGAGCAGTCCCCGCAGCCCAACGGCGGTGCCGCCGCCGCGGCAGAGCGGCCCCCGCCGCCCGGCGCCGAGAGGGACGGCCCCGGCCTGCGCCGCAGCACCGAGTCCGAGGTCTACGACGACGGCACCAACACCTTCTTCTGGTGAGAGCCGCCCCCTCCCGCCGGGGCCCGGCCGGGCCCCTTCCCCCTCGCCTGCCGGCCCGTGCGGTCCCACCGGCGCCCAGTGGCGAGCAGGCCTCCGCACCGAGCTGTGCTTGCCGGTTCCCCTCGGCTCTCCCCGCCTGGCGAAGCCCTCCGCTCGTCGGGGCTCCGCCGGCGGCGGCGGGGGCCTTTCGTTCCTCCGTCGCCTGTGGGGAGATGCGCCGCTCGTCAGTGCAGGTAGCGCGGCCCCGCAGGGCTGTGGAGAGTTGCTGGGGAAACGGGTTATCGGGCTGGGGACTCCGGGAGGAAAAATGAAACGTTGCTGCGCCGTGTCTGCCGTCTACGTTGCTCTTGCCTCACTGCAGCGGCTTTCCGTGCTAAAATTGAGAAACCGTAGGCTGTGTCTAAAGATGTTTTTCCTGGTATTGTGGTGCTACTAATTATTGTTTCCTGGCAACTTGACAGTGATTTAGGACTGACTTTTGGCAATGGCACCTCCTTTCTCAGCCCTGGTCGTAAACCCTCCAGCGAGCAGYGCCCTTACTGCTAACCAAGGCGGCTTGTCTCACCAGCTGGGCGCTTGGGAGGTGTCCTCCGGCACTTCGGGAGCCCACGGTCTGTGGGCAAGCTTGAATGCTTGATTCCGGTTGTTTTATCAGCATCATTTATATGAACTCCACCTATTTCTTCCCTCTCCCTCAGTCTTGGAAGWGGCCTTTTCTGTCCGTGTTGTTTCCTGTAATCCTGCTAGAAAGCTAAAGTTGTTATGCTTAAGTTCTGCTGGTCAGGTATTTCACATGGTTTTGTGGCATGCTCAGTCCACAAAGTCAGTGCAGAAAACCATGACTGTCTGTGTTAGGCAAGATGGGGCAAGTCAGTTTTTGTTAAATTCAGTCTGTGCAGGAGGAGATGTGTTTGTACCTAGAAAAGTGCTTCCAAATCCCATCTTTGCTGGAGTTGCTCCAGAAATCCGCTTCAGCACGCACGTGTGTTCGTCCATGGTTTTTCTGTGTTAAAAGCACGTCCTTCTTGATTAAGGAAACCAAGCTGACATTCAGGTCTCTTGTTTGGAATAYGAGCTGAGGGCGATATGATTTGGCTCGAGTTTGACATTAAGGAGTAGAAGGGGGAGGGCGCTTGGCTCTCACCCTGCCAATCTGGGCAGCAGTGGCGTGGGGGGGTGTTGGTCTTGATGAAGCCGCCGGTTCTAGGTGATATTTCTGCCAGTGCAAACTGCAAAGAGACACTTAGATGCTGCTGGATGGCAGGGTGGTCTCTGCAGAAGCCTGGCACGCACAAGTGTAGCCGAGGGACGTTGTTGGCTTGAGGGCAAGAGGAACTTTCTTGAAGAGCACGTTAGCGTTGCCACATGTAGGCTGCGTGAGCGATTGAATAACTGGATCCTGCTGAGGTCTGCAGAGTAGTGCCATCTTATAAATGGAAAATGGGTAAAACTGTCACTTTCTTACTGTCTGGTTAAGGTGGTTCTTGCCAGGTGTTTTGTGGTGTCRTTTTTAATGTGTAAGCTCACCTGGTTGCACCTTTTTCCTGTTGTGGGGGTGTGGGGCCAGCATGCAGTCTGCCACTGGTACAGGATTGTCATCCTAAAATGAAGGCTGTAACTGCAGTTAATTTGTTCACGAGGATTGTTCTTTTCACAGTCCGAATGTGCCAGCGTTCTTTAAGGAGCTTCCCCTCTGTCAGCTAGTCCCTTCCAGGAGGGCAGTATGGACAAGCRTGTTGCTGGATTGTTCCTTAACTTACATATTTATTTTATTTTATTTTCCCTAACAGCGTATGTTGCTCACGCTGGCAGCCAGGAGTTTAAATGACTGTAAAAGTTTCAAGGTTTTTCCTACTTTTACTTTTGACCTGTGCATGACGGCGTTGAGTGTGGTAGTGTGTCCTTTGGTAATGACTCAGTTCTTACTGTGGCCGAGAATAAAGATTATACAGAGGAACGATTTTCTTCCTKTGACCCTTGGTACTCTTCTTGCACTGTGTGTAATGGAGGTGGTCACAGAAAATGGAAATTAAATGAGAGTAGTCTGYCCTCTGCCMTCTGTCTTTGCCCACGTGGAAAAGTATGGAAAGTACCTTTTCTCCTTGAAGTTCARAAGCTAGTGGATAAGGTTGCTCACRTGGCCTGCTCGGTTYGGAAAAATTCAAGAATTTGGGACTTGTAGACACAGTCAGAAATCATTCTAGAAATAAAGTAGTTCAATTTGCAAAGGTAATTTTACYGCTATAAATGCGATCCTTGGGAAAGGTGGTAGTTTCTAGCTGTCTGCCCGCTCTTTTTAAATATTTTTAAAACTTTGATAAACAAGTTGCATGCTGTTTAATACTTMTATTCTTATTCAGACTTAATAACTTTAAACTGGAAAATAGTATGTTTTAATTACATTGTTGGAACCTGCTCAGTCGGTACCCTGACAGCTCTTTTTGTCATTGGGAAATGTCAAGGAAAGGAAATGGGAAGAAGCTTAATGAAACAGATTGGCGGTCTCTGTATCCTTTATCCCTGAACTAATTTCAAAACATCTATTAYTACTGGCAGAGAGCTGGAAATTGTCAGGCCTGCCTGGCAAGCCRCTGTTCTAGGCAAACGTGTTCAGTGTTGTTTCCAGTACCTTTGATTGTTTCTTGCCTGTCTGCTTACAGAATTAGCTTTCTGAATACAAACAAAGGACCTCTTTGTGGCTGAGATTTTGACTTCTATTTGTTGTACAGTAGATCTGATRCCTTTACTGAGCTGGCATGGAAGAACCACGGTTTTGTTTTTTTAAATATCCCCACATAGACCTTTCTGCAACATCTCTGTGGCTTCGTTTCTGTAACCTGTGCAACTGTGAGTACTGATGTGTCTTGCAGGTTTTTGCTGCTGGGGCTTTGTTCTGTACAGGGGAAAGGTGAATCCAGTAGAAGCTGACRTTTTGTTACCCGTGAGCAGTAACTGTGACAGATGCCTAAAGATACTCGAAGCTGGAAAAAGAGGAGCTGAGTGTCTTTCTGTGGGGGGGAGCAAAAAAGCTCAGTGAAATAGTATAATTGATTTATCTCCACTAAGTGATAAATGTAGAGGTGTGCGGCAACTTTTCTGAAGAGAAGAGGAAACGTTCCTCCCCCTCCTAGTAGCCAGCGAAAGGCAGCAGAAGGTGGYGTGGTGTTGAGTCTTCTCATGCCAACCCAGCCGGGTCTTGGATTACCAGTTTGGGATCATCTAGTTAGATAATGTGTGTGATTTGCTCCTAAAATTTCTGTGTAATCCCTGATTTCTGTATATGTTTCATAGCTTGTATTTAACCAAAGCATATCTTCCAGGAAGGCTTCCAGTCTTGATTTGAAGATGTTGGGAGGTGCCAGATACATCTTTGCCACCACATTACGTTGTGACTTTATGGGTTAATTGCTTTTACTAACCCTTACTTTAATTTGAATTTAATTAGCTTTAATGTCCTCTGTTGGTTATTGATGTCTTTTTGTCTCTTACACGAAATAATTCTATATTGCCATCATGTAGATATTATGTTAGTTACTAAGGTCATAGTGTGGCAGCAGGTATCTATGAAGCTCAGGAATTTTAAAAAAGAAAAAGAAAAAAAAAAAAGAAAAAGAAAATAAGAGGGAAATAGTAGGTAGAAGACCCTATGGGCTAATACAGCTTTCGTAGGAATTCATTCAGCCTGTTTGGTGCAAAAAGCATAGAAATTGCAGCTAAGGAAAAGGCAGCCTGTAGATGCCCCTGCCTGGATATTTCTCTCGTTTCGTTTGGTGTTGTGAGAAATCTTTCCTGATAGCCAGCTCGGGGACATTTCTTTGGAAATGAGGATATGTCTGTGCAAACCAGCCGTTTTTGGAAATACAGATTTGGTATTCAAAGCAAAGTATTACTTAGCCGTTCCTTGCACATTGTTCTTATCTCTTAAAAAACTAACCTTACAGCAGCATGAGGTTTTCTAAAAGGTTGTCTGGAGGAAGAGATGATTTATCTGAAAGAGAGATTAGGGAGATAGAAGATCTGCAAGTAGGCGGGAACTTTTTTCTATACCCTCTCGTGAGGGTTGGCTGCAGCACTTTCAAGGCAACATTCCTCAAGCTTGTTGGAAACTTAACATTTGCTGGATTTTTTTTTTTTCCATACTATAAAAAGCTTGCTGCTTTAAAGCGAGCCATGGTGAGGTTCTGTATTTGCTGATCCACTCTTCCGATCTCTGTCTGGTCAGAATTGACCAAGTTTAGGCATGTTGCTTAACTTGAGCGGAGAAATCTTGCATCAGGCTACTGATGTGTCACTCAGCCTGTGCTTTTTTAGTGTTTAGGTATGCCCTGGCAGTGTCCAGTTGCTAGAACGTCCAGGAGGCAGTTGTGCAATCYGACTAAGTCACATTAGTCGGCTGGGTATATCAACTCTTGTCACAGATGAGGGTAGCTGTCTCCTGAGAACTGCGTTGTTAGAATGTCATTACCCTTTCCTGAAAGGAAGGGATTGCAGAGTTCCTTCAAGTCAGCTGGAAGCATAGAAGAGAAATACTTCTGTGCAGAGACCTTGTGAGAGTTTAACGCCCCACCGGGGCTTTAGGCCTAGTATTAATTCTCTCTATCAGTTTCTTTTTTGTAAACATGCTCCAGAAGTTTTAGGGGGAACGGGGGGAAGACTTTGTGGGAGTCAGCCTGGGGTACCTAGGGGTGCTTTTCAGGGGGGAGTGCAAAGACAGGCCCCCACTACCACAAGCAATACGTGTGAGTTTTCCCTGGCTGGTGAAATCAAAGGCTCAGCACGCCAGSAGTGCGCAGGATTAGTTTCACCCTGGGGAGGTCCCTTTCCTTATAACTGTGTGTCCTGAGCACAGAAAGAGTTTGTGGGTGCGCAGYGGGATGGCAGGAGCTCTCGCCAGAGAGCTGCTTCCGTGCTGGTGTTTGAACTCGGGCTCATCAGAGCGCTGTCATAGGACTTGAATTCTACAGCAGTTTACAAAACAAATCATCAGCCCGAAAAATTAGCTCCGTGCTTTTATGCAGTTAAACCTGGCATAAGGGCACCTTCCTCCCATTCCCGTTTATTGCCATTTTTTTAAAAGACCTGCTTAAAGTGTGTGTTATCTGTAATGCAAAGTCACACTGTCTCAGTGGAACTGTTTTAAACTAAAACCTGAAACAAAGATTTCAATAGGTTTGAACATATAAAAATGTTTAATATTTAAAATAGATCATTTTGGGAACTTCAACTTGAGAGTTCTGTAGAACTGATGAATGGAAACTTGGTCTTTTCTCTCATTCAAAGGAAAATGACTAATTTGCGGAAGCTTTGCTTTTTAATCCATTGTTCTGGTTTCTCTGTGGAGGGATGTGTTATTGTACTTCTCTTATTGACTGATTGTTTTATGAAAGGCACCAACTTATGGCAAGGAAAATGAGCGTTGCTATTTTGGAGTGGCACAAGTATGTACAGAAATTTAATCAGCGTTGCGTAGCTTTATAGATGTGCTGAAGACTTGTTACTGGTCTAAGAACAGGTACTTTTTTATTATCTCTGAGAGTTTAAACATTAGATTTTAAAACACAGCCTACAGCTTAAAACCAACAACCACATTTCTGTGGCATTACAGACGCAGATCCTTGGAGCTTTCAGGCAGTGTCACGTGCRAAGTACGTACTTTGGTTTGGTTGCCACTGATTATTTTTTTGTGATCTAGGTGGATGAGAGAGATCTCATGTCATAAGCTGGCAGTTAACCTCTTATTTTTGAAATGTTGAGGCCTGACCGCTTGCTTTGGCCCTGTGCAATATGAATGTCTCAATTTCATGTCTCTAATTTTGGATGTAGTATCTAGATTATGACCAAGGTTGAATTTTTGTTGAACGTTTCAAAAACCTCTCTATATCCAAACAGGATCGTTTCCCTGTTAATTACAATTTTGATTTTGAATGTGAAAATATTGGTCAGTTTTAAGTTGTTACTAGTTTTTGTTGTATTTTCCTGTATCTTATTCTTCACAATAACTTAAACACTATACTGCTGTTGAAGTAATAGATTTGTTGTGCTGTCTATTTGGCATATTTTCTTAGAATTCCCAGCATGTGTCAGATGAGGTGTTGGTATATGGAGGGTAGAGAGCTTTGACATTCATTCGTCTTTTAAAATCTCTTTCAGAAATGCGTTTATGACTTTACCATTATTTGGAATAAAGGAAAAAAACATTTCTTTGTGAAAAAGTTGATGATAGGCTAAGATGGGACTAGTTTTTGTTGACAGATTCTTCCTCTAGCAGTAGCTATTAATGTAACTTTTTAAATCAGAGAGGCAAACTGTACTGGCTGTTCTTTGGAATTTGGTTTTACTTAGAGAACTGACAAAAAGATTAATAAACAAATCCTTTGCATGGTGTACTCAGTGATTGTTATTAATGTAGTTATTGCATCATTTATGACAAACAAGAACACTAATGCAAAGCAATGGATAACAAGGGTGTGGTCCCCTTTACTTCAGCTGATTTTAGTTTGTGCTGGGGACTGAAGGAGCTCACGGACTGCCCGCTCTGCCGGGGTGTTACTCCCTCCTTTCCGTCCAGGGAGCTGGTCTGTCCCAACCTCCCCCCAAGAAGAGGTAGTTAAAAATTCTCCTTAGGTCATTTTTGTCATACACGTTGTTTGGAAAGTAACAGCTCCGATAGTAATTTCCTTTAAAAACCTACAGTTTCTGAATGTGACAGAAGAATGAATTACCATGAAAAAGAGAAGTTAGGATCAAACTTAATCCCGTTCACTGGAAAAGCCCCCACTTCTTTGTAAGCTGCGGTGCAGGAGAGGTGTAGTGACTGCTGCTGCCTGTTGGACTGCCGATACTGCTCTCACTTGGGGTTTAAGTTAGCAGAGCAAGTATTCTTATAAAAACATTGAATTATGTCACCTAAATGCCCCCGTGTTTAGATGGGGAAAGAGCCAGATGTAAGATACAGAAATACAGAAAAATGCTAGTGCAGAAAAATAAGCTACTTAATGTTCCAGCTTTTTAGTAGTTTGGGAATTGTTGTGAATTCTCTTTGACCTTCCTGGCCTTACMTATTTTTGTATGCATATACTTTTAGGCACTGCTTGCTCAGATTTTTTGACATAAAACCTCCTAGAACTGGCTGTAGTCTGTACCCCTCCTTGCTTCTGGTGTATTGCCCAAACTCCTGTATAATTCCAAGGGGAAGATACCTGGCCTGCTTAGCTTAGCTCTTTTCAGTCTCCGCAGACTCCAGGCTAGGAGAACATAAGCCTTTCTGCATAATTCCTGTAATGCTTACCTTGCTGGGATGTTCTTAGCTGTGCTGTCTTCCTCTTGCTGTATTATTTTGAAGTGTATGTGGAGATGAAAATAATCCCTCTTTACGCAGTTTAATTCATCCTGACTTCACCCGTACAAGTACTTCTGTATGCTATTTGTTTTTCTGGCTACTGTAACTGCTTCACATTTTGTCTTGTTCCATATGACTGTGGATTTCTATTTTATTTTTTTAACACTCAACCTGTGGAAAGATATGGTGTGTATCTATGTTTGCTTGCCTTTTTTTTTTTTTTTCCCCCCTCTGACAGGTAGGTTTGCATGATGCTCTGCTACCTCTAGCAGCTGCCATCACTTTGTCACTACTTGCAGTTTTCTGGTTAGAGCTGCCAACTTGCTCTTTCCAGAAGACAAACCGATCTAGAAAGTCTTTCATTCTGGCTTCTGGATTTCATGCTAGACTGGAAACACGTTTACATGACTAACGATCTTGAAAACTTGCTACAAGAGAATCTAGCTTTGGTTGGGAATGGAAGCTGAGCTAAAAGGGAAATAATGAGATATATAGCCTCTTGTTTCCCATTAAACAGGGGAGCTTGTTGAATTTCAACTTGATGGTTGCGGCAGCAAAAATAAACCGAAAGCAGGGCGCATGAAGCTCTCAAACACTGACTGTTTACTTTGCTGTGAACTCCCCACAGGGATGAATGAGACTAGACCATCGTTGTTCTACTAGACAAGTTTCTAGATGTGTTTATCTAAATGAGGACTGTTTTTTTGGCAATTTACACGACACTCAACGCGTTGAAAAAGTAATTGACTTTATATAGGTGTTCAGACGGTGAAATGGTAAGATGGAAGACATTTCTGGTTTAGTAGGCTCTTAGATATTAGCTCCAAAAAAGTAAACAATAAAACAAGGCATAAAATGTAATGCATAGCCTTGCAGTTAATGTAACCTTTTTCTGTGATGAAAATATAGGTTGTTTTTGTATTAATTATRTACACACATAAATGCAGCAAACAAGACTATGGTGTGATTTAAGTGAATTAGGGCATTTAATTCAGTCCCCTGCTGTACTGCCTCCTTTGAGAGGACTGTATTTASTTTTTAAACTACTCCAGGTTACAAAATAGGCACCGAGTCACATGACTGTCAAATGAATGTTAAGGATGTGATGTCTGAATCACCTGTTATTTGGCATTGGGGAGGCAAGTCGAAGGGAAAATGCATCTGTTGAGCAGGAAGCTTGCTGCTGTGAAGCCTTTGCTTATTTTTTTTTTCTTAACATGTTGATTCCGTGCTAATTTTGAAAATACTTGTGGGTTCTTCTCTTTTTTTTCCTGGAGCTGGTTAGTCTGCGTCCTCTGGACTGCAAGGAAGGATAGTGTTAAATGCCGAACACCTTTTTAGCAGTGGCAGAAGAGGATTGCATCTGCTTATGAGGTATTGCATGTGTTTTCCAGTGGGATTAACAGGATGCTGTGAGAAGTGGCCGTGTTTTGGATTAGGATGAAATTGTAGTTCAAAATAAGGTTTACCTTAACTTTCAGGGAAATTTTAGGTAGATTACTGGGTTTGATGTTTAAAGGTGAGTGGACTTCTCAGAAATCCTTGGTGATCTCCGGTTTATCATGCACTGTACAACTTGAATATATACAAACTTTGGTCTTTTGGCATTAAATGGAAATGTAATGCTAGCTTCTATTACAATATAGTATAAAAGGAAAATGTAAAAAGAGCCAGTACGTACAAATACTTGTCACATACCGTCATTTTCTTTCACAGYTTTTCTGTTCTCTAAGCTTGATGCTTTATACCTGTGTTATTTTAATTGTTTGTATTAAGAGATGTTGTGTAGTCCTCTAAACCAGAACTCATGTCTATGATTTGGTCTTAAATGGCCAGACTTCCCATGCTTCCGAGCTGAGGTCAGATAAGTTTTCCACTGAAAACAATAAAWGGCTTCTCATTAGGAAAGGAATCTTCAACTTTAAATAAAAAAAATAAATGCAGACAGTGCAATGTGAGAATATTATATATGTTKTAATCAGTAGGTGTACGTGTATGCATATGAGCTAGCTGCAGTAAGTTCTCTTCTTAACTCCCGGGTCTGGCTGTGTGTATTTAGCTCTTTGTTCTTTCACACGTAAATGCTTTACCAAAATCAGTGTAAGCAAATGGACTCTCCTGGATGGGGAAGCRAGAACTTGTGACTCCATGTCTCCATGCAAGGTCACACATTTTAACGGCGTAGAAGAACAACCACCGAGCTTTACTGCGGAGCTTTGCTGACACGGGTGTTCCAGCAGAAACCCCTTGTGTAGAGGTGGCTGCATACGGTTCTGCGGGCACAAACCTCTGGCCGTCAGTCTGTGCCTGCTCTGCAGATCTAAGATGAAATGAAACTGTAAGAATTACTGGAAATAGGATATCTAGAGGCAGCATTGTAATTCTTACAATTGCAACTGTTCTCATTCAGAGTTTTTTGCTTTGTTTTTTTTTTAATGACTAGTTTTTCTTGTAATGTGTAAATCCCATGTCTGGAGTGAATTCCCTTCTGTTTAGTCTTAAGAGTCTGTTCAGTCTGCTGCAATTTTTATTAATAGGCTTTGAAATAGAGCTGTGCAGCAGCACCATCAAGTATATACCTGACAAACCAGGAGAGAAGTGTGGAGATTTTTAGATCTAAGTGTTAGCACAGTTGGTGCTAAKTTTTTTCAGGTTGCTGTTGTTCACTTGGCAAGTGTTTGTCCAAATCTTCTGTAACTCAAAGCACCGGGGGGAAAATGGGTGAGAACCGCTCTTGTGGTAGGCTTCTGTYGCACAGTGGACTGATAACTAAATTTAGTGCCATTGTAAATTCTGTTTTCTGTGCTGTACAATACATAAAACTTCTTTAGTATTATTGACCGCTGTCTATGTATTAGACTGACTGAGGCTTCACTGACAGGTGAAGATAGGAATTTTTCTGCTTTCTGATGTCAGTTTTCTCTCTTCTAAACTTTAGGAGAGCTCATACCTTGACAGTCTTGTTCATCCTCACATGTGCGCTGGGCTACGTAACCTTGCTTGAAGAAACACCACAAGATACAGCCTACAATACCAAGAGGTAATTATTTGAGAAAGTATTTCTATAAGGTGCATATTAGAAAAGGGTAGCTGTATGAACAAGGTACCGTGCATGCTTTTACCTTGTAGATAAGCTACCTCAGACGACCTCTGCATTAACTTGTTTAAATGCCCGAACCCTCAGAAAGTGACAAAACCAAGCGTAAGTCTATAAGCTCCTTTGATGCTGGTCGTTGAATTTAATTTCTAATCAGTTTAGTGTCACTCACTGTCATACCTGGTGGCTGCCATGCATGTGTGATTTAAAACGAAATACAAAACTCTTTCTAAAGTCTCAAAGTACTGGCTGTGTTTCTTTGGCAATGATTCTGCCTGTTTTTCTTAAAATAATGTAACTTTTTAAATTACATGAGCTGTGACTAAATTTTTCTGACTGAAGTGCTTTTTGTAAAATTATGTTCAAGATTTCAGTACAGATCATTATTTGTTGTTGAAAATTAACATGAGAACTTGTAGCCCAAAGGGAAACTCTTGGAAAATAAGAATGAGATGAGTCTTACATGTGTGGTCCATTTCTACCATAATTTAACCTGATTAAATGTAGTTGAATTTCTCCTCTTTTTAAAGAAATACAGTAGGGAACAAAAAGGGGGAAGACAAGTGGTCTTTTAAAAATCTAAGTATATTTTAAAATTAAGGGGGTGCTTACAGACCGCAAAGGATCCTTGCTGTAAGCATGAAAATAATTCCGTTTTCTACCAGTCCGATTTCTTAAATATAATGCTGTTTTTTTCCTCTTGCTATCAAAGGGTTTCTTCGTATTTTTTTACATTTTTTAAAGTTACTCAGGATATAGTATTCATTGTCATGGAGATGCAGGAATTAGGGTATTTCCTGAGATAATCTTGGTTGTTATTCAGTCAGTTACACAAGCGATGTAGCTAATGTAATTTACACTCACACATGTGCCGAGCTGAGGGTTTGTGTTTTTACGCGTGGAGGTGAAATGGAACAAGTTGGAACACAGTGCCCCGTCTGGAGCAGGGAAAATTTCTGCAAGGCTTTGGTGTGAACAAAATGCCATTTTATTCCCAGTTATAACAAGTGAGTCTAGGGAACGGGTGGAGACTCCGTTGACTTTCTCTGCAACGGCAGTTTAAAATAAAGAAGGGGAAAAGCTGAAAGAGAATTGATGACACATCATTAGGGAATAATACAGATCTAAGGTGACTCAGTGGAATAGCTTATTACTGAGATTAGAGCCTTTCCGGCTTTAATAAAAACAAAACCAGAGAAGATTAATCAGGAGATTAACCTTTCTTTCATTAAATAGAGGTTGCTTTCTGCATATTCAGTGCAGGGAATAATGTGTCCAGTTATTAAAATCAATTTATCAGCATCATACCAGGCAATGAGTAGCGAATGTTCTTTGATCACTTCTGCATCTCTGCTTGTGGAATACTGCCTGCAATATCTAGATGCAAAAATACTTGAAAAGCAGCATCGCGAGAATTGTATACGGTCTTCCAAATACTGTTTTTTGTTATTGGTTTTGAAGGATAAAAAAACCTCTGTTTCCACTCATGCTGCACCCTTATGCTATTACCATAGTCACTCAAGCTCCGTGCCGAATTCTGAGACAGTAGTTAACTTGGCCAGATCATTACTTTCTCCAAGCTAAAGATCAACGCAGACATAACGCACGAGTCCTGTGGGCCTTTCCTAAGCTTTACCTCTGTTGCTTTGGCCCCGATTTACAGAACGGATGGCAGTGTCTGTGTTTTTCAGCACACTCCTTATGCTGAGTCAATCTTCAGTGAACTCCTACCTGGTCTCAGTTAAATCTCTTTTCTAAGGTCCTCAAGGTAAGTGCTATGCCAAGTTTAGTACCATTACGCATGAAGGATCCAGCTCAATTCATGTTCCAGCCATTGTTCTTACCTTCTTTAGCATACGTGTGCCTGCCGCTCTCTTGTATTTCATTGATCCTGACCAATTTTATGTGGCTCTTCAAGTGTATATTTGAACAAAGAGGCATTTCAGAGCAGTAAGATGGTCACAAC
Organism: Oceanodroma leucorhoa; assembly: GCA_030449065.1. Lineage (NCBI taxonomy): Eukaryota > Metazoa > Chordata > Aves > Procellariiformes > Oceanodroma > Oceanodroma leucorhoa. The sequence goes on from JASVER010000159.1 coordinate 477,039, forward strand.
ACGCATAAGTGTATCCATGTCCCCAATTTTCACAGGGTTTTTTTTTTTTGCTTCCTTAACTTAAAATACTTTATCCTACCCTGAGATCTTTTTCAGTCTTAACACAGAGCTGTTGTGTGTTTTGATCTAAAATTTTGGCCTGCATGAGGCTGTCACTGTGTGCATTTATTTCATGGGAACACTTGCCTACTTAATGAACAGAAGTAGTTTTATTACCAACGAGCAGTGTCTCTAGCTGTCATGCTTTTTTATTTCCAACTACTGCACAATGACAGTGGAGCAGTGTTTCAGTGCTTAGGTGCAGAGTCTGAATACATGCTTGCAAATGCTTAAACCTCCTTTGTTTTCAAGCTCTTGCCGAGAGGTGCCAGAGTGCCTGTGAACTGCATTAGGTGCTTAGATCAGAACATTAAATTGAAGCAAAGTATACAAATTGCTGTGCTAGCTGCTGTTGCTGTGTTTCCCGGACTAGCTAAAGCAATAGGAAGTCATCTGAGGCTCCCATCTTCTCCCCTATAAAAGTGCTTCGTCCGGTCACTTACGGAAGCAGCTGAGGGCAGGGTGAGTGGCTGGATTCATGCAGTAAGTCATCAGGAGAAATGATGGACAAAAACCAAATTAGAGTACGAACCTATGAGATCATGGGGTGTGGTATCTATAGCTAAGATTTATATTTGCATCTGTTTATATGCTGACATTTGAGTGCCATTTTCCTTCCTGCAACATGTTAGGGCAGTTGAAGGAGGAATTTTTTTTTTTTAAAGATAAGCTTTATAGAAATGTTTTATATGTAAATCTAGTCAAAGTTCATTAGGATCATACGCACAGGTATTGATGTGATCATGTGATAGATGTGATCWGATTGCCTCTGTTGTAAAGACAGTTGAAAATTTACTTTGTTAGCCAAAGAGATGTTGTGCTGCRAAGCCTGTCTGATCGATGAGACTTTTTATTCACACAGTTCCTACAGCGTTCAAAGCAGCCTTGAAATAGTCCATCCCATCTGACAGCTGTCAACTTCTCCTCTTCCGTTAAGCACCCGGGAGGAGCTGACTGGACTGAGCTCCAGCTCTGAGGGTAGCTAAATAAATACTCAGGGACCTCCTTTGCATAAAATGGCTGTGGAAGAAATCCACATCTCCCAAATAATTTGAATGCTGAGCAGGGGTTCTTGGGTAAAAAAAGTTATTTTTTTTGCATATAAAAAGCACATTCAGGTTTAAAAAATCCTGTATGYATCAGGGTTATACATTGAATTTCAAGCCGTGAAACAGTCTCTCTTCTAACATGCATTTCTRCACTAGTTTTTGGCAATAACTGATCACTGCTCAGCCGTGGTAACAAATCTAGGTGTATGTGTATTTGCGAGTTGATGATCTCCAACTCCTGTTGCTGAACGCCCACAGAGAAAACCAGGTAACAAGGAGGCTAGACCTCCATCTGCCAGTCGACCAGTTCTTCAGCTTGTGATTCCACTGAGGGATTGTACCAGTCATGCCGGTGTGGATCCAGCCAGAGAAGGGACAGGGAGCGGGAGCTGACTCATTCAAAGCCTAGGACAAGGGACGCTATACAGATACTCATAGACAAGCTTCATTGTCTTGTGTCTCTGAATCGACTCTTAAAATAACGCAAACAATAGCTTGTTTGTGCTAATGAAACCGTTGCCATGTTCTCCCTTTCTTATTTGGTTAAGTGCTAAAATTATTTTTGTAGGCACGCTTTACTATTTAGTGTCTTCCTGATCTGCTGCTCAAGAAAATACATTAGCTCGAGAAAATACACTAGCTGTGTCCCTCCGGGCTGCCTGCAGGGGTAGTTTGAAGAAACCCCCCCTCAAATCCTAGAGAAGTTCTTACCTCAAGCCATGGTAAGCCAGCAGGCCAAGCTGCTGGTTAGGTTTTGAAAGCTTCATGAGGAGGCAATATGATGATGTTAAGGGGAGAAATTTAGTTACCACAGGGGAAAAAAAAAAATAACGGAGCTGGCATGGTTATTACGCAAATTTGTGATTTTCTTCAAAACTTCCTRTGGTGAACTTGAAGTAAAATAACATAGCTGAAACTCCAGCTTATTTCAGCGCAGCTGCTGCATCTGCTGTTTGGCTGAGAGTGGATTTTAGAGAAAGGAACATAACAGTAAGTTCCTGTGGTGATTTAGATTCAGGTCATCTCCAGCTTTGGGAAAATTACCCTCGCAAGGCCTAAAACARTGATCTTGGACATCTTGGTTCATGGCTGAGCATAATGATAGCAGAGAGATGTGTATTGTTACGTGATACAGAGTGCATTCTGTGTAAATGTAAATTTGTAGTCCTGGTATTTCCAGATACAGATTAGTGACTCAAAATGCAGAATATTCTCATTATTTGAGATCAGCTGAGAACTTTTTTGGAAATCATAATGGAACTATCTAGTTGCTGTTTCATTCAGTAGCTAATTCTGTTGTGCTTCCCAATGTCATAAAGCAAGCAAAATAACTGAGTTATATCTGTTAAGTAAAACCCATTTTTATTTTCAGGAAGCACAAACTTTTTATACTCAGAGGTGAATGTTTCAACATAGTTTTCATAAATACTTTTGTTTTCTATTTTGAAAGAAGTTTTTGAAATGTTTAAAGTATGAATAGTCTGCTATTGCTTCTGGTATGTAACATTTTCTCAATAAAAGCAAAATTATTAGGTATTTTCTCTGGCTCCTGCAAACAGAGCCATTTTATTTACAGTCAGGAATTGCATCATTTACTGCAAACATGGCCTACACTTACCCTGCAGTGAAGCGAGGTATTTCTCAATTATCTCTCTCTTCAGCCAGCTCTTARGCAGGTAATATGAGAAAGCATGAAAGTTCTACTGGGAGTTCAGATGCAGGAAAATGAGCATTTTTGGATTGCATTATACCGTTTCATCCATTAAGACTAAAGGAACATGCCCAAGTATAGACCATGGGGTCTTGTCTTTATGAAAAACAAGTGGTGACGCCTGAAAAGAAATGCCATTTTGTGCACGTGAGATGTTTAAAATCTCAATTACTTAAAATCTCRGGAGGATTTTAAGTTGATGCGCGGTACTTTGAAATTAAATGCCAGACCTCACCCACCTAACTCACACCTCAGTCTCTTAGGTCTGTTGTGCRTACTAAAGGAGTGGTGTTCCTGACGGTAAGGGTCAGGCATTCAGACATGAGTATTTGCATTTTCTTATTTTTTCTTTTGCTTGCAAAACAAAACTTTATTGAAAAACATACTGCACGTAATTAGAGGGTTTCAAATCCTGGATCTTGACTGTTGCTTAGTTTGCTGTTTGATCAGTAAGGATCTCTTCCTGGAGCCTTCTGGCTGCCCCTAAGGGCTCAGTTCCACATGGGCTTAAGCTGACGGTTTAGCCTTAACTGGGGGCTGCTGTGTTCCTTGTGAGAGAGGTGAGCTAAGGCAGCTGAATATGAGTTGGTTTTTCCTGGGCGAGTTTTCAGCCGGATCAGTCCTTGCACCGTCCCGTTCCGGTCGTGTGCAGAAACGTTGCCTCCTGGAAGGAGGCAGACAGCAGGACTCTGCCGTCTTACCTTGCGGAGGGTGAGAAAACTCTGCGGGTCTGGGCTTAGGGTATGGGGATGAGGTTGTGGGTCTTCGGTACACTTGGGCTCACGGTCTGAAAATTATTATTTTTCTTTAATGTCTCTGTTACCTTTTGTTAGGCTGTATATTATACTTCCAGCTTTTGGAATAGCACCAGTGCTGGTTTGGTCTTACAAGCTCCTCCTTGTCTTTAGTTGACTAAGAAAATGTTTTGGAGAGGAGACAAGTTCAACGGTTCATTTTTAAATTTCATTGACATTTTACTGGAGCAACGAGAAGCTCTCTAACTTGAGAGCTTTCTCGCTGCTAAATTTTAAGTGTCTTTCTGACAAAGTGGGCATAACAGCTTCTCAAAGACATAGGGAAGCGTTTGACTTACTGCGCCTCTCATGATTGTCAGCAGGCGGAGGCTCATCATGTGGATCAAGGAACTGCTCTTTTTGTTTTGTTTTTGCTGGATGAGTTCTCAGCCGGATCAGGCTCCTYGCCTGGCTGGCTGGATACTAGTAAATGACAGCAAAATGGAAGGAGTGGAAGCATGCAGTTAGTGGGGAGGAAGGGAGGAGGAATGGGTRAACTTTGAGGTTTGAGACAGTCTGTCACGAAACCATGCTTAAAAGTACAGGAATTTATACCTGTTTCCCTGAAATAGAATCTCCAAAAGGCATCTATTCATGATTGACGTGTTTAGTAATTAAGAAACAGACCAGACATTTTTTACATCAATGAATATAATTTACAATTTCATGATTGATGCAATATAAACAGTTTGTTCTGTTTTTCACTTTCAGAGGTATTGTTGCCAGTATTTTGGTTTTCTTATGTTTTGGAGTTACACAAGCTAAAGATGGACCATTTTCAAGACCTCATCCAGGTAATTTAAGTTGCTTAAGTCACTCAAATACTTGTGATAAATTGCATGGTTTATGGTGAATGTAAATATTTGYGTTACTTGTAGAGAAGGTAAGTGGTATTTTAAATAATAATACAGGTTCGTTAACACTGCACACTTWTCACGTAGCCTCCCAGCTTCCACCCAGCCTCCAAATAGCTTAGTGATCCTTCTGTGCTTTTGTGCTGTCAATCTACATGTAGCATAGGAATTATTTTTATTATATTTTTTTTGATCTCCCTGTTTTGGCTTCCCGTTGTTAGTAAAAAGCTTTGTGTGAACTGCCAGATTCTTGAAGCCTTCACTTCCCTTGTTTATCTTTTTTTTTTTTTTTTTCCTTTTTTCTTCTTTCTGTAATGGAACTGCACTTCTGACCGTGTATCTGATTGGTGGAGCACTATGCTCCCTTTGCTGTATGTCCGTTATCCACAATAACTGGTAGATTAGAAGCCCTTGATTACGATTTTAAAGATTTCTAGTAAGATTGTAAGTCTTGAAAGAATTTGAAAGCACAACACAAAACCTCTTCCATGTAGTGTTGTATCAGKTGAAGTATGGAAATATTTTAATATCTTTGATTTTTTTGCCTGATTTTATATGTGAATCATTGAGAAAGAATTCAGGGAATTTATATAGGCTTACATAATATTCCTGAAAGCATTAGGCTCTCCTACAATCAAATAAAGCTATAAGTATTTATGCCAAAAGCTTAGGAATGCTATTCTATGTGAGAAACAGCAGACACGTTAAAAACCTCGATAAAGCAGACGTTTTAGAGCAATGCCCACAGTACACCTCTGCAAACTTAAGGTTTTATTCAGAAGTTTGCATTTCTGAGGTGTTATTAAATAGCAGTTTTTAATCTTTTGTTCCTGTTACAGTTAATTCTCGTTCCTCCTATAAGACAAATTACTCCTGTTAAGGACAACAGTGATATTTGAGTGCTTTCCGTTTTAGAACATCCACGGTTTTGTCTGGGAGAAAAGTCGTTTTTATTCCGTAGAACAAAGTAGTACAAATTGGATGGGTAAAGTCCAAAGGCCAGAGATCTCTACAGCAAACTTCTAGTGTCGACTGAGCCAAGGTCTACCACCGCTGTATGCTACTGTCTTGGAAACTGCCGTTACTGGACTGAAGCTGAGTATCTTTCAGCAGAATCAAACTGTCCATGAACAGGGTGATYGAAGAAGCTCCCGTGTATTTAGTCACTTCAAATACTGAGTGTATTCATGTCGCCTTTTGTCTTAACTTCACCTTTCCTCTGGCTTTGATGGGATGATCTTCTGAAGAGTGGTTTTCAGAGGCTATAGCAGTTGGCTAGGATGGTGGATGCTTCCACGGTCACAGCAAGGCACCTGGGTGCCTGTTTAAAGGAGAATGGCAGTCTCTCTCCGTACCTCTCCTGTGGGAAGGCTCTGTTGGGCAGCGGAGGGCATGGCATTGCAGCCAGGTACGGAGGGGTGTATTAGGAGGTTCCTGTCAGGCAGTCAAGTCTCCGACCTTAGCTTCGTGGTGCTGTTCCGGGAGAAAGATCTCATCTCGAAGGAAAGGGCAGCGCAGGCCACTGGTGTGCGCTGCTTCCATTTATAGGGCAGAAGGAAGCCTCTGGGTCAGTCAGGTCACTACGATCACATACAGCCACATCAGATCTGTTACATGAACTCTTCAAGCTGTATCTTAAAAGTAGCTAGCTTTCACGCCCTGCTTCTGCCGGGTGATTTTGGAGCCCTATTATTCAGTATATGCGTACTTATTTATGACCGGCTCAGAGATGTTTTATATTTTGGTTTGTTTTTTGTGGCTAATACTGTTGTTCTGTTTAAATAGCTCTACTTCGTGTTTATCCACCTGATTTATTTATACACAACTCGCGTATACCAATTTGCCATTGGTTTTGCTAAAGCAACAAGTTTTGCTTTTAGTCTCCTCCCTCAATGTAAGTCTGCTTTCCTGCTAACATTTTGGTAGTTCTTCTCTTGGTGTGTTTTGAGTTTTCTTCTTTGAAAATGGCTGTCCAGAACTGGGTAGGATATTGCAGATGTGAGATGTTTTTTGTGATAGTGTTAATGCTTCCCAGTATCTCTCTGGCAGTACCTCGATGGCTGTCTTTGTATTGCATGTGCTTTTTTCATGACTGTGTTACAGTCATGAAAGGCTCAGTGACTGGCAGATAATACCAAATCCTTCTGTTTCAGCTGAGGAGCTAACATGAAAACTTACTGGTTCCTAAGCGTGAAGCTGTATTATGAGCTCTTCTATGACTCTAGTCCTTAGAGATCGTCTGATTTTCTCTTTGCTGTCCCTGTCTTCCCTGCTGCTGTTGTTTGTGCTTTGTGTTATTAACCTACTTTTCACTAAGGCCATTAATGAAACTGATCTTAGCCACCACGTAAACGGTACCCATCCAGACTGGTGATTTTATGGTTTTTTTGGCCTTCCTTTTAGTATTACCAGCAATGTCAGCTTTAGCCAATGGCTCATCCAGCTTTACCATTTTTCCACTCTTTTTTCCACCCTCCCCCCACCCTTTCTCCAGTTTAGGTAATAATTTGCATATGGACCTATACGAGTTGCCTTACTGTAATTCAGAAATGTAGGACTATCATGAAAATAAGTATGTACGACTATTTAGGCAAGACTTCTTTACAAGCTTACCCTGCTTTTTACGCCATTTTCCATTTCCTTCCTGTAAACCACTGACTTCAAGGCCTCCATTTGGTTGCATCCAAACCTTCTAGTAAAAGAGGAACACTGCCTTATACCCAAGGAACAATATTTTACAGGGGACAAATCTTAAGCTCTGTTTGAGGCTCCATTTATTGGTGGGTGGACACCCAAATTTGGGGAGTGTTATGTGTTTCATGATAAAATTTATCATGAATAAAGTCAGCATCAGTATGCTGGCTTTTTAGTGTTTGCAAATAAAAGATATTCTTCGTTCTTATTGTCAACTCCTTTTATGGAGCCTTGAACATGCAAATGGCCTGGTGTTGCAAGAGTTCAATGATGCTTTATTGTCTTTGTCAAGATAATATGCCCACACTGTAATTTTAAAGAAATTTTCCATGACAGTTATTAATGCCCTAAGAAATAGGGCGTTTTAATATTCCCAACCTTTGCCACAGTTATTTGGACTTAATACATCGTGCCTGACAGCACAAGCAGTTTGGAGGGTAAGGTTTGAAGTTCCTAACTAGCCCGTAGGCTGGAGGGCTGCAGTATCTGGAAATGAGCGGGCGAGGACTGGGTCTCTCTGTCCCTGTCTCTGGGAGGACGGCACAGGCGGAACAGGCTGCGGAGGAAACTGGACGGAGCAGCTGGTTGCCTTGCAATTCTGCAAAGTTCATTAGAACTTTATCCAGGGAATAGTATGTGATCTGCCCCTTTCTGACAACTCCTTTAGCAATTCAGGAATGTGGATACTCACCACTGGTTTGCATAAATGCATTGAACTATCGGGATAGTGATACTAATTGGCTGCTTTTTCACTGACTGGATGGAATAAATGACTCTCTATGTAGGGGTTTGGACAAGCTGACCTTTTAACTCATATTTGTCTAAACATAGCATTTAATGTGTTCAGGCATTACGTTTAGAAATACAAAATTGCCAACGCAGAGCTAGGACTAGTCTGAAGGGCTCGCCTGCCTCTGTCACTCTCTCCGTTGTCCCACCTCCTTGTCATTGCAAGTCTCGGGTCACGGGGTGGTGCTTTTGAACCTGAGCTTGCTGTGGAAAACCTTGTACTCAGAGCAGTAATTTGAGCAGGCGTGTGCTGGCCCAGGCTCATGTGGCTGCTCAGACCAGACAGTTCTCCCTGCTCGTGTCCTGTGCAGCTTCTGATTAGCACTTCATAGCTTCCACCCACTTAGCACCTCCAAGATAAGTGCCTTGCTTGGGCAAATAACTTAGAACTTGTTTTCTTTACTGATTTAGCCTCTCAGGTGGCGTAGGTCAAACTCAGACCTCTGTTGATAAATAGGGGTAAGTGGCTGGTTGTGCRCTCGGGCAGGCAGCGCTCTCTGGTTAAGTGTTCCTGTGTTTGCGAGTCTCCCTACAATGGCAACAGTTTAGTGTTTGAGTATAGTAATCGCTAAATTATCAGGTATGTAAATGATTAKTTGAAGCCTACTTAATCGGGAAGATAGTCCTAATTTGGGGGAGGTCCATGGTGACAAGTGCATTTAAGGAAAACAAATATTAGAGGTACGCCAAAAATAACTTTATAGGGAAAGCTGAGGCTGCTCTAGGAAGAGAGAGAACACAATGTTTGTACAGCTTTGAAAACATCTTGTTTCTGCTGTACTCRTACAGATATAAAGTAATCTTCAAAATCTGTTGGGTACTTATGTCAGCCGGGGAGAAAGCACACTAAATTGTAAACAGATCTTATTTTTTTATTATGAAGTATTGCTGAGCATATTCAACAGTTGCAGATCATCTGTATGCCAGAACCCTATGTATGTAGGAGAAGAAAAGCTCAGGTAAGGATGTAGATTTTTCCGCTTTCTGAACTGTGTGTACATCAGTTTCAGAACTAGTCTGCCACATTTATGTCTGTGAGTAGTGTAAAATCTGTCATATAAGGCTTTATAGCTCAGAAGAACCTCAGCATTTTTAAGGCTCATAGTCTGAAGGTGATGTTTGAAGGAAACGATGCTCAGTTCTTGTGGGAGAAGTRTGTTAAGGAAAGGTTAATTCTTACTTCCGGCATAATGCTTTTACTCTTCAAGGTATGCATTCATTATGGGAAAAGACAGAAAACACCTGATCAAACACAAACTTAAAAAAGTTACCACTGTACTTCTATCCTGCAGACTCGCATTCAAAAGGCTGAAGTRTTTTTCAGCAGCAGTATTTTTCAGTGGTGTCAGTTTGGGGAGAGGTTCCTGTCTTCCATATAATCCTTTGACCAATGGAGGGGTTTTTTGCTGGTTTGTGTTTCCTAAGCTGCATTCTAGAAAGACAGGAGGGTGCATGCACACTCTCGGTCAGTCCTTCCAAGTGAAATTTGCCAGTGGATTTAAAAGTTAATCAAATTTGAAGGAAGGACAGAAGTCTTAAGTAATAGTTTCTACAACTTCTGTGTAAGGACAGCTGCACGAGAGGCACTAGTTATTGCCTCACCAAGGAGAAGGTAGGCTGACCTCTGCTTTTCCTTCCCTCAAGGAGACCAAGGGGCAAAACCACCTCATAATGTGTGTTTAGAGGTTTGTTTCTTTGTTTTAATGACTGACCCCTAAGAAGACACTTCATTGTATTGCATAATTAAGAAATGGCAATTACGTTTGTAGACTTTAAGTAAAAATCTTAAAAGTTCCAAATTTTCAGTGAAAGCTGTTACAGAGTTCTGAACTTCCTCTTATCCAGGCTACACCTGCTTTTTTTTTTTTTTTTTTTTTCCCTTTTTTTTTTTTCCCCCTCCCCCCGGAACGGAAAAACTTTTCTTTTTTCCCTCCTTCCCCTGGAAGTGTAAAGTAGGCCGTTTTGTTGAAATTAATTTAGCAGTTTTGCTGAAAACAGGTCACACCTTCTCACATTTCAGTTTATTTTAATGATAGCGTCAGAAGTAGGCTGTCAGACTTCTTCTAAAAATGTGGATTTTTTTAAAAAAATTTTTTTCCCTACTTGAGACTGAATTGGGCAAAGATGACATTTATCTTTGTTCCAGGGGGCAAACGAGCCTCTAGGAAGCTCTGCAACACCATGGGTAGTTGATTTCAGGTTCGGAGCTGATAAACAAGTGTGTTTGCAAGCCTGGAGTGTATGTTTAGTTCATTAACATACCTAAGTTGCCTTGGAGTTAATAGAGATAAATGCCCAAATCAGGCCTGAAGGTTCTTGGTTTTTTCACTTCATGGCGAACCATGTTCAAGCGGTGGAATAGCTTGCTGTCTCCACGCAACCATAAGAACAACTGTCTTGATTCCTCTTTGCCCCAACCCAATTCTAACTATCACCTAGATGTAACCATGGAAGGAGAGCTCTGTTTTATAAGTGTAAACAGGAAACACCTAAAGGAAAGTCTATTAAAATCATTCCAGAGTGATTAGWGTGTGATGTTACTGAGAGATTTAAATATCCACTTGGAATGAGTCAAGTTTTGCTGAATTACCTGGTGTAAATTTTTGGATGTGGTTAGGAAAAAATGCTGGAGCACTCTGTACACACACACTGGCTCTGCATTARCCTGCTTCTTCCCGTATAGGAGTTAACAAAAACGCTGGATGAGATTTCAGAGCCCAGAAATCACTTTATGGAATAGAGGCCAAACCAGTCTCTGGGTGGAGTAGGATGAATTAGAGGCATGAATGCAGCCCATGGACCACAAGGCTTCTATCCAGGACAGTCAGAGAGCCTATTACCTGAGGACTGAGTCTTTCAGAAGAACTGAGGGGCAATGATGGACCTGGAAGTGTACAAATACTTTAATTTTGTACCCTTTAGATTTGGGTGTTGCTTCAGTGTGAGAAGAGCTGTAATCACACGTCTTGGGAGGGTGAAAAATGACTGCAGACTCTGAAGCAGCTCRGTTTTGCATGATGTTTCTCTTAATAATAAGTTAAGAGTTTCAGATGATCTCATAGGTCTTGCATCTAGCACCTGCTAAACCTTTGGTACATTTTTTTTATTTAATTCCTGTTAAAAGTGAAGATATCTCTTGTATTTTGAAATGCTTTCTGCCCCTTGAGGAAGCAACCCTTGTCTTCAGGGAAGAAGATGGGCTTACAAAAGTAAAAGCAATGGTTCCTCCTGCTGGTCTTAGTCTTGCCTGTTTTAGCAGTACATACGCAGAAGTCGGCAAAGCACGTTAGCCGTGATAGGGCTGGGAGAGCCAAAGTTGGACAGGTCAGGTTACGTGAGATTGTGGAGGAAGAAATTAGATTCGTTCAGGAAGGATATAGTTCTCTTCCGTGGACTGCTAGAAAGCATTGCAAGTGGCATGTATCATTCCTTCTAATTCTTAAATATTTAGTTCATTGGGTTGAAGTGTTCTTATGGATCCTGGTCCATTCTCACAGATCCAGGTCATTGCCTGAGCAACTCTGGCAAACATACATAGCAGCCTGTCTGGTAGTTAAGGAGCCTTTCTGGTTGTACTCTTCAGGAAGGATGATGAACATTTTACTTGAATGCTGGGCTTTATCATTTCTTGGTGGGAGCATCTCTTCTTGAAATGTTTAGTTACATTACAGTTAATSAATAATTGATGGGTGTTTTGCTTGRAAACTTGCTAACGTCCCGTTTGTCTGTTTCTGTAGCTTACTGGAGGTTTTGGCTGTGTGTCAGCGTTGTGTATGAGCTCTTCCTCATCTTTATACTCTTTCAGGTGAGTAACTTAGACCTCTAGTTACTAAATGCCAGTTTAATGTGGATATAAAATCCTTTGTGATGTTCTTTAGGATTCTCGCAGGAGATGCTCCTCTTTATTGTGAAGTCAAATCATTGTGCTATTTAATGAGACTTCTAGGTTGAGGAAAAATTATAATATTATAAAAATATTTCATCTTCTTGTCTAACCTCCAGTTAGTCTCAGCCTAGGTTAGACACTGCAGTGAAGTGTTCTTGAATGAGGTGGTGGGAAGTCAGAGTTCTTGTTTAAATCAGATGATCAGGAGTTGGTGCTTCTGATGTTTAGTCTCTGCTCTGCTGGACTTGATGTGACTTGCTGAAGTTGTGTACTAGCAGTTAGTTRCTTAGATCCTACAGATTATGGAGTGAATTCATCTTGTTTAATCTTTTGAAATACTTTTTACCTTGGATGATAAGTGCTTTGAACTTTTTTTGCAATAAACTGAAACTTCTTACACAACTTTGTAGTAGCAGCAAACTGAGGATGATGTTTTTTCTAGAAAGACATGCTATCRGTACTTCCAAATAAAACATGTTATTTTTTACCATATTCTTGTCCTTTAGTAAACTGAGAGTTTTCCTCTGGCTTTTTTACAATTCTATGACTTCTCAGAAATGCAGCAGTTGAGGTAAAATACTTTGAGATAAGCAAGAACAGTAAACCTGACACTATTAACAAAGCCATTGTGTTCCTATAYGTGTACTTACACCACTGCAAATCAAGTTTGAGTGCCAAGAAAGAGCTCAAGATTTTGAAGGAGACTCTCCTCAGTTATGCAATCCAATGATTGCAGTCATCTCCTCAGGCAACAGCATGATTTGAAACCAAGAAGAATGTAGAGATATTAAACCGTGAGAGGTAACTGTCCTGTTCTGTCAGACAGCTGGCTACTTTTCAGGTTTAGATTCCAATTAGAGTCGCCAGTTGTTCATTTTCAGATAGGTCCTTCTTGCTGGCATCTTAGCAGTGTTTGGTGCTCTGTATTTTCAAAGGGTTGGGCAAGTACCACCACATACTCCTCAGGTAGCTTTAAAAATCATTTTAGATGAGAGAAGGAGGAGSAGCATGTTTTAAAAAATGTTTTGCCTCTGGAGGCCAAGTGAGCTTGAAGAAGTGGGGCTGGAATTCAGAGGTGTCAGGATCTGTGTTCTGTTGGAGTAGGGCATTTGCTTTGCAAACAAGTTTTTAATATTGATCAAACCCTTTCCAGCTAATCAAAGATTTCCTTTGGTGGCTCCAGCATTTCTTGTTCTGCTTGACTTTCCTGTAGCCTCCCCAAAAGTCAGTGCCAAACTCTCTTAGGAACACAAGTCTTTTTTTCTTTTTTTTTTTTTTNTTTTTTTGTTTGTTTGCCTGGCTTGTTTCAGTGGGCAGCTGGAATGTGTCCGCAGTAGATCAGTAAACAGCGATGTGAGTTTCTGTCCCGCTGACAACACTTGGGGGTTCAGTGTAAACCCTTATGCAGAGCCCTAATGTCTCATTAGGGTTTCTTTCAGGCTGCCTGTCCTGCTTGGAGGGAGTGGAGTTCTGACCCTTTCACAGGCATGAACAGGTCTGCCTTCCCTCTTTCGTTGTTATTCCTCACCACTGAGGAATACTTACTCAGTTCCAATTTATTCTTATGTTCTTACTGTTTCATGTCACCCTGGTGGTTTTTTTTTCCAGGCATCTTTGTAATTGATACTCCTGACTAGCTGCAGCTTCTGGTCAGCTGCAGACTGAATAGTGTGTTTCATTTTTATTTGGTAGTACTGTTGTAGCTCCGAATTCTAATAGAAAAGCCTGGAATTGCTTTGCTTTCCTCTGGTGGTATGTTATGTTCCCAGTCATGTGGTTGTTAAGGACACTGACTAGCTGTTGCTCAGCTCTTTACTAAAAATACATTATTACTTTGCACAGGTTTAAATAAGGTTAAAATTATGCTGAGTCTGTAAGTGACTAAACTTCCTTAAAGCAAATACAAGCTCGCTCTCAGTTGAAACTTGTCTTAACAGTTAATGTGACTTTAGTGGTTTTATTCTATAATTTTACTATTATTGCTATTAACTAATTTTGGCCTTGCCCTGCTTTTACTGTCTGCTAGTCTGTCATCGATGTTACATTGCTTCTGTTGTAAAACATTGACCACAACAGTGAGCAGTTTCATCGGGAAATACTTACTCAGCAAATGTGTGAGTTACTAGTAAATTAGTTCAAGTTTTGGTCACTGCTGCTAGCTAACATTTTTGATGATTTCTTCCTTGCTGTTTGCTTCAAGTTTATTGCCCATGCTGCTAGTGGGACCTTATTTGAAATGCCTGTTTATTCAACGAGCTGCACTACATATTTTCTGCCATGAAACACAGTGCAGTTCTCGACTTTCTGTAGCTGAAGTGAGCCGAGTACACGTGCACGACTAATCCTGCTGACAGTGCACGTAATCGGCGTGCTCAATCTGCTCAGGGTTGCACGTCCTGTATTTCTTTTGAGCTGCATGTTCAAAGTGCTGCTGGATCTTTCCCGTTCTAGGAAACCTGAAGGTCACTAAYGCAGGAGATGCAGCCATTAAACGAGCCTTTCCTGAGTTACTGGCTCCTTTTTATTTACCCTCGCYGAGCTCGAGGGGGGAGAGGAAGGGCAAAAGAGTCAGTGGGAAGGAGGAATTGTGTGCCAGTTCGAGTACTAAGCTTTTGGGAGGGAGGGGGCATAGAGGAGTGGCTTAGGAAGCGGAGTTAAAGATCTCTGATTTTTCATCTTTAAGAAATCTTAAGTTCATTCTGTAGTCATTTTTTTCCTTAATATTTAGCATTAGAGGCCCAGAAAGTCAGGTGTATGTGCGGTGTGGTGCTTTGAGGTCTGGGTATATTTCAAGAATCGTTCTGCAACACATTTTTAAAAAAAACACCCATTTGAGGATACAATGTTGATCTTAATTATCTTTGTACTTTTCTGTGTATTAATACTTATTAAGAGGGAAACATGGGGTTTGTGTTCCTTTTGCAGACTGTACAAGATGGCAGACAGTTTATGAAGTACATTGATCCACATTTAGGTGTTCCTTTGCCAGAAAGAGACTACGGTGGAAACTGCCTTATTTATGATCCTGGCAATGCAACTGATCCGTTTCACAACATCTGGGTAAGAAACAAAGTTACCTGCTAATGAGTCTGACTATTTTTTTGTAAAAAAAAAAGGTTGCTTAATTGAACACTTCAAAGTGCAGTCATGAGTCTTTCTGGGCGTTGAATGAGAGAACAGGTCATGGCTGACTCTTTAGCTTTTTTATTTCTCTTCTCATGATCTTTCCTGTCCATCAGATGGAGATGTGTCTCTTTGTCCTAATTACATTGCTGAGGAGAGGGAGTAAACTGTTTAATAATCCTTGTTTCTCAGATTACTGATGTAAACCTTTTCCCCTAGGAGCTTGGGTTTATTTGTGTGCTTAAAAAATCTTCCAATTACAGTCACCTTGAGGCACAAAGTTCAAAAGTTGCATGTTGCCGAGCAACCCGTAAGTTGCACTTTTCTGAATACCAGAGACTGTCAGGTTATTGTTTCTCGCTGGCAAACAGAAGACTTGAAATTCAAGGGCAAAGGAATTCTGATTATTTACAACTCCCTGATTGCATGGGGCTGTTAGTGCTTGTGTAGTGAGGAGGACTGAATCCTTTGGGTCTACTGTGTAAGTCTTCAGTGCATCAGGAACTGGAATRACTGAGAGCAATTACAGCTACCTGTTTCTAGTTTTGCACCAAAACTAGGAGGAGGAAAGGCACTCTCTGCCCAGAGATTTATGGTGGCAGGACTGGTAAGATTTAAGAAGCTCTGCGAGATACAAGATGGGGATCTGATGAAGAAATGCATGTTCTTGCTCTGGCATGAACGTGTTTGCTTCTGTCCGCTTGGAAGGCAAGGAACATGACATTTAGCATTAAAAAGATAGTCTTCACTTTACCAATATGATCCTAATTCCAGTTTCTGCTCCTTAAAATTGTGACTTTGCTTTGAAGATAGCTTGTTTGTTCACTGTACTTGAGAACAAAGAAACTCATAAAATGCATCTAGTATTTATATATAGTGAAACAACTGAAGTTTATTGCAGCATTTTTCTTGGAAAAAATGTAAGCCTTAATGGATTAATGTTTGTAGTGCAACGTGACCTACACTCTCTTCTTGGTTTATAGGACAAACTGGATGGATTTGTTCCTGCTCACTTTTTTGGCTGGTACCTGAAAGTAAGAATGGGTCTTCTGTTACATTTCTGTCACAGTACTATTCTACTTTTAAAGCTTGACTGCTTCTGTTTTAGTGGTGCCAGTCTTCGTGATCAATTATATTAGGCAGTCATCTGTGAACTAGACTAAGTGTTTGTAATACATGAAAGGATGAAAGGCTGCTTCCCCCCCCCCCCCCTCTGACTTTGTTAGGTCACCTCATGTCTTTCCAAAGTAACACTACATTGAGAAACTCCCTCTTCCACCATAATTCATTCTGAGGTCAGATCAGTAAAAGTAAAAACCTTTACTCCTGTGGCAAGATAAATGCTTGAATGACCTTTGAATGTGGAGTATGGGGAGGACAGTGTTCAGAGAAGGCAGTGAAAGCCTACTGTTACCCAAACGTAGATGCTTGATGATATACTACTACTGTTCCAAGGCAGGCTTTTCCCAGTGGCATCCAAATCARGATTTTAAATCATTAAATGGGTAGTGGTTTAATTCTTGTTACTTTTTAGTCAATATCAACCAACTGTGGGAGGAATTCCAGCTGTGCTTGTCTCGGGCAGAACACATTCAGCATGTTTTCCTGATTACTTTGGTCTAAATATTAGCTTTTTCTTAACCTGAGCAAACTTACTAGCTAACTTTACTTTGCCCTGCAGACCTTGTTTGGGTTTTTTTGCCTACAAGACCACAAATACAATAAACTATAAAAGCTCAGGTCGCTTTAAAAATAAGCTATAACTGTTTTGTTTTTCCTTTTCAAAAGTGCAGATGTATTCCTATCAGTGTTTTGATTTATTCTGTATTTTTTTTCCCCTGTAATCAAAAGATGAGTATGCTAGGCATGGGGAGACTTTGACTTCAGATCAACTTGTCTGTGGCTTGCTCTGTTAGTATACAGAATTGTAAATTTGGAGAAACTTGGATCTTCTTCATCCGAGAGAATTACATTAGAAACTTAAATGCCAAAATAGCATTTCAGTTGCATTCTGTATTTATTTGTATAAATAATGTCATATTGAGGGGAAAAAAAAAAAAAAAGCCTAAATAGTGAGAGACTGGTAACAAGACATAAGGGGAGTGGTAACGCATTCCTGAGGAACTAGAATGGGATAGAATTCAATACCAGTCCACTCAATCAAGCTATTATCTGTCTTGGTCTGGAAGAAGCCTAGTTTTTATTAAAAAGACTGTTTCTGCAGAAATGCTTGAGATGATGTGTCATCTTATCAACCTGCAGTCTGATTTGAAGAGCCCAGCATACCCTATAAGGTGTTTGTTTCCGTGCTGCTAAGCTTGAAGGAAACTGGCTGCTATATTTCTTATTTGTCAGTTAACATATTTTTCTGTAAAAAGCTGGAAGTTGAGTGTGTTGTCTTCATAAACAGAGATGAGCATGTGTTTGGGTTTGGTGTTTTGTTTTGTTTTTTGTCTGACTTGAGTAACAGACTCTTAAGCTGTATCTCAAAGCACCAGAATGGCAATATTGAAAATGAATGTGCCTCATTCATCAGAAATTATTGTGGGCCTCCCCGTTTGCTTTGGAGTCATTTAGATCACATGTGGTGAGACTAACGTGCGATAATGCCTATCTTATATTTTTCCATCTTCTGGTTGAGGTGGTSAAGGCCAAGCTACATTTACTTTTGCAGAGTCAGTACTAGCACATTTGGGGTTGCCACCTTCCATCTAGGCACCCTGCTGAGGACACAGCAGACCAGATGTACAGGCTCTCCGTGCTCTTACCCACTTACAACTATTTAATAAAGTGTTACCACACAGTAGGCTGAGATGATACGTATGTCCTAGGACTGCAGCTCAGCTGAATCCTTATGCTGAATGTGGAAGAAGATGCTGCTCTTCACTGCTYACCCTGACAAGCTGCTAGCTGGTATAAAGTAGACTCAGGTGTTGCAGCACAGTCAGGRCTGAGATTTAGTGCAGGTGACTTTTTAAAAGTTTGCATTAAGCAGGCTCTGAAAAGCCTTTTTTTGAGCAGCATTAGAAGGATGCTACCTGTGGTGGTCGAGCACCCAGTAGTTCCATTCATTTAGCTAACTTACTTCCTTCTGAATCCCATCTTGCCTGCCTTTATTCTTCTATGTAATGGTATTAATGTCATCATCTGTACTCTTCAGTGTCTGTCTTGTCTATTGTGCTGCATACTTGATAAGTTTAGAGGCCTGTGACTTTGTAAAAGTAGTAGTGACTTTGTAAAAATGTAGTAAAGCATTTGACTTTACTAGACTATTTACTAGATAAAAATAAGATTGTCATGAACTTCCTGATCCTTTTCTGGACACTGGAGACAAGATATTCAACCGTGGAAATAACTGGTAAACAAAGCACACCATGTGTGTCCTCTGTGTTCAGAGTCCAGAAGAGTTAATCTCRTATTCCTTAAGTGATCAGTTTTGAAATTAGGAAAAAAAGGTAATAATTTTTTCATACACTGTTGCAAAACTGTAAATCTGAGCAGTGTCTCTACGGTATTTATGGAGTTCTCCTTTATTTAGTTTTCTAAAGGGCATTAGTGTTAAGTGGTGTCTGGTTCTACTCAGTCTGGTGTGCAAGTATTTATTTTTGTAACGGTTTTTAGTATGTTCTGCAACTGTTGTGGCTATTTGACAGACTTTTTTCTCCCTTTATGTAGACATTGATGATTCGAGACTGGTGGATGTGTATGATCATCAGTGTAATGTTTGAGTTTCTGGAGTACAGTCTGGAACACCAGCTTCCAAACTTCAGTGAATGTTGGTGGGATCATGTATGTACTGTATAGATCATAATATATTTGTCTAAATGGAAGTATATATTTTAAAGTGAGGGGGTAGGAAGTGGTGAGAACTAAATTATATCATGTGCATGTGGCCAAAGATGTATGTGTGACTACTGCAGCTCAGGAGCATTGGTGCTTCTCCGTGTTGAGTTTGTAATAAGTTTGTCACTGTTTGTATAATTTTGCAGGTTTTCAAACTATTGCATGTGGTTAAATATTTGTTTTGGTTCATTTCACACCAGAGAAAGAATCTAAAGCTTTACCTGAACATTTTCAAATATTTGGTGATGGTACAAACCATAAAATCTGAAATTAAGAGAAGGGTAAAACTTTGTGTATAAGGTTTCAGACGGTGATTTTTCTTGCCTGTTTAAAAAAAAAAAAAAAAAAAAAAAAAACAACAAAACAAAACCAAACCAGACTCAGTGCAATTTGTGTCCAGCTCTTCCTTCTGTGCAAACCTATCTTCACTGTTTTCTGAAAACAGTAAATATTACTGTGTTTAGAATTTCTGGTGTGGTTTATAAAAAGGTTTTAGAAGATAAAGGTTTGACCTTACTGAAAAGCTGTATGGTCTTTGCGCATGATAGTCTGTAACCATTCTTGTCCTAAAATACTGCTTGTGTGTAATTTTTCAAGGCAGAGGGACCACTGTGAACTAGTTTCTTTGTGGAAAAAGCAAGCTCTGTAGCTTAAAGTGATACACTTTTTTTTAAATTTCTTTTTTATTTTCCTATGAAATGTAAATTAGTTACCAGAGCATTCAAAATTATCTGCATTCAGGGCACACAGCTACGGTTCTTATGTTATTTTGGCTTGTTTTTATTCTTACAGTACAAGCTCTTTCCCAAGCTTGTAATGATTTGCTACATGGTTGTATTTGTAAAAGTAAATCCATTATRTATAAAGACATCAAGCAAAGCTATTTTGCCTTCAAAAAAACTTCTTACGAAATTAACACTCAGTGCTCTGCTTCTTTGAATGCGGAGGACCGCCAATTTTTTTTTTCAGCTCAAGAGCTCCATCTCCAGAATTAACACTTGGCAATAAGACGGAGCATGGGGAAAAATCACTTGTTTAATTTCACATCTTGAGCCTGGAGATAAGTCATTTCTTTAGGGGGCAGCCTGAAGCTTAAAGAATATGTTAAGTAATTGGGCATAGTAAAATCCTGTCCATAGGAACATGTTCAGATTTTTTTTTTTTGGTATGTTTCTAAAGTTCTCACTTAACAGAGTGGAGTTGAGCTGATAGTAAGTGGGAAGAGGTCTGTTCTGTGGCAGAATTAATACAGCAAAAGAGAATCTGCAGCCATCATCTGTGGAACACTTTTGCTTTATTTGAGTAGACTTGGGCAGCTGAGATTCTTTCTCCTGGCAGTTCATGCACCTCTCTTCTCTGGGGATGTTCAATCCTTGTGACTGAGAGTGTGTCTGCACGTATGTGTACCTATAGCATCTTCCCTCTTACAAGCTTTAGTGTTTCTTTTCCAGCATCACTGTGTTTTTCTCCTTTCAGTGGATAATGGACGTGATCTTATGTAATGGATTAGGAATTTACTGTGGGATGAAGACTCTGTCTTGGCTTTCTTTGAAAACATACAAATGGCAAGGACTTTGGAACATTCCTACATACAAGTAAGTTGGTGTAGAAAGTAACTCCACAAGCAGTAGCACAACGCAAAGTTTGGGCCWGGGTTAAAGATCTTGGTTGTTAAAGTGTTGTTCTGTTAGGGTTAATGTGAATTAAAGAATTCATGTGTTTAGATGACTCAAGTATCTAGTAACTTATTACTGCATGGAAGCTTGTTTATGAGAGTTTTATATAACTTGCGAATGACATTGTTGAAAAATATGCCTGTTCGTCATGAGCATTGCCTGATGTCTAGGAATGAGGGCATCTTGTGGAAATGAGCTTATTTAATGAAATTGTTAAAGGAGACGCAGGAATCCAAGTCAGGATCATACTCTTTCATTCACAGCAGGGATCTGTTTGGTCCTTGTGCAAATAATGCATTCTCTGGTAATCAGAACTTCATAGTAGTTGGGACACTGAAACTTAAAATTTAATAAATCCCTTGTAGTCTTGTACCAGTAATGAACTACCCTTTTCTGTAGTGTGTCTTTGCTGAGCAAAGCAGAACTGAGGAACTGCTTACTACAGTGGGTGTAGTATATTAAAGTTTAAAATGATAGTCCAAATAACAGGCTTCTCTCTAACTCAGAATGTTAATCTCATTAAGTACTAATGTTTATGGAGTAAATGGAGGCATTTTGCATACATGRATTGGTGTCTCAAATGGAAATGTTAGTAGATGTCTCTTACATGCTGTTTCTTAAAATTGCAAGAATGTGTTCTGCTTTTTTTCAGAGGTAAAATGAAGAGAATTGTCTTCCAGTTCACCCCGTACAGCTGGGTCAAATTTGAGTGGAAGCCAGCATCCAGCTTACGCAGATGGCTAGCAGTTTGCGGCATAATCTTCGTAGTAAGGAAACTTCTCTGTCTTGTCTTTTCTCTATCATTTGATTTAATGTTTTGTAACACTCAAGCAACTGTACAAATGGTGACTTAGGCTGAAACTCYGACATGGTGATGTTTCTTTAGTTGAGGCTGGAAGAGATCACTTCCGAATCCTGCAGAAAAGTTGTCTCTTTCCATGTCTCTGGTACAGTTTACAGATTCTTTGCATAAATTTTTGTTCTTGCTTGCTGAACAATGTTGAYTGGCAATGCGAGCAACGTAAACTATGATCTGCCCATAATTCAGCAAGTAACTGCTGCTACCAAAAACATTGGCTTTGGATGAAAGTGGCTTGTTTCTCTCAGTCTTAAGCAGATACGTACCACATTACAGCTGGAGAGGACTGTAACCAAAGCCTCAGGCTTCTGTATGTTAGCCCTGAGCAGCATGGCTCCTTTTGCCTCAGATATTTTTGTACATATTTTATTCAATTACCCTAGATTTTTTTTTTTTTTTGAGTTTCACTGAACATGTAGCGTGTGATGGTGTTAACAGTATCCAGCTTGACCAGTTCAGGTAAAGTAGCTCCCCCATTTAGACAAAAAAGAAAGTTGGCTTCTCCAGCAGTCACAACAAATTGACAGTCTGCCTCCTTCATCTAGCCATCTGAGTAGCTGAATTTGTATTATGGGAATGCATCATCCTGAATTCATAACTTCCATTTCACAGTCACAGGTGTCGCACACATGACACTGATAGGGMCGATAAACTTGGCAGTTTAAGTGCCTTTTCCCCACTCCCGCCTCTTGTCAGCTGGGGGACTTTGGCCTTTGTGCTATCCATGGGATGTCACTTGGCTCTGTTTTGAGCAACTCGAACTTATTTCAGTTCAGCAACTGAGAAGTTTAACTAAAAAAGCCCTTGTGACACTTCTAGTGATTCCAGAGACAATGGGCATTAACCAGTTTCTGTACTACTGCTATGGTACAGGATATAACTCTGTGTATTTTTTAACAGTTGCTAGGACAGCATACCTTTAAGCATCTTGAAATAAGTGGAATATGAAACCCGGTGGTGGCTTATTTTGGGGTCTGTCCAGTGAAGTTCCCTATTACAGTTTGCTGAGTGGGACACATTAGTCAGCTTGGCAAGCCACCACCACCTCTTTCTCTCTCATAATAACATTGCATTTTATGCTGATGTCAAATTACAGACCTGAGTGTGCTTCAGGAACAAAGTGCTGTCTGTGAGTCCTCAAGCAGCGCGCAGCAGTGCCAGCAACGAGTGCCAGGCAGTTTGCAAACTCAGTCAGTTGAATACAAGTTCGCATCACCTGATTTCTGCTACATAAAACATTTGCCAAGTTCACATAGCACAACAGACTTGCTGAGGTTCCCATAGTTCATGGGAGAAGTAAAGTAAATGTGCCTGCATAAATAATACATGTTTCTCCGAATGGTTACTATGTGCATACTCCCAACTTTTTGCACCCTGAAGAAATCAGGTTTTAGGTGCTGGAGCAGATTTCGCAACTGAGAGATTCCATTGAATTTATACTAGTCTTTCGTATAATAATATTTCTTTTAGCAAAGCCTAGCTTCAGCTGACAGTTTATAAGCAACTTCAGATATTGGCTCACTCCTTTGGATTGAAGAATGCTTAATGCCGTTTGTTATCATTTCTTTTGAAGTGAGAAACTTGTGTCTTCTTGCTCACTTAATCACACTGTCAGGGCAGCTCACTTAAGAACTTGTTGCTATAAATGTATAACCAATTCTCCTAAGTTGGCTTTGGCAGTGACATTTGCATAACTGTGTAAAAAAAAAA
>JASVER010000159.1:500140-513320 GCA_030449065.1 Oceanodroma leucorhoa
AACAAAAAAAACCCAAAAAAAACCAAAAAACGAACCAAACAAAAAAAACTCAGGATATGCTGCTTATGCCTCTTGTTATTTTGGGATTCCCTCAGTCAGATTTTAAATGATTGTGAAAGGACAAGTTCTTGCTTTTAGGCTGCAGGTACTTCAAACTCCTGATAAACTTGTTCAAAATTAGAAGCAGTGCTTGTCCAGGTTTCTGTTGTGTTTTTTTAATACCTCTTCCAACACACAGAAAAATTTTAAAAACCCAGCTGTTCTTGGTCGTTCTTACAGCTGATGATGGTGCACTCACTAATACTGAGTAGGACTTCATGGTGTTAGAGAAATGGTGGGGGGAGTCATGCAGGGAGAGAGGGAGATTCCAGGCTTCATTCAGTGAAGTCTTCTGAATGTAATTAAAATTTCCTTTTTCTCAGTTTTTATTGGCAGAGCTGAACACATTTTACTTGAAGTTTGTCCTTTGGATGCCACCAGAACACCTCTTGGTCCTGTTACGACTTGTCTTTTTTGTCAATGTGGGAGGTGTGGCTATGAGGGAGATCTACGACTTCATGGATGACCCGTAAGCCAGTCCTCTGTATATACCATGTCAAGCTTCACTTGCTTTATTTTGAATTTGCTCCAGCTTGTTGGCATCCATCTCAGGGCAGCAGTTCAGCTTGTYGGGGACAAAAAGGCCTAATCCCAAAGCATCTGCTTTGTGTTCTTTTGTTTTAGAGGTAAAATTCTGACTACATCTAGTTAGAGAACAGCTGTTGTTAAGGGCATTCTATGTGCACTGTTTTTAAGCTCGGTTTTTAATAAATGATCACTCTCTTGCGAATGTAATGCACAAATTAGCTGGAGTGCCACTGGCTTCTGGGCAGAGGAGTACTGAACTCCGCTGTCAGACTGATAGCCAGGAACTACAGTCCTTAGATGTACCTTCTAAGGACAACAGGGCCCAAACTAAAAAAAATGTGTTTCTTAAAGGCGGTTCTTTTCTTGAGCTATCTTCCAACTGGTCCCTGGTCCTCTGCAGCTCTCGTGGCACCCTCTTGCGGTTCAGAGGACCCTTTATAGCAAAGTRTATTGAAGGCGAAGTGCACCCATACACAACAGTGCATGTACTTTCAGACTGTTCCTACTTAAGCATCATATTTGTCCTTGCTGCTTTTGTTTCTGCAGACCATGTAAGACCTGAGAAAGCTTTGTTCTCAAAATCATGTTTTCTTTTAAGTTTTAGTAGTAATGTCACAAATTGCCTGAGCCCACATCTTAAGTCTAAGACAATGTCTGGCTTCAAGAGATGTTCATTGTCTGTCGCTGACCAACGCAAAAAGTGTCTGTGTTCAGAATTTAGGGTTCCAACATTCTATGAAGATCAGTTTCCCTTGCAAGGCTTTGGCTCCTAGAACTGAGAAGAAGGGTCAACCCACATTGCTTAGTCGGATTTCAGGACATTCAGCAGTGGCAGGCTGCCCCTGCCTTTGTCGGACCTACTGGTTTGGGACGTGCCTCCAACTCAAAGGTAAGAAGAGGTCTCTGCCTCTCACTGGTGAGCTCCTCTCCTTAGCACCATTCACAATCTTCTGGTCCTTGTGTTTGGATTGGAAGAACTCCTTTGCCCTCTGTTCAACCACATGGCATAACATTGAAATTTAGGAGAATCATCAGTCACCGGTGCTTCATTGCTGATTCATTTTCTTTCAATGAGCTGAAGAAGTTCATCCAGCAAGCAAAGACTCTCATCCTGAACTGCATGTCTTCATCATTGCCACCACCACCTACTGTTCTGTTTCTCTTGGTGGGTAAGGTGACTAGCCCCCTCACTTCTGACGTTCATGGCTCTGCTTGATGCACCACAGAGCTGACCTCATCAGACTGTTCATGCAAAATGGCAGAACCTAGCATCTGGTCTTACCTAATATCTTCTCTGTGAAGGCTTTTGCAACTGGACTTCGATTCCTTCGTGCGTTTCGGGCCATCCAAGCAGAGATAATCTACCCCCATTTTACCAACTTAACCGGATGTATTTTCACTTACACATCATTTTGAACCAAGGAACCGTTTTGGATTCTTCCTGTTGTGTTGTAGGGAGAAGCTGCTGGGGACGAGCAGGCTGTACCAGAGGCTCCCAGCTAACAGCACATGCGAAACCTTCCTGACCTTTTCCTTTTGGAAACTCACTCAACTTCTTAATGGACAAAGGTTGGAATATTCCATTGACCTTCCCTGTCAGAAACATGGCTCATTGCCTTGTCTGGTAGTGACGGGATTGTCTGAGGTAAACTGATTAGATCCCTTCAGCTAACCTTGTAATATTTAGTCTAGAAAGTAGTGAAGTTCAAATATGAAGACTCTCTTTTTCTCATTCAGGATTCTTAGTATCTGCAGACAGTTCTAGGGCTTTGCTTTCTGGAACTTGGGTATGAGCATGGTGACAATAAAGTATCTAGAATTGAAATAGGAGAGGGGTGGTTCTTGAAGCTATTCTCCAGCTCTTACTGACCACGCTCCTATTTTGATCGACATGCTGCCTCTGAGTTCTTGAGAAGTGGCTGTGTGAAATGTTCCTGACCAGAAATATCTTGATGCAAGAGTCTTGTAGCATTTGACCTTGTCATATCTTCTTGGTTTCTAGTCTTCAAGTCACTTCCAAGGAATCTGCATTGAGGCCATGAATTTTAATCTCATTCATCAAATAAAAAAAGGAGTTTTCTTTAAAAACTTTCATGAGTAGGAGGGCAGGAAACAAACTCTCTTCCTTGGCAGCTTTAGGTTCTGCACAGCTCTTCTGTTGGGGTTACCTTTAATTCTTTTTTGTCAGTGTGCTGTCATAAGCTAGTGAAAGAAAATGATGGCAAATGAGGGGGCAGATCAGCAAAGCAGAATTTGCTGATCTGAACTTGCTAGTCATCTGAACAGCTTGAGTTCACAGTGAGAGATTTGCTGTTTTGTTTTTTCTCTCTCTCCATGTGTTAAGGCTAGTTTCTGCCCATTTAATCTGTCATACCACATGAACCACCTGGAGCAGTTTATGAAGTCCTTTCATCCGAGTTGGTCTAGGCAGAATACTTTTTAAAATGGAATGCACTCATCCCATCTGCATCAGCAATAACCTACATTTGATTTACTGCATTGTATTTTATTCCAGTGTATTTGGACGATTTTGTGTAGTTTGAACTTACACATTGGTGTCAAGTATGACTCTCACGCCTCATGTTTTAAGAAACTGTGTTTTGTGTGCTTGACTTGCAATGACTCCCCTGGATTCAGGAGAGGGAAGAGAAGCTCTGTTTGCTCTCTGTGCTCAGGTCCCTTCCCAGATACTGAGAATCCAAGGGGATGCAGTGGAGCAGATATGTCTTAAGCAACAGGAAGACGCCTGCCAAAAGAAGGGTGCTCTCCCCAGTTCAGCTGCTGGCATCTGATGAGAAGAGGGGAAGAGAAACTGGGAGCAAACGCACAGTTGCAGCTCCCTCTGCCCCAGCGCTATCGGAGGTCCTGGGGCCCGGTCTGATGTGTGCGCACTGGGCAGTGTAGCGGCGGGAGGCGAGGGGGAGTCGGGCAGGCTTGTTTCTCTGCCTAGCAGAGGGAAGCGTTAGCAGAGCAGCTACTCTCCAAGGAAATCCTAATCAGGGATTTGTAAGGTGGCTTCTCCTTCATCCGCTGCATGGCGAAACCGGCAAGAAAATGGCCCAAAGAGCTTATGTGACTACTGAGCATCACAGCATTTACTGAGTCAGTGCCTCKGCCAGACAGGAGGCTGGACATCACAGCAGCCATAGACCAGGCTAGAATTTCCCATTGCTGCAATGCCCTAGAAGTACCACAGAGGTCATCCTAACATGTCCATCCCTCTCTCCCCAGCCCTCTGTAGGTTTGTTATATGGCTTTGCTCCCCATCTCTGTCCTGCCCCAGTAGTTCTGCCACTTTATGCTGAATTCTTTCTGGATGTGTTTCATTTCACATCTTACGCTGTGGTAGGAACGCAATAACACAGTAAGCTGGACAAAAGAGAAAGGACCTGGTAGGAAAATGCACTTCAGAATACACTATGGTTAAGTGAGAGGGCAAGGCCCTCTGCAGAATAGATGCTCCCTGTGATTAAGAGAGACATATAGAACAAAGGCAGAATGAGGAATAACAGAAGGCAAAAAGAAGAGCCACCTTTAAGTTTTGTTGGTGGTGCTTCTATTTGCATGGTTTATCTCGGGCATCTTCAGAGACATAATTACCAGTTAAGGCAGTAGGTTTAGGGCTAACAGGAAAGTGTACCAAAGTGCTTCGTTGTGTGGTTTTTAAGTAAAAGCTACCATCCAAAGGCTGTTGAGAAGAGTTAGTTGTGTGTGCTTGCTAGTAAAACAGTTGGTGATTATGGTGGTTGAGGGTATTGCTTTTCTCAAGTTCAGTCTTCCTGGATTCAAATCAGTTGGATTTCAGGACATATTTAATTAAATCATGCCTTTGAAAAAAAGGGGAAAAAATACATACAACTTCTAGTAGCTTTCTCTCGGTTCTTTCCTCTAATGGGAATACARTCCCATTTTAGATGCAGAAGATGGGTGATGGAAGAACAAAAATTTAGTCTGCCAAGCGGGAAGTGATGTACTTGACTGTGCTGTTGGATGGCACATCTGCGTGCACCAGTGGTGCTGCGGCGGGCAGGATTTCAGGGGAATCCAATGCATAAAAGAAGGGCTTGTCCTGTTGCCCAAACAGAACCCCATTTGATTATTGACATGAGAATCGTCTGGTCTGTCAGGTCAGTAAGCTGCAAAAATGTCAAGTCTAGAAATGAAATGAACATACAAGGTCAAGAAGTGGAGGATCTAATTGGTTTAGATCGAGCAGCTTACCTGGGTTTCTGGCAATAGGCTATTACCTGTGAGGGTAATGAGGTTTCATGAAAGGCAGCCTGTAGGTATTTTGGTTTTATATATTTCCCATGCAGGAATAGGTGACCCAAAAGACGGTATATTTGCAGTCTCTCCTTCTGCAAGTTGAGCCTCTGAATAGATGTCTTGATTCTACTGCAGTTTAATTTCTGGCATTACTGATTGATGAGTCCTTCACTAGACTTGTACATACACTGCAGCTTCTCATTGCTGTGTCTGGTACAGCTTAAAACAAACCCTGGGGATTAAATATTAATCATGTATTTGCCCCAAGGTTGTGTTGTCCTAGAAGTGAAACGCCGTCCTTGTGTCTTCCAGTATCTTGCCTTTTGTTATTAAGCTTGCTTCTTTTAAAATCCATTCAGAGATCGTTAGTGATGGCTCATTGAATACCTTTTTGGGAAGAGAGTTTCAGAATGCAATTATATAGGGGTTAAATATGGTTACGGCAGTGTGACTTGGCATTTGCGGAGGAAATCTAGGAGTAGAGTTCCTATTTCATACTGTACCCCGAACCTCAGCTGATCTCAAGCTGGTCAAATAATTGTTTTAGGTGGATTTACCAATACCCTGAAAATGGGGATACTTCTTGTGTCACGTGATGATGAAGTTTGGCTTTTCACATATTTTCAGAACGTCTTAGAGGAAACTTAAGTAATACCAACATGAAAGTCGTCAGCCTGCATAGGCTTAGTACATGTGTGATCCAGACTAAACTTTTAGAATTGTGCAAAGCTGAATGAAATTATTACCCCAGCTGTCTTTTTATGAGTATTTCTCTGAATGCTTAATTTTACAGCAATAGCTTTGTTTTATCTGTGCATTTATTTTGCAGGAAGTTCCATAAGAAATTGGGTCAGCAGGCATGGCTGGTTGCTGCTATTACTGCCACGGAGTTTCTGATTGTTGTGAAGTATGATCCCTATACACTCACGCTTTCTCTTCCCTTCTACATTACCCAGTGCTGGATCCTGGGGATTATACTTGTGCTCACCTGGACAGCCTGGCGTTTCTTCATTCGGTGAGCAGTGTTTGGTGTGCTACATCCAGGGTTAGCCTGGGTCTGATGGGGGGAGTTGCTCTGGACATCCGCTCAAAAGCGCACCTTCRGATGTATGTCATTAGCCTTCAGGGCCTCCTGAAGGTAGATTACAACTCTTGTGGATGGCTAGAGCTGCAGTGGTTTTGTGTACGAATTATTAAATGAACAGGTAGTTTTCTGTGCATGATTCTGGCAGTTTTCTTTCTGGATCAAGCCTCTGGTAGCTTTGGTCGTTGTGGGACTACTTGCATTGGTGTTGCTGTAGAAGCAGGTGGACGGTTAAGTGCCTGACGGCACCTGGTCTTCCTGGATGAGTGAAGGTGGCAGACGAGATSCGTGTTTTGTTCTTCCTGTGCTCTGAGTTAGACAAGACTAAGATGTTTGCAGCTTCATTAAGCTGCACTTCATTAAGGAACACTCTGCTGTGTTGCAATTGTCTGAGCTGTCCCAGTGTCGGCGACAAGTAGCCAAGTT
Organism: Oceanodroma leucorhoa; assembly: GCA_030449065.1. Taxonomy (NCBI): domain Eukaryota; kingdom Metazoa; phylum Chordata; class Aves; order Procellariiformes; genus Oceanodroma; species Oceanodroma leucorhoa. Next base: position 506,544 of record JASVER010000159.1, read on the forward strand.
AAACGTGTTTGGTTTGGATGCTGCTCTGTGCAAGTAAATGAAAAGCAGCTGCACAAGGCTGAAATAATTACACTGATCTATAGAGGAGACCTTGTGCAACAGCAGTGGTTGCTCTTGCTGAGCATGCTGTTGTGTTACGCTTGTGAAAGAGGTGATAATAGCCAGGCTACTAGCAAGAAACAGAAATTTCAAGTGAATCAGTGCCATCCTCAATTTTAAAAATTGACAGCCAAAAGGCTCAAGTGGGTTGTTATCCCAAGGGCACTTGCATCCGGACAGGCTTGCCTTATTGTTTTTATTGTATATTGACATTGTTTATTCACATCACTAGTTCACATCTGTTTGGTTTTCTTTTTAGTGACATCACTTTGCGGTATAAGGAGATAAGGCGACAGAAGCAAGAGCACAAATATGAAAAGGACAAATGCTTGAGCAATGGCGATGGACACTCATCAATACTGGATGAACAAAACGGGAACAAACTAAGGGAGAGGAAACTTTGAGCAACAGACAAAGGGCTAAAAGGAACTCATAGTGCTCAGGTTGGCCTGGTGGACAGTTTCAACCTTATCCTACCTAACCTGTAATTTTCATAGTTAGCTTTCCAATATGTGAAAATCCTCTCGGGGAAAAGATGTCACTGACATACACACCCTTTCTCCTCATGTACACCTAGTCAGAGTCGGAGAAAGTCTGTGGAGAGGGAAGTCAGAACCAACACCGTTGCAACGAGATGGGATCTTCATTCAAGCACGTTGTATGTCTTCCTTGAAAACAAGGTTTGGAGACAAGGGCCTTTAAAACGAAGCGCAAAGGGAATCTAGCTGATCTGTTTCCAGTAAACTGTGAGATTTCAATTTTGATGTTTGGGCATTAGGAACACTTGTTTTGGAGTGTACAGATACTAGACACAGGAAATGAATTTTTTTTTTTTTCCTGCTGAAACTACCTTGTGCTGTGGAGTAAGATTGTTTAAAGTGTTCAGCCGCCAATTAACACAACTGCAGCAAGATAAACATAGATAAACTGAAGCTTGTGAACAAGTTGCGTAACTTGCACAGAATGTAATACAGTACACTACTGTTACAGCCCCTGTAATATGGGGGTTATTGCCTTTCTCTAAACTGACTTTCAACATCCTGGAATAGCCTACAATAGTTTTATGTTGTATCACAGCACTAGGGAGACAGACAACTTCTCCTTAGTTTGTGGGGTTTTTTTTTTCTTCCTTTTAATTTTTCTTTTAGTCTTGGTCATCTCTTAAATGTAAGGCAAAGTTAAATAAGAAAGGTCAACCTGCCTTTCCTTCGCTTCATGGAGTAAAATGTATTACAACCAGAAAACTGGAGGTTACTCAATCGGTCTTAAGTTATTTGCCTTATTCTCAGCTCTTTTAGTTGGCTTACCAAGAGCATTTCATTCTTGGTGTCTGCTGTGTGGGACGTGCCCGGTTCTGCCATCCTTCAGAGCTGCCCCGTTCCTCCCAGGGCAACTCCAGACTGAGCGATCTCCCGAGTCCAGCTGGAAGCGGCGTTCTCTGCAGCCACGCACAAAGTAGCTGTTAATGTGCCGCCGTCCCTGCCAAGAGAACAAATGGAGGCAAAGCGCATCATTCTTCCCCAGGCACTGTGTAGCAGTGGAGGACTGCAGGCCAAGCTAGACAGCGTTTTTGCTGGTGACTCAGCATCTAGGAAAAGAAATTGGAAACCTGGGCTGCATTTTTTTTGAGGTCATTATTCCAAAATGTAAGTGCTACACTAAGCATCAATTTTGTAACCTCTGCTCTGAGCCTTTGCATTGGCGTCTGAGGCACTGACGTAACCGTAACCATATCACTTTTTAAGTAGTGTGATCTAATCTGGCTGTTAAAGGGTATTTTTCATGGAAGTGTTTATCCAGAAGAGAATGACATAAACACCACCAGTAAAATTTCAAGAGTGCAACCCCAAACTTTTTAAGTGGCAGGAGACTTGCAGAGCTGCTGACCAGCAAACATCTGCATTTTTGATCCGTTTTGGTCTTGTACGTGAATGACAACCAAAATCTGCATTTCTCCCATGTTTACAGAGTAACCCAAATACTTTCCACCCCTAAAGAATGGGCACTTAGCAGTAGGGCAGTCTTCAATTAGTCGAGCAGTTTGGTTGCATCTGAAGAGCTCAACAAATGAAGCAGAGTTTATGGGCCGGGGGGCTGCCCCCCTTGCTGAGCAGAGGGAGAGGAGGATGACCAAGATGAGAGGTAGCATCAGGCTGCTTTCTGGAGTATGTACAATGTACTGTGGATAGTCGCTCAACGGCTGCTTTTAAATGATAGTATTTTGCTGCTGTGAGGTAGTGAAGAATATATGGCTGTGTAACTAGATGCTGACAAGTTTGTAAATGGGCAGACAATGCTGAGTTGAGCAAGTATTTATTTCTATGCCTTTCTACCCGGAGTCGTTCTAGTTCCAGCTTTAGACCAGTCTTACGAACTGTTAACTGTTTGGTAGCTCGTACCAGTGTGTTGTGCTTGTGTCGTCCCAGCTGAGCGAGGCTCAGGTCAGTATATCTCCATTCTGTTTGTGCTGATTAACACTGTGGCCCCCCCTCTGATCTCTTTGCAATACAGCCTCCTGGGTCTGTCTCACGATTCGGGTGGTAGCAGGCACACCCGGGGAGGAATGTCACTGCACCTGCCTCCTCCTCCCCTCCCTGCCAAAGACCATTACGTACGTTTGAAACAACTGGTGAAGAATACCTGTTCCTTGGTAACGATTCTGGAGCTTCGTCCTCATACATAAAACACTGACTTGTTTGTCTCCATCCATCTAAACAGCTTTTATGGTTAGTCTGGATAACTGAACCAGTGTAATAAAGCGATGTTTGCTGGTGTGTTCTTTGGTACAGCGTGTGCGTGCTCGTGGTGTATCTCGCTTGTCGCCTCGCAAGCGAACTGGGGGGCTGAGGGGACTTGGTCTGAATTCCCCTCCAGTAGAAAGGCTGTCGAATGCATTGGTGCTGTCCGTAATGGATGCTGGGCCTTAAGGTCATGAACTTGTCCAGATTTTCAGAGAAACGGATGTCGCAAGCCCTTGGTCTGCTGTCGTAATTCGGAAATGCTTCTTGCAGTACATTTACAAGGGTGGTCTTTCCACTGCGAAGCGGACTTGGGCTATGCACAACATGTTGAGTAACTTTGTAGTCTCGGTGCTTCCCTTACAGACTCATGTCTAGCGTTGCAGGTGGGCTCTAATCACTGCAGTCTTGCCTGGTTTTAGGAATCCTTTTGTGATCATCTCGGAGAAGTACTCGAAAGCAACCTCATATGGAGAGGATGAAGGGACGGCTGATAAGCCTCACTTAAATAACATTTGGGGTGCCATAAAATGAGATCGTCCCTATGGAGATGAACGAGGCAGCAGTCTCCCACTTCTGTATGCATCTGTATCTTGCTGCACATTTTCTTAGCTCACCTTCTTTGTCAGAAAACTGGAACAAGATACCTTCCTCGTGTGGGTATGCCCTAATATTTGTGGTGAGATTTGCCAAAYGTAAGTTCCTGTCTTTAAAGAGGAAAAATGCAGGGGAATGGTTGGGTGGGTGAGAACGTGCTCAGCTGACGCTGTTGTGGGTGAATTCTTTCTTGAAAGTGGTTTCTCTTTCTTTTGGAGGCAAGCTAGCAGGGGATTTGATGCTGCTTTGAGGTATATAATTTTGGTGTCCCTCAAGCCCACTTGTGTGGACTGTCATGTTTGTTACAACAGGATTTCAGGTGATGGTTCTGAGTTGTTAATACTCTGATAACTGCCTCTGAGGGGGCCACCTGCCTGCGCCCTCGTTTGTGTCCCTGCTCGCACATGGTGCAGCAGTGCTCCGCAGCCCTTAAAAGCCTTTTTCCTTTCCCCTTGCTGTACACACGCAGCTTTAGTGAATGCAGCCGTCGGGTTCGAAGCAAAGGCGCTGCCTGAAGTTCCCTGGTGTTGCACGAAGGAGGTGCGGACCCTGCGCCGTGCCAGGTATGCCGTTCTGGGTGAAGATTCAAGGGAAACGGCTGCTTCAGAGCATCTTCAGTTGTCAGCAATTACCTTTACTTAATCGTTCCCAGYGGTGCTCTGGGGGTACCCACTCTGTGGGCTTGCAGGGAAGGTCTGCTAACACGGGCCGTCAGCAGACGGCTCAATGCAAGCGGCCTGTACCCTGCAGTCTCTAAAGCTCTGATTATCCCCAGTTTGTGGGGTCCCTCTTGCCACCCTTTCCGCTCCCCCCTGCGCTCCCCCAGTTGCTGTTCCAGCTGCCCGTCGTGCTGGGGGGAGGCAGCAATAGCAGCCAGGGCTGCAGAAAGGTTTCTTTGCTGCTTTTATTTTTTTTTTTTTTTTTTTTTTTTTACTTCCCCCTGTGACTTTTTGGTCCTATTGCTGGCCTTAAAGGGCCTGTATGATGCTTTTGGCATCCGCAGCTTCTGACACAAGTATTCTGCTCTTTCTCTTTTATTTTTTTTTTTTAAGGTGGACTTGCTAAGCTGTGCCTAGCAAAGGAGTAGGCAATGGCCCTTGCTCACCTGCCTGTAAATGCCAGGTGAAGGAGCGGCAGCGATTTTGTTCCTGCAGGGAGGTAAGCTGGGGGAAGGCACACAGTGTCTGTCAGTGCTTTTTCCCTACTGCTCCTTCCCCAAAGGTACCTTTTACCTTCCTCGGCTGGTGGGAGCCTGCGGTGAACGGAGATTTTGGCTGAGCGGCTGCTGGGCGATCTGAATGTTTCCTGCCTTCTGCTCATCAGCCCTGGACAGTTTGTCCTTTAGGTTTGAGCATCTTCTTTTATTTTTTATGCATTTTTTTCTAAAAGGCTAAGTGATTTTTTTTAATTATTTTTAGACTTAAAAGGTTGCAGAGCACTGCTCTAGATGGTGTTTTCTATGGGAATTCAGACCTGGGCAGAGGAAAGTAATTCAGGTCAATGACCTGTGGCTGAAGAGCACTTAAAAAGCTGCCTGCTGTTAGACGCAAGGTGAGACCCCCTCCGTAGGTGAGCTTGTAAGAACAACCAGCATGGGAGAGGTGGTGTAACCGTCTGGAAAATGCCAGACACGCAGGCTGGCTGCTGTTGGGGAGGTTTTCCAGGAGTATTTTGACCAAGAATAAATAGCTTTTCCCTGTATAGTGGCTGGCTGAAGCAGCTGAAGCAGCCACCAAAAGCAGAAGCCAGCTGAGGTAGCTCTGCTACAGCCCCGTAGTGGTAAGCCCCCCGAGGGGGGAGTGGGCCGCCTTGCCACTAGCTGAACTGCTGGTGTGTTGGTCATTGGAAGGGGGTGTTTATCAGTCTGCATCATTGAGGTGCTGTTATTAATTATCCTCACAGTTATCTAAGGCCTGAGCTAAGCACAAGGTTGGTAACAAACTCATGCCATCTGTCAGCAATGTGGAACTGATGTTTAATAGATTAGTTGGCAGCTGTGTGAGGCTGGATAAATCTTCAGGTGCCAAACTGGGGCCTTGGGAGGTTACCAAAACTCAGGCAAACCCACTCYCGTTTTCAACAGCTCCAGGTCAGCTGCAGCTGCCTCTGCCTGAGGCTGAAGCGATGGAGCCTTGTGGTGGCCCCGCAAGAGGGTGCTGGTGGCCCGGGCTGTGCCGCGGGGAGGGACAGCCTGCCAGCTCCCTCGGCACGCCATTTCTAGTCTGGTGTAGATGGGGCTTGGGAACTGGGGGAGGAAGCCATGGCTTGCTCTTTTTTCCAACTGGTTTTGATACACCTAGAGGAAGAGCTGCATTTTGGAAAATGTCCTGGGTGGGCCAGGAAGCCCAATGCTCTTGGAAAGAACCCTTGATTGCAGGATGAGGCTCCTTACCCACCCAGGCAGCATTTTTGGGTTACAGTTTGTTTTCTCTCTGAAAATTAATTCCCTGCCAGGAAAATCGTGGGACCAGCTCCCAGTGCTGGCCCTCCGTGGATCGACCCGGCACAGGAGCTGGAGAGCCCTGCGGCAGGGCAGCGGGTGGGTGAACTGGCCCTGCTGCTGGATGTGGTGGGTTTTCCTGGGAATAAAGGTCCTCTGGAGTGTCACGCTGCTCTGTGTGGCCAGCTGAGACCATCTTTGCTTGGGGTGCGTGGTTTTTTTCCCCCCACAAAATTGTGATTATTGTTTTCTTCAAGCAAAGTGAATCTCTTGCTGTTTGAAATTATGGTGGTCTGGCATTGGAGGTAAGGTGGCTGAAAGCATGGGTATGAAGCCAGCCCATCGCATGAGAGCACGTGTAGGAGAGGTTTGGCTGATGATCACTTTGCCAAGGAGAAGGCACCTGCCAGCAGGCACTCATCTTTCGGTCTCCAAACTGCTGAAAGGGCTTTTTGGGCCAAGTCCCATCTAAATGCCACTTGGCACTTTGAGAAGAAGCTTCRCCTTCTGCTGCACTGAGGGAGAGGAGAACTAATGGATTTTCTTTACGAACAGGCAGAGCCAAGACCTTGGTGCTGGACAGCCCCGGTTACGCCCAGGGCCCCAAGTTCCTGCATGGCCGGCTGAGAGTGGGATGGAGGAGGCTGGTGTTACCCTTCCCATCCCTTCAGGAGGGAGGAGCAGCCTGGAAGCCTGCACTAGGGACGGGTGAGGATCCAAGGATTTGGTTCTCAGGTGGTGATCCACAGACCCCCCATGGCTGTTACGGAGGAGAGTGCCATCCTTTGGGGGGCAAGAGGAGGAGACGCAGGTCCTGATGGATGGGGTGGCCCTCCTGGGTGAGGGGGGAAGAGCTGAAAGGCGCAGAGGTGCTGCCAGAGGCAGAGCGGGAGCAGGGGGGTG
>JASVER010000159.1:513529-570771 GCA_030449065.1 Oceanodroma leucorhoa
GCGGGGGGGGTGCCGGGGGGCGGGGCGCTTCCCCCCCGGCCCAGGTGGAGCCCGGGGCGGCACCGCCCGCAGTCCCCGCTCCGGCGGCCGCGGCCCCCCCGCCGCCGCCCCCCGCCGCTGCCCCCCGCCATCGGCCGGAAAATGCACCTTTTTCCCCCAAAGGAGCGGTGAGTCGGAGCCCGCGGAGCTCCCCGCCTGCCAAGCGCGCAGGGGGGGCGGCTCTGCCCGGGGGGGGTACACGRGGGGATGGCGACAGAAGGGGATGAAGCCCCGGTCGTGGTCCAGCCGCGGGGGATGCGACACGGGTGGCAGCGTGGGGAGAGATGCGGAGGGGGGGGCCGGTGCCTCGTGTGCCCAGGGCTGCCCGCACGCCGYGGCGGGTCTCCGGGCTGGGGGGGCTGGCAGCGTCCCCCCTCGCTCCGTGGTGGGTTTGGGTGGCTGGGGGTTTTTTTTGGTGGGTTTGTTTTTTTTTTTTTTTACGGCAACTTCCTAAGGAAAGTTGCCAGCCTGCGGAGCCGGGTGCTGCCAGCCTGGGAGGCAAAGCGGGGCGAGGGCCCGCTGCGCCTCGCCCCCGGCCCCCCCGGAGCCCCCTCGCCCCGCTGCCCGGGCACGGCGAGGCCGCGGTGGCGGAGCAGAGCCATCTTCTCGCCGGCCCTGGCGCAGCCCCGGGCTGTGGCAGCCCGCATGGCTGCCGGGGAGCGGCTCTAGGCGGAGGAGCGGCGGCCGCGGTGTCCCTCCGGCAGCCCCGAGTGGGAGAATCCAGGTGGGAAACGCGCTCCGGACCTGGCCGGCTCCCGCGGGGCAGAGCCGCGGGCAGGGGAGCCGGGTGGCGGGGGGGGGGTTGCTTCTCCTCCCCTGCTTTGGGGTGGGTTAGAGCAAAACCTTCAGGAGGGTCTGGCCAGCGCGGGGAGCGTGCCTCTGCCTGGGGGTGCCGAGACCGCCCAGCTCATTGCAGGAGTGAGCAGCGGCGCAGCCCGCAGCCGAGGGGGAAGGAGGCAGAGCCCGGCAGCCCGTCCCCGGTCACAGATCTCCTGCGGCGAAGCATCGGGGCGGGGGGGCTGTCTGGACCCAGGAGCCGTCCCCGCTGAACTCAAAACCCACGGGGAGCCGTGGGAAGCGGGGAGCTGGGCGGTGCGAGCGCCGGCTCCCCGAGGCTCGCTGCTGCTCCGCCGCGTCCCCGTCTCGCTGAGCTCGGGGATCGCTGCGTTCCTGTCCCCTCCCGGGGGGCTGGGGAGCGGACRCGCCGCTGCTGCTGCTCAGCTAATGCCGGAGGCCGCGGGGAGGGTCCCCCTCTTCTATGCGGAACCCCAAAGATTTGTTTTCCTGCCCGCGGTGTTTTTTACCTGCCCAGGTAAAATACAGCAATAAGCGTTGGGAAGGATCCAGGCTTTTGCCGGTGGCAAAGGCGGCATTTCCCGTGCCGAGCCTCGTGGCCGTGGGAGGTGTGGGATGGTGCAGGGTCGTCGTCTTTGGGGGTAAATCAGGTGGGATCGGTGCACTGCTTRTTGCCCGAGGTGTAGGTCTGCCGGGGAGGTGGCTGCTTCGTCTCCTGCGGCTCCAGTGTTTGGATGGGGAGGGCAATGGGTGGGCGAGTCTGGGGTCGAGCATGAATGAGGGGCAGAGCCCAAACCGTTGTCATTTGTCAAGTTTTGGATGTGTTTTTATTTTATTTTTTTTTTACAAACGTGCCAGCAGCAAACTTGATCCTACTTTTCTGCCTTGGGGATGGAGGCCAGACAGGGCTTTCCCCCTCCGGCAAGGGAGGGAAGGAGAAGGATGGAAAAGCCTTGCTCAGAGCCTGGGATGGATGTGTGCGAGCAGCAGGGTCGGTGCTGGAAGAGAGGAGGGGTATTGCTGGAGAGCCAAGCTCACCAGTGAGAAGAGTTTAGCCTGGTCTCAGGCACCCGGCGAAACCAGGCATTGGTGTCTGGGTTAGGGCAAGAAGGAAAGGATGGACATGGAGATCGCTGCTGCAGTTTATAACTGGGGCTGTCAAATTTGGGGATTGCAGCGGGCTTGGGAGGGTGTCTGCACGGTGCGGGGCCGTACCCGTGTTGGTCCAGGTGCTCGGGGACCAGCGACCAGGGTTTCTGTGTGAGCTGTGTCGGGCCTCGGACGGTCACGATGCCAAAACAGCAGCGAGGTGTCAAAGCCCCCTGAGTCTGGGGGGAGGCCCCTCCTCTTCCAGAGGGGACACGGAGCTTCATTGCTGTTTCTCTCCCCCCATCGAGCCATTTTATGGTCCCCCCCAGGCAGGAAAAGGTATCCCGAGCTCTGCAGCAGCTCGCGAGGAAAGCGGAGCTGCCCCATCCCTCAGCACAGGGATGCTGCGGCGGCGGAGGGGGCTCTGCACCCTCGGAGCCAGGGCGATGCCGAGCCTTGAGGTCTCCATGGGGGAAAAACCACCTGCCTCTGTGCCGCTGGCGGTGGGAGAGCGGTGCCTGTCCCCTCCTAATCCCTTGGATTTTATTTYCCAGGAAGGGATTTGAAAGGCAGGTTGGGGGGATGACAGAGCATCTCAGTGAAACACTCGCAGGGAAGAGCTTAGTTAACCTAAAATGCAATAAATCCCTTCCCCGAGCGCCTCGCACCTTCATTTGCTTGCTCAGGAAAGCCTGATACTGTTTTGCTAATAGGAAAATATCACCTAATTTAATTCCCGTGCTGAACACTGCAGCGACTCGGCGTCTCTCTGGGTGATGCCTTGGAAATCTGGTTAAGTTGCTGCTTAGAGCTCATTAGAAACGGATGTTTTGGGGGAAAAAACTTTGAAAGAAATGGAAAATTGGAAAGAAATGGAGGGTTTTTAAAAGGGATGTTTGCCCTTCTGCAGAGAAAGTTGGTCCTGAAAACTTGTGTGTTTTCATACTAAAAAACCCACCAGGAAACATCGAAAGAAATGGAGCCTCTTAATTAGGCACGGTAGTTTTCCAGGACATAAAAAGAGACTGTTTTGAGTAAATCTCTGTAATGTTGCACCATTAAGATGTCCATGTGGATTTCCAGCGCTAAACAGCAAAGTGTCCCTTAAGCTGAGCTCAGTCCATACATGACATGAGTTTAGCACGTTCTCAGCCAGGATTTTACTGAGTGTTTATCCATTGCACACAGAGGTTTACGCCTGAGGAAGGAAGTTGCGGGACGAGATGGCATGTCCCAGCCCTGTCCCAGCCTTGCTGTTGTTTTGGGTTAGTGATCTAATTACATTTAGAAAAAACCTTCCTCCTCTGTTACCCCAAGGGTGGATGGCGTGGCCCTTGCAGAGGGGGTCCCCCAGCCACATCAGGCCAGTGTGGCTGATATTTTACACTGTAAAACACGGCAGTTTCCACCTTTGCCTATTAAAATCCAAGCCTGGATGGTTTTGGGGGGGTTGATCACCCCTACAGTCCCTGAATCTGTGAGCATCCGGGGTGAGCTGGAAGATGATACCCGAATATTGAGTGACTGTCCATCCGCGGCAAATCCAGCTCTTCCTCCCACGTGGTGAGTGGGCTTTGGGGCTGTGTGAGTTTTGCAGAGGGTTTGGGGGGGCTCTGGTGGGGACAGCGGGGAGATTTTAACTGCGGTGCTGAAGATGTGTCCCTGGGCTTGGGGTTCGGGGATTGCGGTCTGTGGGATCGCATCAGCGGACGGTGCTCTCCCGGCACAAAAGGAGGGTGCTGGCTCAGTTCGCCTTGGATTTGCTTCTTGGGTGTTAGCGGGGGATCCCAAACCCTCTTTGCGTGGCGGGACATAGCTGGCTTGGATGAATCCCCTTCGGCATCGCACGATGCCTTCACTGGGATCTGTCTCGGAAGAGCAGCTTCCTTATGTTTAGGATGGATCTTGCGTACGCCTCACCTGGGAAAACCCCTTTGGGAAGGAAGGCAATCGAGCTTTCCCGCTGCAGGAATCGATTCCCAGGGAACGGCATCATCTAACCCTGCGGCAACCCAGAAATCGGGCTGCTCCTCTTACACGTGGCCGAGCCGCGCGTGCAGAACAGCCCCTTGGGTGAGGCTGAGGAAAGCCACGGAAGGCAAAGGCAAGATTTAAGCTGGAAAAGAGACTAGAAAAGCAGCGAGGGGCTTAAAGGGCTCCCGGAGAGGTGATGTCAATGCAAAGAGTGCAAATGTCACCCGTTAAATATTCCCGAGGTAAATCACACAGCTCTGTGTCTCGGCGGCTGTTCTCCTGGTTCCCGTGGGGTTTTCAGACCCTTCCTCAGCTCCTCTGTTAGTGGCTGAGATGCTTTAGCGCACGTTTGCTCTGTGCCTGGAAGAGGAGCCAAGGCCGGGAGCGATGGAGGGGGAGCAACCATTTAGCATCCCTGCTAAAAAATCAAAAGGCAGCTATTTTTTATTTTTTTCCCTTTATCCTAACTCGTYGTCTCATGTGTTGCAGGCTGTCCCGCTAGTGGGGAGCGTTTGCCATGGACAACGGTCATGTAAGCAGGTACCGCTTAAGTGGTGAGTACTTCTGAGCGAGCCCCGGGAAGGGTTTTGGGGGCAGAGCTGGCCGGGGCTTGCACGCCGAGCTGCTCTGGGGAGGGATGGCTGATCCTCGCTGCTTTCTGCAGGAGGAACCCTTTGCTGCACATGCACATGGTGTTTAGTTTCCTAATACAAGGGTAAAACCCTTAAAACCCCCAAGCTTTCCAACATTAGGTGCTCAGCCCTACAAAATGGGCAGGTACGAGTAGGAAGTGGCTGGGATTTGTACCTGGAGTTATTCAGAAGTAGGAGCCAGTAAAGGATTATTTTGCCCCAGTTTTGCCCCCCTGCCATAGCAGGAGCGGGTGAACTCCTTAGAGCTGGACGGCACTGAAAACCCATATGCATGGGAGTGCCCTAGAAAGCTGCGGCGCTTCCCCCGGCGTCCTTAGCCGGGGGTGCRGGGGATAAATCACAGCCCTTTGCAGATCATAAGGGGTTTGGCTTGGGGTGGAGGAAGCAGGACCTGGCTCCTACCCCGAGCCTTTAACCCAGGAGATCCCTCCGGGCTGCTCGTGGCCCTCTGGAGGGGTCAAAATGAGGCGCTTTAGATGCGGATAGTTGGTTCCTTTTGATACATCCCTTTGCGGGCTCCTGCCGGAGGAGGTTTGGGGAGGCGGGGGGAAGCAGCGGGTTGTCCCTCTGCTCAGATGTGATGTGGGAGGAAGCCCGGCTTGGGCTTTTTCTGGCTCTGAAGCTGCTGCTGAAGGAGGGAGCGCCGCGGCGTGACGCGGGAGGACTCCCCAGCAGTGCCCTGTAATGAGAAATCTTTTTTTTTTTTTTTTTTTCTCCCCCCTTTTTTTTGTGTTACACTGAGTGATTGGTGTTGGTTCAGTCGCTGGTGTGATGGAGGCTGGTGCAATGCAGCAACAACTGCTCAGTGTACCATGGCAGGGCTGCTGTGTCCTCCCCGCCTTGCAGCCGCAAGCCCGGGCTTTCTGCTCCCTGGATCACATCAGCAGCAGTCGTGGGGTTTTCTCCCTGTTTCCAAAAGCTTTTTGTTTGTTTGTTGAGTCTTTTTTTTTTTTCCTGTTTCTGGATTTTCTTGGCATCCCCAGCCTGTGGGAAGCCAGGCAGCAGTGGGGGTTTCCCTGTGATGGGAAGGGCGATGCAGATGTGCGCCGAGCGGGATGGATCTGCAGCTGGTGAAAGGCCCCCGCACCCCTGGGGCCGTGCAGCCATTCGCTGGTTTTCCTTGTTTGCCGGGGAACCGGGCTGGAATACACGTGCGCTTCAGCTCCCAGGAAAGCAAAGTGAGGACTGGGATTTTTTTTTGCTTGCAAAGCTGCTGCCTGACCCCGTTTGCAACCCACCCAAGTGGGAGGCTGTGGTTTGTACCCCCCCCTTGGCCGATCCCATCCTCACTGGGATCCTCACCGGGATCCTCGCCGATCCCCAACCTTAGAGCTGAGGTTCTGGCGTGGGAGCAGCGGAGGATGAAGGCTCTGCCCCGGGGTCGCGGCCGGCTGACGGTGCCTCTTGTCCCCTCGCAGTCGCCACGAGCCCCCCTCGGTGGGAGATCGGCATCTACGCCGCCGGCGCCTTGGCGCTGCTGGGGATAGCCGCCGTCAACCTCTGGAAGCTCTGGCGCTCCGGCAGCTACCCGGCACCTTCCCCCTTCCCCAACTACGACTACCGATACCTGGAGCAAAAGTACGGGGCGGCGTATTCGGACGTCAAACACAAGGTAAAAGGGCGGGAAGTTTGGCTCGCCTCCTTCCCCTTTGCTGGAGGGGCAAAAGTATCGCCTGCATCCTCTCGCGGGGGGAAAGCCATGGGAAAGCCCGGTGCTGCCGGGAGTTCGGGGGATCAGCGCGGAGCTGTAAGCAGGGCTTGGGAGCTGCAGGAGGTGCAGGGTTTGCTGCCRCGGCAGCTTGAGGCCAAGCAGGGGCTGTAAGGCATCCAAAAAGTGCCAGTGAGTCCCAGCTGTCCCCRGCTTTGTACGGAGGGATGGGATTGCATCGCCTGGTTTTTCCTTTCCCTGTCCACAGCGAGGGATGGCCCCGGGCTCGCAGAGGGCACTGGATAGGACCTGGCCCAYCCGCAAGACCAGCCTGCGGGCAGATGACGCCTTCGAGAGCATCAACGAGCTGGGGAGCCTGGAGCTGATGAGCAAAGACCTGGGCTTGGCCTCCTATGGCCCTTTGAAGAAATCCATCTCAGCCGACTCCCTCAGCTCCATCTCCTCCATCGGGAACAACTTTGGGCAGGATTTCACGGTGGGGCAGGTGGAGGTCTCCATGGAGTACGACGGGAAGGCGGCCACCTTGCACGTGATGCTGCTGCAGGGCAAGGACCTGCTGGAGAAGGAGGACGCTCGCTTCGAGTCCTGCTTCATGCGCATCAGCCTGCTCCCGGCCGAGCAGATCGTCGGCATCTCCCGGGTGAGCCGCTCGCCCTCTTTGCACAAAACCCCGCGTGTTCGTGGCATCGCTCGCGGCGTGCCCGCTGCAGCCTCCGCTTTTGGGTCGCAGCATCCCTTGGCCAAGCTCCCCAAGACCGTGGTGGGCCCTTGGGAGGAGGGGGGTCTGGACACGCTGGGGCTGGGTGCGGTTGGCACAGGATTTTCGGAGCCCTGCTCGGGGCGTTCGGCGTTCTGCGGCATAGGGGGGTCCCGGCTGGATTTGTGCATCAGAGACCCGGCAGAGGTGGAAGTTTTTCCCTCTTGACCAGGACATACGATGATTTTGTCATCTCTGAGCGTGGCTTGTGGCAAGGTTTCCTGCTCAACTTTCGCTGCTCTGGGGGCCAGGGATGCTGCCGAAGGTGGAGGAAGCGGTCGGGGGGGGATTTGGGGAGAGGCGGCGTTTTGGGCACGTGCTGCCGGCATCGTGCCGCGTCCCCGCACACTCGATCCACCCTAACGAGGCCTGAGCGCGGCGCCCCGCGGCCGCCTCTCCTGCTGCAGCAGCCGCGACGGGAGGCAGCGGCCAAAGATCCGGGTGGCTGTACCGCACCGGCAGGGCCAGAGCCAGGGGTGTTTTGGGGGCAAAACATCCCTTTTTAAGTGCCCCAAAAGCTGCTTTSAGAAAGCAGGAGCTGCCGTTTTCTTTCAGCAGCTGCTTGTGGCAAAGCTCAGGGTCAGCCAATTTGATTTAACCAAGATATTCCAGAAAGGAGCAGAAAGCTTCATCCCACTAAAGAAACCTTTCCACGGGGTGGAGGTACCTTTCCAGTGAGCACAAAACCACTGCCTTTAAAATATTTCCACAGTGCCCTTTTAAGACCATTTTTCCATCCAAAGATTAGGCTCTTTATTTATGCTCTGGAGATATTTATTATTTAGCATCATTATTTATAATTCACCAGCACTATTTACCCTCTTTTGCTGTCCTGAGACAAGTCATAAAGACACATTTGGTTCTTTTCCTTTAATGCTTTGCAGTACTTAGGTGTTGGTTTTGTTTTGTTTTTTTTTTTTTAAATAGCAGCTAGCATCTCTGTTGTACCTTTCATCCAGAGATCCTGAAACACAGTGTTGGCTGCAGACAGTCAGTCATCCGCGCTATAAAGCAGATAGCTGCAAATCTGCTTTTCCCTAGAGGTACTTTAATCCCCCGGGACTCTCGGGATCGGTGGTACCCGATGGGGGAGCGTGGGACCCCTGCGCTAGGAAGGGGATGATGGAAGGTACGGCCTCGCGAGCCGCTACGCGTCCTTCATCCCAGGGATGGAGCACGTCTGGGAGAAGACAGACAGATGTGAGAAAGTCCTTGGGATGAGATGAACCATCTCCCCACTGCTTAGGAGTGGGTGGCAGCTGAAAGTGTGTCTTGTGATGTTGCTCTTTGACGAATTGATGTTGCTGGGGAGTCCGGGCGGCTCTTGGGGTGACAAAGCCCGATGGGTTCAGGGCTGAGCCCCCTGGTCCCGCAGCGGGATCTCTTTTCYGCCGCAGCACCCAGCTTCGGGTGGGTAGCGGGGAGCTGGTGGCTCCGCTTTGCTCCGCGCCATCCAAGGCTGCGGCTTTCCGTCCYGTGGGAGCACCAGGCCTCCTTCTAGGACAAAACCCGGACTTGTGGGTGGTACCTTGGATGCCAAAAGAAATAGGGCTGGAGTAGGGGAAAAACAGTCTCTGCAGCCATGACTTCAGAGCTGTCCCCCCCCAGCGCTTTGGGAGCGGGCAGTGACCAGCACCCTGCAGGTGGGGCCCCGGGGAGTTGCTGCTGTGTTTGCTCCAATGAATGATGTGACATCGAGACGATCTCTGGCAAAAAGCGTCGTCCCCGTTTGGCACGTTTGGGGCTTGTGAAGCCCATCGGCTCTGGCTCGGAGAGGGGCTGGGGGGTTACACCCCCTCGGCCAAATCCCATAGCCGGGAGTGCTGAGCCAGCGCAGATCCGAGCTCCCAGGGCGCAGGATGCCCGGCTCTTGCATCTGAGAGCACCAGACCAACCTTAAATATTTAATTGAAGGAATTAATGGGCAACGGGGCAGGTCATGGCCCCTATTTTTACTCCAATCACTGAGCGGCTGCTGCAGTCAGGTGGGAAATAACTTTTGTCCTCACAGAGGCTGGGACCCCCCCAGCTCCTTTGGGAGCCGCCCCAAAGCCACGCGCTCCTCGCAATTCCCGTGAGAGAAACAGGGCAGATCTYGGACGTGGCCCCAAAACCCGGCGGGTATCAAGGCAATCCCCCCCCTTCCCCACGGCAGATTCAGCGGAGCGCCTACGCCGTGGCCTTCGACGAGCGCTTCTCCATCCCGCTGGACCCGGTGGCGCTGGAGGAGAACAGCCTGCGCTTCTCCGTCTTCGGCATCGACGAGGACGAGAGGAACGTCAGCACCGGCGTGGCGGAGCTCAAGCTCTCCGACCTGGACCTGGCCACGCGTCCCTTCAACGCCTGGCTCTACCTGCAGGACATGAACAAGGCGAGCAGGGGGGTGCGGTCCGTCTCCCACCCAGGTTTTGTGGGGGGTTTCTCCTCCCTGGGGGCTGGGGTCGATGGGTGATGGGATGTTGTCCCCCGCAGGCGGTGGACACGGTGGGGGAGATCCTGCTCTCCCTGAGCTACCTGCCCACGGCCGAGCGCCTGACGGTGGTGGTGGTCAAAGCCAAGAACCTCGTGTGGACCAACGGCAAGGTGACCGCAGGTGAGCGGGGATGCCGGSTGGGCGCAGGGGTCCCTTGGTCTGGAGGTGGGATTTCATCCTGGTTTATCCTACCCCGCTACACGGATACTTATTGGAGTGGCTCCCGTTGAGGACAGACCCTACCAGGAAGGTCCACCCCCACTTGCTCCATACCGCAGGGGAACCACATGACCCACCCCGGGGTTTTTCTCTCCCCCCACCCCGAGCAGATCCCTTCGTCAAGGTGTACCTGCTGCAGGACGGGAGGAAGATCAGCAAGAAGAAGACGGCGGTGAAGAGGGACGACACCAACCCCGTGTTCAATGAGGCCATGATTTTCTCGGTGCCGGCCATCGTGCTCCAGGTGCGTCCCAGCCTGGGGGGCACGTCCCAGCGGGGGGGCACGTCCCATCGCTCCTCGAGGTCCCCAAATCCCTGCGCTAGTGAGGACTCCCTGGGGTGTGAGGGCTTCTGGGGGGATCGTGGGAGCTGTGGGGTGGGGGCCATATGTGCATATATGGTTTGGGGGGATGTATGCATGGGGTAGGGGGATGTGTATGTGTGGGGGATGGGTATGTGTGGGTTGGGGGTACAGGAGGATGCGTATGTATAGGTTGTGTATGTGGGGGGGTGCATATATGGGTTTAGGGGGTGTGTAAGTGTGGCGGCGTATAGGGGGATGCATATATAGAGGGTATGGTTGTGTAGAGGGATGAGCATATATTGTTTTCAAATATGGGGGATGGGGGGGGATGTGTATGGATGGGGTGGGGGTATAGAGGGATGTGTAGATACGGAGTATAGCTGGTTTGGTGGATGTGCATTTATGGGGTGGGGGGCACAGGGGATGTGTATGTGTGGGTTAGCGTTGGGGGGTACGTTTGTGCGTGGCTGGGGTGGGTACGGGGACACGTATACATGGGGCCGCTCTGTGCTGGGCCGTTGTGACGGCCGCCTGCTCCCCGCAGGACCTGTCTCTGCGGGTGACGGTGGCCGAGGGYGGCGAGGACGGCCGCGCCGACAACACGGGCCACGTCCTCATCGGCCCGGCGGCCAGCGGGATGGGCATCACGCACTGGAACCAGATGCTGGCCACGCTGAGGAAGCCCGTCTCCATGTGGCACCCGCTCCGGCGGAACTAGGCTGCTGGTGGGGGGAGCCCGTCGCGCCCCCGGGGTCCTGCACCCCGACACCGGCTCTGCCCCGGGGCCGGCGGGCAGAGGGGGGCTCTGCCCGGCCGGCGGCTCAGCCGAGAGCCACCGCGGCACGGCGTTTGCAGCCGGGCAGGGGTCGAGCAAGACTTTGCAGCGCTGAAAAGGCAGAGCTGCCGGCACGCCTTGGCCGGAGCATCTTCCTGCCAAAAGACTCGGAGGACGGAGCCACTCCTTGGCTGCGTCTCTCCCCGGCCGCGTCGCCCTCGCATGCGCTGGGGGCTGCGAACAGACCTGCCGAGAAAGGACCCTCCCTTCAAACGGACCAAAACCAGCACCAACCTCCCCAAACCGCTGCCCAGCCCCCAGCTGGGCTCCCGAGCATCCCACAGGGTCCACGGCGGCCCTCCGAAATCGGTGGTGCCCTCGAACGTGGACCCCAAGGGCTCCTGGAGAGGGGGTGGATTTCTTTGGAAGGCGGTTTTTGGTTGAACTGGGGGGAAAATGGAGAGGGGTTGATAAAGTGCCAGCACGGCGTGGTTTCTCTCAGCATGTGTGGTTTTTCTGTTGGGTTTCGGAGGGATTTTAGTGTGCTGCACCGGGACTGAAACGTTTCCAGTGAGAATGGAAAAAGGGAGAAATAACAGCAGAAAAAGCAATTGTTATTATATAYAGTTTTTCCTTCCATCTTTTTTCAAGCAGAGTAAATCTCTGCCCACCTCTCCTGGCTGCAGAGGGGTGTCTGCACTTGACGAGCGGTTTTTCAACCTCTGAGGTTTGAGGTCAGACCCAGGCTGAGTCATCCCCTAAAGSTCCAGCGTGAGCGGGGTCAGCTTTTCCCAGCTAAACTAACCCTCAGGGCTGCTCATRACAGCACAGCAAATTCCTGCTCTTTTAACGCAAATCTTGTGACTGGGGCTTATTTTTTACAGCCCCTAGTCCTGGAGTCACACTTGGACTTGCTCATTCCAAAGCTCGCCCATTTTATCCAAAATCTGGGTGCAGAGAGGAAYGTCTTGGCCCCGTGACCGAAGGCAGACACGAGACACCCCTAATTTCATAATTTTTAAGCCCAATGCCTGTATCAGGGGGAAGGGAGGGGAAAAATCTGTTTGGATCCTGTCTGCTCCTGGGCTCCTGGCCCAGGCAAGGACCAGCCYCTGGGTAAGGTTTGGGGGGTTTTTTGGGGAGCTGCTGCCCACCCTATTTTCTGGAGGGTGACAGGTGGAGGGCTCTGATGGAGCTCCCCCGTGGCATGGGCTGGTGGGCAGAGGATGCCCTGGGGACGCATCCCTCGCTTCCACCGCAGCCTCGGCTCTTCTCTGCCTGCAGAATGCTGGCGGAAAGCCGGGCAGGGAAATCTGGGGGTGTTTGGGGCTGTCTGCCAGAAAGCCGGGGCCACGGGGTGAAGCACGGTCAGGGATGTGGTTCCTTGAGTGTTTGAGCAGGAAAAAAAGGTGTGAATGAGCCATTTATCCCCAGTTAAAGATACCACCGTGGTGGTAGCCTGAGCTGGCAGCAATTTTCCTTTCTGCTCATCTGTTTTCTCTGCCTGACCTTCGTTTGGGACGGGGCTGCAATTTCTCTGTTGCGTCTTCCCTCTCCGCAGCCCTTCTGGCTCCTTCCCCCATACATGCCCAGCACCGCTCGCCAATGCACAGATTTTTCTCCTCCCAGGCTCCGTCTCTTCCTCCTCCCCACCTTTCCCTCCAGGAGCCCTGACGTCCCATCTGCTGCCGCGCGGGCCGCTGCCATCCCTCCGTGGGCTGACGCGCGGYCGGCCCCGGGCACCGCGGCACGAGCCAAGGCGATGCTCGGAGCCGAGGTAGGTGCAGGCAGGCCGGGTTTGCCCGGGACTGGGGCTGCAAACGGAGGGTTTTTTTGAAGGATGAGGTTTACTGAAGGAGGAGGAAGGTTTTTTTGGGAGGTGTTCACAGCCAGTACTAACAGGCACTGAGGTTTGGGGGAAAACTTGCTTATTAGCGACCTCATCTAACATTTGGGAAGAGAGACAGACATAGAACTGCTTGGCTATCGTGCAGCCCCTACAAACTGCTGAGTCTTTGGTCAGGATGAGGTGAGTGCCTTCCACTGGTGCCGAAATCACCGGTGGGCAAGATCTGTGGTGGTCAGCCCCAAAAYGATGGGCCGTGTGTGGTTTAGGGCTTTTTATTGTGCCCCTCTCCAGCMATTCCTCTGTGGAGGAATCTCGGCACCTTTTCCTTCATCCTGGGGCCTGCACGTGCCACCCTGGGGACAAGAAGTGGCTTCTTGAGCTATTCCTCAGGGGGTGGCGGACCCTGTGCGATGCATCGGTACCCACCAGAGCCGTCAGGGAGAGGGGATAGGGCCGGGGGCTGTGGGTGGATGGGGAGATGCTCGGAGGTGAGGATCAGCGGGCAGAAAACAACGTGGGAGATGGATTAGTTTTGGGGGTACAGGAGCCGGGAACCGGTGCGGGAGGGTTGGGGGATGCTGAATGCGAGGCTCCCTCCTGCCTGGGAGGGCTGCACAACGCTCGCACAGCCGTGCCCTGCCGCCGCTGCTGCGGACTTCCCCGTGGACATCGGCCCCCAGGGAGCTTTGTTTGCAGCAAGGGCAGGACAGGGAAAAGAAATGCATCTCCTCGCAGGTCTGGGGAGTGTCGGGGAAGGGAACGGCACGCAGCGGAGAGGGAGAGACCTCAGCAGTGCCACCGGGAGGGACGGAGAGCGAAGGCAGTGGACGGGGCTCTCCCAGAGCAGCAGCGGGGTGTTCCGGAGCAGCTCGCCGTGGCAAGGTAAGGACTCGAGGCTTCTCCATCCCCAAGCGGCCCCTGGAGCAGGGTTGAGCCCTGCACGGGCCACATCCTGCAGCGGGGCAGAGGCTGGTGGGGCTGAGCCCGCACCCGCAGCCCCTCTGCGTGGTGGGGAGGGGACGCAGCCCCGCTCTGCCGGCTCCCCAAGGGCAACCGGGGACGTTGGGTCTTGCTGGCTGCCGGGTGGACACGCCAGTCCACTGCGGGCCGTGCTGGGGGGATTGCTGGACTGGGAAAACGGAGCTGGAGGYATCCGTCTTCTTACTCATCCTCCCTGGAGCAGAGGGTCACCCAGGGTTTTCAGCTCCTCCCACGTTCCTGCTCACACACATTTATCTTTTTACTGTAGCAGGGAGAAATGTCACAGCAACAGCTGATTGCTTTAGGTGTTTTAATATCCGCCTTTACGGGCGTTCTCCAGCCTCTCTGTGTACATCTGTTACTTTGTCAATAAGGATAACGGGGACAAATAAAGCTGCTCTCCTTCCTCTGTCTCTGTGGTTTAGGGAGGCCCAGCGACTACTTATTCAGGCACGCTGTCTGTCTTATCCAGGCTCCAAGCTGTCTACCACCCAAARTGAGAGCTCCCATTTTCCTCTCGGGCTCAGCACGGCCCTGTGGCTTTAATAGCGTCTCTGGTTTGTGTCGTCTGACCTGTGACTTCAAGGTTAAAAAAGAAGTATTCGGATCCTTCACTTCTCCTTGTCTTTCTTCTTGCTCTTTCTCTGGCTGGTCAGTTCGCTGAGCTTCTTGTCCAGGCGCCRCTGGAGATGGGCTCTCTTGGCGGGGTCCAGGGACTTGTCTTTGGAGCCGCTCCCAGGGTAGAGAACCCCTTCCCTGCTGATCCGCTGCCGCGCGTGGGCCTTGGCCGCCTCCCCGCAGCCGTGAACCTGGCGGAGAGAGAACGGAGGCTGGTGGCAGCCGGGGAGCAGGRCAGCCATCGCGTACGTGGGAACCGGGCCTTTTTATTCCCGGAGCCTGGAATTCCTCTTCCACCTGCTTTGCACCCCCCTAAAACCATCTCCCATTTGTTTATAGCTCCTCTAACAGGAAACAAAATATAAAGGTGKTTTTTCTCCTTCTGGAATCTACACGGCAGGTAAACCGTCCTTTTGGACGGTTTAAGTGTCTATTGGAAAAACTTTAAACATCCGTGAACAGCTGGATCTTTTATGGTTCTCGCATGAGAGCTAGAAATAAAACTGAGCTCCCGATTATGTTCCCTGCTAATACAGTGTGACTTGGGGGAAAAAAAGGAGTGAAACAGGAAAGGTGACTCGGGAAATAAGAAGAGACCTTTTTAGCCACATATCTGCTTCTTTAGTGTTAATTAGATCTGCCTTCCGCATTGGAATAGAAAAAGCTTCATAATGCTGTGCAGGCAAACCTTTTCCAAAACCCGTCTGCGCTGAAGCCCAGGCCATGTTTAAGGTGCATTAAGCCAAGTTTTTACCACCACCCTGAATCATCTCCACCAGGTCTAAATTAGAGACCCCAAGAGTTTACCCTTCTGCTTGGTCCAGCCCAAAGTCATTTGATGTTTTCATGAACATAAGCTGATCTGAGGATCCCAGCCCGTTCCATCAGTGCCGTGACAGATCTTCCCGACCCTGTTAGGTGCTGCCCGACCGCAACCAGCTACAGACCCTCCAGAACACCTYTAAAAGGGGCTGTAACTCCTGTGTCAGTAGGTGCTGGAGCGCGGGTTGAACATCATTCAACGGGGTCCGCTGTGCTCTACTAGATGGGGAGAGGTTCAGCAGCTGGGGCTGCTAAAAGGGGAGCACGAGCTCTTTCTGAACAGGGACCCTCCGTCTGCAGAGGCTCCAGCCCCTCTGAGATGGCCCCAGGTACGTGTTTGCCCCTCCTAGGGCCAGGCRTGGGCAGGAGGTCCCAGGCTATTGCGCATCGAGGCCTGATAACATCTGGGAAAAGGGCTGAACTTKAAAAAGCAAGAAAAACTTGCTGACAGGGATTTTATCCTTCCAATTGTTTCTCACTGGAGTTCTCATTACAATTCAGCAGGGAGAGGCGATTCTGCAGGAAACAAATGTATATCCCAACTGGATTGTGAATGACCGTAAATACAACTCTTCTTTGCCATGGAAACAGATAGTACTTGACAAGGGGAAAATCTATGCCGATGATTTATAGGTCAGCTCGCTAAACGTTGCCAAGCCCTGGGAGGCATCATGYGGCAGAGCTGTGCCTGGGTGGTGGGGGGTGAGGGGCGATGGGCACAGGAGGCTGCGGCTAAATGGAAAATCRTCACCTCTCAGCCCGTGTACTCGTCACGGCCACCACCCAGCCAGGTCAGCTCTGACTCGAACCCTGCGGCCAGCTTACCATGAAGCATCACGCTGCCAACCTGGAGGCTTAAACTTCCCCGCCTGCCTCTGCACCCAAGAGAGAGATGAAGCCTGACACCAGTTTAACCTTAGTGTCCTTCCTTCCCCCATCTGGGGAGGAAAGGGCTGTCAAGCAGCTAATGAAGAACAGCAAGGAAGAAGCTGTTACTTCAGTGGCCATCACAGTACTGCTCCCCGAGAGSTGCAGGACATTGCAGGGCTGCTGAGACGCCTGCTCGAGAGTCCTCCACCGCAGGAAAGCGGAGCGGAGGAGGCTGAGGGACTGCTGTACTCGGGTACGGATGGGAGCTAAAGCTGGGGCTGCACAGTGTGGAGCAACTCAGCTCCAAGCCCGCAAGGCACTTCACAGCTAACCAGGCACGCAGCACCGCTCTGTACGGGCTCAGGCCTTGACTTGTCCCCAGGTTGCAGAGGGAATCTGCAAAGAGCTGGGAATCGAGTGTCCAGGCTCCCTCAAGTCACTGCCTTAAGCCCAAGCCTCTTCATTCCTCCTCTCTGCCTTGCTTTATCTGCACGACCGGGGAGTGTAAATGCCAGAGAATGCCAAAGACAGGCACAAAGCAAGGGGGGGGGAAAGAAAAAGCTCTCAGGAGGAGGCGTGCAGAGCCCACATGTTAACGCCTGGCAGCCCTTTCTACCTGCAGCTCTAGCAAGAGCTCTGGCAGAGAGGGCTCTGCTTTACGCTCCTTGCCAGGAAATCCTGCCTGGGGAGCTCGGTGGGGAAAAGGCCCACATTAAACCCACCCCGCTCRGCACATCCTACTCCTCTGCAGCCCCCTCGGCGCTCGAGCCCCTGGGCAGGCTGTGGCCCCAGGCCTACCTCCGGGACGTGATGGCTGAGGCAGTGGCACCTGCTGCAGTGGGGACAAAGCTGTCCCAGGGCTGTAACGCTGGCTCTGCAGTGGGGGAAGCTGCAGGTGTTGTCGGCTTTAACGGCAGCAGAAATCAGAGCGTCGATATCTTCTTCTACCACGCTGTCTGCTCCTCTCCGAGCTGCTGGCTTTCCTGGGGAGAGGACGGGGGAAGAGACCTGCCCACTTCAMCACCCGCTTGGAAGCTGAGGACAAACCCGAGCAACCCGCAGTTACCACCTGGGCTAGTGAGAAGCAGCACGGGTCCGGGGGTTGCTGTTTGCAGCGACTGGGATTTCAGCCCCCTGAGACCCCTCGTGCCAGTAAACTCTGGCCCGCGTTCAAAGGCACTAGTAGGAGCTGAAGGCTCCCCCCTGCAGCGTGCCTGGGTGCCTCCCCCCTAAAAAGGGGCTGGGGAAGAGGAAGGGACCACGTCTGGCAGGGAGGACAGCAGCTCCTGGCTGTTCTCCCCTGCCTCTGTGTTTAGGAGGCAGCCACGACCTTCAGTGTGGGCCGGGTACTCCTCTTAGTTCCTCTCCCTACATTTGGGAGCCTCCAATCTAACTCCTGAGCCTCTCTTCCTGGGAAAGGGTCCCCAGCGTTTTACTTTTGACTTAAGAAACGTGCCTCCAGGCATCCAAAACCCCTCTCCCCAGATGCTGCTGCCAACTGATGCGTGCTCCTGCCAGTTCTCACACCTCTGCAGTGACAAGCATCAGAGAGCTTTCCAAGCGCTACATCCCGTGCTCCACGCACRCAGACAAATCCCAAGGCCTGGAGGCAAAAACGCGGGGATTAAGTAGCACAATCCATTCAAGGAAGACCATTAATTGTGCTGCTTGCGAAGAGAGCGACCTACCTTTGGTTTTGCTTTTGTCTTTTTTCCTGCTGCTGCCCTGACAGCCGGCACTGGGCTCCTGAGCCTTCCTCGCTGCCTCCTCCCGTCTGGCTTTCTCCCTCTGAACTCTCTCCAGGTGCAGGGTTTTCAGGTCCACTTGCCCTGAGCCCTTGCTGCTGCTTGCTGGCCCAGCAGGAACAGGAGCTTCCCCGCTGGGATGCTGCGGCTGGGGAAGGGGGAGCTGCTCGCTGGGGAGGGCAGCTGCGGGTGGCGAAGGCTCGGCGGGCTCTTTCTTGCGAACGCTGATGTACCGGTCCCTCCCTTCCCCGCTGCTCACGTGCTGCAGCCCGTACTCCTCCGCCGTTAGGTGAACCAGCATCCGATCGTGAGAGCTGAGGGATGGGGGGAAATCCAGCTGCGTCTCGCTGCTCTCCAGGAAGGCCACCAGCATGGCCTTGAATCTGTCGGCACTGCCTTTTGCCCCCAGGCTCTCTCTCCCAGGTCCGCTTGTGTTCAGGGAGAAACGCGCTCCTGGCTTCTGAGCCTCTGGTCTGGTTGCTGCTGCTTTGAGTTTCCTCCCCAGAGGCAGCTGCGGTTTGGGGCCAGACGCTGCAGGGAGCTTTGCGCCCTGCTGCCGCTCACCGCGGCCCTCCTGAGCGTAGTTTTCGGGCACGAGGTTGTCGAGGTACTCGAAGGCTGTGCGCACCTCCCCGTGCTGGCTGAAATAATCCACCAGCCGCTTCAGAAAGGCCTGGCTGCCGACGGTGCGGGTGTCGCAGATGACAGCCACGTGGCGCCGGGCGCGGGTCACGGCTACGTTTATCCGCCGGTCTTCCGCAAGAAAGCCCACCTCACCTGTGAGAAAGAAACCAAGGGGCTCAGGACCGTCAGGGGGTGCAGCATTGGCTCCAGTCTAGATTTGGCCCRAACCATTGAAGGGTTGCTTAGCCAAAGGGTGGGAGTCAGCATTTACTGGACCCTGGTCCCTGTCACCTTCATCCTTCTGCCTCCACTTCACCACCTGCAAGCCAGAGCCGGGGCTCCCCGCTTAGCTCCCAGGGTCGGGAGGAGGATGGATGGCACACGGAGAGGAGAAATATTTTCCGGGGTGGCCCATGACACACGGTCAGGCTGGGACCTGGGAGCAAATGCAATACGGAGCATCGTGGAAGAGGCTCACCTTGCGACAGAAGAGGAACTGCAGGTAAAGAAATACACACACACCCCCCCCGCCTGCCCCCAGACTCTCGATGGAGTTAAAGTAACAGCCGTTTAGGCAACTCTGCAAGGTTTACTTCTGCTCTCTGGCTATTTTCTCAAAGAAAAGCAGTAAGAGCTAGCAAATGCCAAGATGACTCAGTGAGGATCAGCTAGTGAGAAGGGTAGCGTGGGCGGCTTCTGAGTTTCCAGCTCCTGGGGATAAAGAGGAGGCCAGTCGGGAAGAAATTAATGTGTCTGCTGGTGTGGTGACCAGCCTGGCTCTGTTTCTGGCTTGCCTGGCCGTGGCTGAGCAGTCTCGTTTGAGCTGCCTTTGAGGAACAGGGTGTGGGCGATCCCCTCTCTGTGCTCTGCAGCTTAGAGAATGATTTCCAGTTTCTCTGATGTGGTTTTGCCTGACTGCAGGGGCAAGTCCACCTCCTCTGATCCGGCAAGAGGGCTTCCTGCTGGATCGGGAATGGCTGCAGAGGGACAGGCACTGCCGGCCAAGGTCCCTGGCCTCCTCTGAGCCGAGAAATGCAGCTGCAAAAAGGGGATGGATTTCTCCCAAGGGTCTCAGAGGGCACTAACAACATCTCTGGTGACCCATGCAGACCAGAGCCGTGCCCAGACACCACGAGACGCTGCCTYGTGCCCCCAGGAAAGCGAGTGATTCCTGCCCCGCACCTGAGCTTTGGCTGCTAACTGYGCACGGGAAGGGGGCCGGGGGACGCACGCCTTCACGGGGACACCAGCTCCCGCTGAGCAAAGGCGAGGTGAGTCACTCATGAATAAGGACTATTCTTAGTCCTGTCCCCCACCTCCATTCTCCCCCCCAACGCTGCTTTTCTTGCTCTAGGCTTTCTTAAAAAAACCAAAAAGCCTCCTCCTTCCACGCATCCTTTCCCCCTTTTTTTCCCCTCTAGACATCAGCACTTCCAGCACACACGCAGCGTCTCACCTTCAGCAGCATCAGCAGCAAAAGCAGCGAGCAAGGGATGTGCCTCGCTGCGGGTTTGGAAAGGGCAGCGACCCACGCACGGGAGGGAGGAGGTTCACGCAGCGGTCGCTCTCATGCCCTCCGCTCAAGCTGGCTGCCACAAAACCCTTCAGCACRGGCCGATGGCTCCGCCGAAGGAGCCTCGTGGCTCCAGGGCAGCAGCTTTTTTCCAGCTATTAACTTTCACTGCAGCTGCTGATAGGAAAGAACTTGATTTTCCACTCTAGATTTTTCTCCCCAAAGCAGCTTTTTCTGTGCATGACTTGCAATGCCAGCTCCTGCTTGCTTTCTTCAGGGAAGTGACCCAAAATAGGCTCCAAATCCAAGAAATAAACCCCCCAAATTTTCACACTTTGTGGGAAGTGCTCGGCACTCCAGTAAACGTGGTGCTAACTTGACATGTGCCATCCTTAGGACCCTGGGATTAAATAATTTCYGAGGCCCCAATAGCCAGGAAACCTTCAAACTAAGCAGTCCTGGCTTCCTCTTTACCTGCTGCCTCGCATGGGAGCCTTCCTCTGCAACTGTGGCAGCACGTGTACTTGGTCATTCTTGCCAGTAAATTCATTCAGAGCAAAGGGCTAGAGACAGTCAGGACTGCAGTTAAACCACAGCACTTGGCAAAATGACAAGCGACTTTTGAGCAATCACACAGTTCCCATTTCTTTCCCATTCCCCATGGAGTAACTCTCCAGCAGTGAGCTCTTACCTTTTCTGTTGGATCTCACGAAGGACAGGATCACTGCCTCTTTCTCTCTTCCTTGGAAGCCATCAACTGATTTAATTTCTAGCTCTGGGTACCTGTGGCAAAGGTGCTCTCTCAGCATGTCCACCTGAAAAACATGTGATAGATATCTTTCAGAGAAAAGCTCAAGGTGAAAAGGATTAAAATGGCACGGTTTTGGTAAAGTCCCTTCCTCTCAAACCCACAAGGATGAGTGCTCACATCTCCCGAAGGTCAAGCCCTGACTCCTGAGGCTGGGAGTGGAAAACACCCRACTAACATCTCTTCCCTCCATGGCCTCAAGCTGCTTAAATGCGGAGAAGTTGGCCACAAATGCTGATTATACGATTTGGCTCCGCTGGCTTCCACCTTCCTCTCTCGGAGGACGTGCTGGTATCACTCCTGGAGATGTCAAGGTTTGAATCTGCCTCTGTGCATTTGCCCTGTGTGCACGTGGAAAGCGAGAGGGGGTGCCAGGAGAGGGTCACCTCACCTGGAGGTTGTAGGGGGCCACAACAGCGATGTCTTGTGCCTTCACACCAGCTTCCACCAAGGCCTGGATGTGCAAACCGGCCAGCTGCACCTCCCCTAGGGCAGAAAGCAGAAGGGGCGGTGATGGGAGCAGGCTGGCGGGCAGAGGCCAAAGCCGCCAGCTTGGACATGCTGCAGCTCGGAGAAATTTGCCCACCCCCCCTTAAACAGCAAGGAAAGGCTGAGGGAAGTCCTGCCTGCAGTCCAGCGCTGCGCRGGGGCAGCGATTCCCAACCCGGCTTGCTTGGCGAGCAGGCGATGTGCTGCACAGCCCCGCTCCAGGGCCGCACCGCCCTGCCTCTTGCCTTTCCGACTCACCAGCTCGCTTAAGCTTGGGAAGAGCTTTCTGAACAGCACTTGGCTTTCTCTGGCCTTAATCCAAGACATCGATGACAATCCAGGCAATAGATTATTCCCCCTCTGAAGTGAGACCTCACTAAAAATTAAATTCTTTATGCTGCAACTGARAAACGCCACCTTTCCCTTTTATTCTGCTTTTTCAAGTCCCCGCGTTTCTAAACCCCCATGACCAAATAAACAAGCTCCATGCTCAGATCCGTGTGCTCAGACCTTCCAGAGACTGCAGGCAGCCCGGCTCCAYAAACAACTGGCTATTCAGGATGGTGGCTGCTTCAGAGATCTAATGAGGACAAGTTAAATACAAATGTGAACTATTTCACTGGTTTATTGGCTGGACTGACTACCCTCCGTTTTGCAGCAAAACACAGGTATAAAAATCCAGAATTTGCAGTATGCTGCTCCAAAAGCCTCCCAGATTTTGGAAGACGTGCATTTAATCCCCTGCTCAAAATCCCTGAGTTATCTTAGACAAGTCTTTTTGGCTCTCCATTTGGGATCAAGAGCCTTTCTCTGTTCAGCAGGGCACGGGGACTGGTGCATGGAAAAATGAGAGGCACTTAAACGCTGTGGGTTTTCAAACAAAAGAAGGCAAAAGATATTTAAACTGGTAAAAACTGTCCTTGTATTTTACAGTCCATTTTCCCTGCCTTGCCAGAGAGGGACTTGGAGCCTCAGAAATCTGCTGCTGGCATGAGATCTGCATGGGTGAGCAGCGAGGAAAACAAATGAACCCCTGAAGCAGGCAGCCACGTTGCCAAATRGCCACGTGAGAGCGAATGGCTAGAAAAGCCTGTGGCTCGGCCATCGGGAGAAGCGCGGCCAGCAGCCAGGCAGGCAGGGTRGCCGCGGGCGAGGTGGCAGGGCACCGGCACCGCACACGCCGATCGGTCGCCTCCGGGCACTGCAGAGCCACCCTGGGCAGTGAATTCACAGTCTAGGGGAAGATGTCCTGAAAGAAGACTCTCACCTTCCCCAAGGCCAAGGCTCGCCGTGCCCTCCCAGCAACCTTCTGCCGACAGCCGCCTGGGCTAAAAGCCCTCCCTAACGCTTTTAGGAGAGCTATCTCCATAACAGGGTTGGGATATGCGGATTGCCAGATGAAGCACCCGATTTTGGACAGCCCATATGCAACACATCCTGGCGAAGGCCCTCTGGGAGCCTCTTAGGAGCCAGCTAGCAGGTGTGGAGGTGGCAGAATAAATCTAGGGGAGCATGAGTGGCATCCTTGAACAGCAAATCACAGCCCCCTGCCCTGCTGCGGAAGCGAGGACACAAAGGAGGCAGCATCACCATTTTCAAAGTTCTCCCGCTTTCTTAGAATGCCTATGGYGCCTGACTTCACACTCAATCTCCATAAAGAAACCTATTTTTTAAGTCAAAAAACAGCAGGAAACTCAGGATCTTAAGAAAATTCATGGAGAAGAGCCATACAGGACTTCATGGAAGGAGCAGAGGACTGGGAGGCAGTTCTCAGCCACCCCTACAGCCTCTGTAAAACTCTTGCACTCCTGCCTGATATTATTTGCTCTGCCAACTTGTGTAGAGCATCCGTCGCAGGGATCCTCCACCCCGTCCTAGCCCACAGCATGGAGAAATCTCTCTGCAAGGGAGCAAGGCAGCCAGCGTGGCCRCCCACAAGCTGCACGCTGTCATTGCGGCCCTGTGGCCACTGCGCGCTGGCTCGGCGTCCTTTGAGCTTGAGGATTTATAGAGGGAAATGATCTCTCAAATAAGCAAGGCTCCCGGGGACCCCCCCTTCCCCCTGCTACCTGCTCTGGAGGGGGACACCTCTGGGACGTGGCTCAGCTGGTGCAGTGGCCAAGCCTGCGGGAAGCTGAGGACCTCAGACAATCAATTCTGGCCAACAGCATTTTCCGAACGACAGTACCTGGATTCCCCTTAGACTGTTCATCTTCCACTTCCAGCTCAAACAGGCCGCAGCCAGCAGTGTCTATAAGCAGTAAGGGAATTGTGGTCTCTTCTGTAGAKATGACGCCCGGCAGGTCCCTGCACAAAGTATTTGGGAAAGGGCCAGTTAACAACGCTGAAATTAAGCCGAAGGGGTGATCAGTTGTGTTGTTGCTTACTCCTCCCAACGACACTGCAAGGACAGAGGGAAAACACAGCTGGGTATTGCTTCCGAGTGACAAGGCTGCAGACCAACAGCACTGTCCTGTGGGGTGAAAACGCAGGAAGATTGGCTCTGGAGGTGGTGAGGAATGACAGAAACTGAGAACCGAAGTTCACCCCYTTCTGCTCCACCAAGCTTTGGATCCCTTTGCATCTGCAGTGATGCTCCTGAAGAGCATGTCATGTAGAGCAATAACTGAGCAGGGCCCTTTAGCTCTGGTGGGGTCCTCTGGTTTCCAGCTCCAGCTGGGTTCAGTGCCAGGATGGCAGCCACAACCAACGGCACAGCAAGTCCTGAGAGGCCCAGGGGAGTTTGGCAATACCAGAAAGCCATAGCCGAAAAGCCATCATTGCTCTGCACCATGGGACAGCCATTTAAATGCTCTCCCAAAACGCAAACAGAAGAGCTGAGGGCCCCGCAGAGTCTCACAGGGGCAGCCAGCAGTGCTGAGAGCTTTCTCRGCAGCTGTGCTACACAGCCCAGTTATTGCAAGGCAAGGGTACAGTGTGTGGGTGTTAGTGTCTCGCTTAAATGGTCTCAAACAGGAAAGATACGCAGACCTAGGGAGATGTGGCAGCTGCTTTCTGTTTTTTACAGTGTTGASAGGGAGAAGGAGTGCCTGAAGTATTACCAGAGATTTGACAGCAGTGCTGTCAGGCAAGAGAAGAAAGCGGAGCACAAGGAACCACAGAGGAATTGGGTTTTCACATCATTCCTGCATCTAAAGCTGCTGCATTAAAAAAAATAATAATTAATAAACCATATTTTAATACCCAAGGAAATTGCTAGCTAAATTCACAGCCTAGGAAGARGACGGGCGATGGAGGGCAGGAACGGAAAGCCTGGAGATGGCAGGAGAGCTCCGAAACAACGATCTGTTACTGTACATCACATACAAATCATGGAGAGCTGTGACTCCAGAGAGTCTGCAAATAAACGAGRCAGATGGCAAGCCACCAAAAAGGAGTATTACCTCCAAATGACAGGCAGGGAAGTGAGGGCAAAGGCAGTTTCCAGTTCAAGACAAGCCCCCAGCTGCAGCCTCTCCTTCCCAGGACTCCCGGCACTGCACGTCTGTTCCTCTGCATTTGCATGCCACCGAYGGCCCTCGCTTCCTGCGGACTCTGGACATTACTCACTCCATTGGCAATAAAAGTCTCCTCTCTTGACTGAAACTCATTTTTCTCCTGTCTGAAGCTATTGCTGTTGTAATGCATGGCYGGGAAGGTACGGAGATCAGTGCAGCTATGTCAGGGAGCCACAGACCCTGCAAAAGAGCCCAGGATGCACCTTCCCCAGCCCCATGGCAAACCAGAGCCCAAAGGAAGAGCTCGTCCCCCGGCTTTGGGGACTGGCTGTCTCAGACCTGCGATCGGATTCCAACAGAGGCACAAGGTACCTTCCCCATTTCCAAGGTCCCCAGGGACCAGCAACAACTTCACCTTCCACGATCTCCTCCTGAGTGGGGCCACTGCCAGTTCCCCATTAGCGTGTTTCTTCCCCTGTGGGGGGTACGACAGGTTTATCTCCCCCTCTTCGTAACATCAAACCTGACAGGCTTCCCGTCTCCCTTTTACCTGCCCCACTTACTGTCCTACCACTGTCCACATCTGTGCAGACAAAAGACTTTGAGCAAAAGCCAAGTTCTCCATGTAACTACTGATAATCCTGATTCTTTGCCTATTCGCAGTGGCCACAGAAAGCCCTTGCAGCATCTCTCAGTGCAAGGAAAAATCTCGACCCTGGGAATGCTGCTTCAGAGGAGTAATTATCTACATAAATCTTTCAGGTGAGAGAAGMATTCATGCTCTTCTAAAGTGGTCAGATTGCAGCAGAACTGGCTGTTGCCTTGGCAGAAAGCTGTCAGTGCTTTGCTATYCCTTCAGGATGAAGGGGAAAGGCACTTCTCCCACCTGCTGCAAACTGGCCCAAGCTGCAGAGATGGGTTTTTGTTCCCGGAGAGATTTTTGGTCTGTGATGACAAACCAGGTTGTCCCTGCAGCCAGACACTGGGTCCAGGCTCAACGCACTGCCCTAGGGCATCCAGGCACCCTGTGCTTCACCTGGGAGGAGGTGATCCCAGCTGGGTGAGCCGCACATCGCAACCGAGGGGCGTTCTGGCTTCTGAGCATCTTCCAGGTCTCACACTACTGGGGGACTTCCCCCATATTCCCCATCAGCGAGGGGGTGTTAGTCCAAAAAAAAAGTGCTAAGGGAAGGTACGCCTGACACTGTACTTAGATAAAAACTGACAGCAGAAATGGCTGGTGATATTCAAACCATCTTTTCACAGACTGAGTCACAAATTTTGAATGTGAAAAATACTGCTTGCAGCCTCCCTGACTTAATTCTGGAGACGTGTGGGGGTTTCTGATGTGCTTCATCACTCATTTCAGAAAGAAGGGAGATTTGGCAAGAAGGTTTTGCTCCCTTGAAAATACTCTGCCCCTGAAAATCACAACTGAAGCTGGAATTAGATCCATATGGCTAACACATGGCTGAATGAGTCCCGTCCACCTCGGCTGAGCGCTGAGGACCCAGCCTTGCCTACTCTTACCTACAGAACCCACCACACTCGCCCATACAATTACATAGGTATACACAAATGTGTGTATAAACCAAGACAGAAGTCAGCATAGCTTCACTGATGTAAGCTGAGCTGAAGCCTCGATAGCCCTGAAGCCTTAATACAGAGCAYGCTGACACAAGCAGAAATCCCCATGCTGGTGCAGCGGATGCGGATGAGGCTGCCGGGGCTGTCTCGAACACGAAGCTTGCTCTTCCCATCCAGGTAGTATTGTTCACACTGCTCACAAGTAAGATTATTTTGAAACAAGTATGATAAAASGGCCTCTCCAGCTACCTCTGTCCAAAACTGGATCTACTATGWAATGGAGAGATCCTAGGGGAATATAAATTTTTCCCACTCCTAAATATTTGCATTTAAAAAAAAGTATTGCTAAAAACACAAGAGCACCACGCAGACAAGCACTGTGATATTTCTTGCTTCTCCAAGTCCAACAGAGAGAATTAATGTTTTCCCATCCGCCTCCCAGAACTGCACTGACTGCAATTCTAAAAAGCAGCAGTTATTGACAGTCACAGCGTGTATTGGCAAACAACTRTCTGTCCCAGGGTGCAATGGAATTGAAACGCTAGTCACTTCCTTTAAATTACCAAAGAAAAGGGAAACCACTGGAGACAAGGAATGGATCCAATGCCATCAGACCTGCCTCAGGTGCTGTCCTGGCAGGAGAACTATCCAAGCTGGAAAGGGAATCTTGCTTTCTGATCTTTCTGGTGTTAATGTTGGGACCAAAGATGGGACACACACTGGCCCTCGTAATCACGTGGACGYGTGGAAACGCAATAAAAGGCTGTTGTCTGGTCCTACGCTCAGTGAGAGCCTGAGATAGAGAAACAGTACTTGGGGTATGCCCACTGCAGGTCAGGCCTTCATATATTCTCACCAGGTGCAAGGGGATTTTATTTTGTTSGTTATCATACCCAAGGAGGAAACAGAAGATAACTCTGCATGACTTCTTGCTACATAGGAAAAAGGACACCCCCCCCATTAATGTTTCCTCAATGAAATAAAGGATGAAACAGAAATGCTATTGCAGGGCCAGGAGGAATGGAAAACTCCATTGTAGGGAAGGGGCAAACGCTGCATGCAATGGGATGAAAAAGACATTTCTGCTCATATACCGGTGAAGAGCAAGTCACTTACTTGAGCAAATGCTGGGCTACTGATGGGTGGGCAGTGAGCCGGCCACTGTACATCTCYGAGGAAGCCCACTGCATGATGGCCTGGTGCATTCGGTACTGYACCGTCAGCATCTTCACAACCTTCTCCCCGTACCTCTCGATGAGACGCTCCATYAAGCTGAGTGAAAGGCCCTTGGCAGCAGCCCTGCATGGGAAAAAGAAGTCAGAAGTGGAGTCTAGATGTCTGATCTGAAGTGATGATCTGAGGTACAGACGTAACCCGCTTTGGACTAAAGAATCCATCAGCATCTCACTACAGGTGCAGCCCCAGCAGTGCTGCAGCTGGAATTGAACGCAGTGTCGATCAGTGCTGGCGGGGTTAAGTTGCAATGCCGTCGGAGTACCTGCAGTATCTGCCCTGGACCCTGCTGAGCAGCCCTGCGGCTCTGCTGCGATGGTGTTACCTCCCTGGCCTTCCTGCTGTTTCACTTGGGTACCAACAGGCAGTGGAAAGGGGGCAGGAGAAGGCTGCAGGGTCCCAAGCGTTATCTTTCAGCATAGGCTCCCCAACAGGGTGAAGACCCTCAGGGACAGACTTCTGCCTTGCACGGAGATCGGATCAGCCTAAAGACGTCAGGGTGGAGAGATGCCTGCTTCCCWTTCCCACAGGGAAATACCTAGGCATGTTGCCAACGTAATGCAAGAGATGCAAACACATCGGCTATCCCTGCCCGCAGCAGTCACTCCCCACACCCAGATCTGCTCAGTGTGGTGGGGATGAGTGAGGATGCCCAAGATCTCTACTTGGGGAAACAGCTCCAGAACAAAAAACTCTTAACCTGTAAGCTCATCCCATCAACATCCTCAGCCACACTGCTCATAACAAGCCCTAGATACTGCATCTGTCAGTGTGACATTACACTCACGTTACTGCAAGCTCAGCAACGGCATCAGAATCGCTAATGCATTGGTATCAGAGCTCGACCCCAGATGTTGAAACGCTTGCTGTCAACACAGCCAGACCTTGCTAATGTTTTATCGGGACATTTSCCGCTCAAGCATTCTCATTACTCCTTGGCCGCTCACCCCAGACTAACACACTAATGCATTTCAGCGCTTATTGCYTTATTACCCATTAAGAAAACCAACACTCCATCGCTTCTGGCAAAGGTCCTGTGCTTATATCTGTGACACAAATTAATAAAGCTCCTAATGAAATAAGCCTTTCAGGAGCCTAATTGCTTTCTCTTCACTGTACAGAAAGGGTTTGTCAGAAGCATCACCTAATGGTACCTTCTGAGGAAGAAGGACAAGAATCGCTGTACTTTGATTCTGCATTTTGGGCATTTCAGAGCATAAAGAGTTTTTTCATACTGTGTGCCCAGCGCCTTGTATATGCTGTGGTTCATGGTGAGGGGTTCTGGCTGCTACCAGAACACCATGAACAAGCACAAAGATGATGAAATGATGATAGAGAACAGCTCGGGAAAATTATTTCCATCAAGGCTAAGGGGCACAGCACGCATCCAATTACTGCCGTGGGAAGCATTACATTACTACATGGCACCACAGCGAGTGTCTTGTTTGCTGTACTGGCCAGCCCTGTCATGTTAACAACAGGGCACTTGGTAAATATAACAAGAGACTGCAAATTCATTAAAACTGCAGAAGAGAAAATTGAGGGTAGATCTTTCCGAGGAGTCGAGTCTCATTAGCCCTCCTTCTTGCTAAATCACAGAATACAGCATACAGGAGAAAAAAGGGGTCATAAACTGYGAACGGGTGCAACTGCAGGACTTGGGAGACAGTGCTGCTTTTGAAAGGCTGTTGTAACGTTAGCAAGCGTTGAACGASACATACAGGCACAGAAGCCAGGAGSAGGGTKGGCAGGTTTGCAATAAGCATATCGTGCTTTACACAGCAGAGGTTTCCAGCTGTGCTGCACCGTGCTGCTGATCACGAGCCGCACCAAGGTTGGCCATGAAGCCTTCACAGCCCCCCAGCCCCAGTGGTGGTACTGGTGTGCACTTACAGAGGTCCTYGCGCTCCCAGCATGGGAGAAAAGCAAGGTGCGGATGGAACAGCGGTCTGTCAGGTGGGCTGGGCTTTCGGGAGGGGAAGAGGATTAGGTGGGGTGAGGGGAAAGAGCAGGACGTGGGGCTGGGGAGCTCGTTCCAGTTATCAGGAATTAGCTTTTCTCCTTCCAGGCTCATAACTGAACGAGAAGGCACTGACAGCCTGATCGTCCCAGCTCTGCTCTGCCCCACGGGGCATGCTAAAAGGCAGCCTTGATCTCCCGGGCAAGGAGGAAAGGGAGCAGTTTGAATAGGGAGAGCGGTCTGCACCCAGGCGCAAGCACCCACCTGAARTAGCCGTTCCCTTAGGAACAGCCCCTCCTCCTGCATCAGCCGGCAATCTGGCGATTCGGAGCCCACCGCTTACTTGGTCTTTGCCTAGAGCGTGACCACTATCACCCAGASAGAAATGCTTCTGGTTCCTTCCACCAGCCATCTCCTCCTGACAGGCTAACGAACAAGCGGGTCACACATTGAGTCACAGGTGATCTGGCTCTCGGGGCTGAGAGGGCACCATGAGGCTTTAATTGCCCTGACCAGCCTCACCTGGGACCCCCACCCTCTGCCCAGGGGCCCCATTTAAGCTCAGCACTGGCCCTTCAGTCCCTCTCTGAGTTAATCTTAGCTCTATCTCCTGGACAGAGAGATCTGTGGACCTTGGATCTATGCTGCAGGTCACTTTGATCCTGTCTTTAGCTGTATCTTCTAGGTGGATCTTCCTGTCTTTAGCTGTATTTTCTAGGTGGATCCTGGACACATGTCATGGCTTTGTTTCTAGCCCACCTCCTGATGGGACCCCCTGGCTGGACCCCGGACCTGGTTCAGAGCTTGCTKGAGCTGCTGATGAACCTCGTTAGCAGTCCCTGGCTCTGCTCGCTGTGCGCAGACCCCTCGGGGCTGTGCCCGGTCGATGACGACGCTGGTCCTGGCCTTTGCTGCTGCCAGACACCGGCTGTGTACGTCACATCAGGCAGCTCCAGTGAGAAGTGAGGGATACCAAAAYAAGGTGCTCTCAAAGSCYTGAAGGGATGCAGCAAGCTTAGCAGCCTTACCGACCAAAGGTACCTCCCATTTGCTTTTGGCCTTTACTCCCCTCCCTCAGCTCACAAATTCTTGCAAATCTAAAAGCAAGCCTAAAMCTGATTTTTATGCAGAACTGGCAGGAAAAGCCTGGTGTTTTTTAACAACAAATATTCTGAAGTGTTTCTTATAATGATATACAATAAAGCATGGGGGAGGCATTAAACCTCACAGCAAGCCTTAGAAATAGTGCTCTCCTATACACTAACAGCACAGTTTCCACCACAGGGATCTACATGAGGTTATATGTTGAATTAATAATGAGGATATTAAACTGCTTGTGAATATTTCACCTGTTAATAAATTTCCTATTATTTTACTGCTCAATTAATTCCTACAATGGTTGATTTCTATGCCAACAAAATCATAAAAGCACTGAGCAAAAGCTTTTTAAGTATCAATTGCTTTAGRGAAATTAAATTGGGACAGGAGGTTGGACAGACAGAATCACGCACCTGATGCTSAGGAGTAGCTACTTTAAAGTACCTAAAGTAAAGCTAGGAAATCTAAAATTACCACAACAAGCCCACAGCAGCTGGTATTTGCTGCTAACTTGGTTCCACCTTGCTTCACACGCAGGCAAAGGCTGTACTTTGCTCGAATGCACCTTCCCGGGGAGRGGGTGGGGGTACCAGGATAGATCCCAGTGAGGCAGGATCTATCCTGCAGCAGCAGCAGCCCTGCTGCTCGCCATAGGTAAGGCTTCCTCCTCCGGCTCTTGGAAGAAATGCTRCACATTAACGGTGATAGCTGTAGCCAAGTGGAACCAAATATTTCAAAGCTTTTGTGCCCACTGTGGTGTGAAATATCCGTTATGGGCTGGGTGTGAGGAGTCAGCCTGCCGTGTAGATGTCAAGAATGATCATTACTAGGGGGAACAAAAGGGAAGCGTTCCCCACGGAGGGATGGAGCTGTGCCCTCAGTCATGTTATATCTTTCCCTATCCATCCTCTGGATAGCTGGTCTCCTCCCCAAGAGACAGAAGGAGACGTTGGTGTGACTGATCTCCGCTGCACACCACCGAATTCAGGCAGCAAAGTCTGGAGAAGGATGTCACTGTGTTCTCCTACCTCAGGAGCTCTGCATTAAGCTCTTGGATGTCAAAACAGGCTGAGGCTGTTGTGGGCATGCAAAGTATTAGCTGTCCTTCGCTTTGTGCCCTGGGCTTTTCTATCCTGGTACAGGTTTAAGAGGTTTCACAAATAGGTAAAGTAGTAGTAAGTGAGGCTGTGCAGAACTGCCCCTTTCTCTCGATATTGTGGATTTTTTTTAATCCTTRCAAATATGATGGAGGAGGGCTGCTTGCTCCTTCCAGCTATGGAGGTTGCCAAAGAAAACCAAGGCCTGACACTTGCTCTTCAGTGACAAAGCGAAAGCAAGTCCATTTGGACCTGACATGCAAATCAGCAAACTACTGAGCATGGAGGACTAGCACGTGGATTTGGGATGGTGGAGACATCCAGACGGACTGCTAACAAACAAGACGGCAAAATATTCCTGTGCTTGTCTAAGAAATTAGTTGAAAACAAGAGATCTGATAAGCATCTGCAGATATCTGAAGAGTGTACAAACAAATTAATAAACCAAAGCCCTGATGTGGAGACAAATTAATTAGGATGTCAGAAAAGGATGGAATGAGGACTAAAATGAAAACAAGGAAAACAAATGTTCCTGTCAGATAGCAGAAAGTGTCCTGGCATTGAGATGCCCCCTGGGACCGGGCCAAAACCCAGCAGGAGGCMTGAAGCCGATGCCTGTGAGCTTTGGAGCGGGCTGCTGAGACGGGAACAGCGGGGGACTGGCATTTGCCATCACWGGGAGGTCTTTCAGAAGAAACACATCCAGCACGGAGAAGATGTAGGTGGATGTACTGCAAGGTGTGTGTGGGTATGCCCTCTGCATCCTGAGAGAGCTCCAGGTATGTCAGAAAGCAAGACAAGGAGCATCCTTCAGRCTCCCCACCAAAACTCCCTTAGCCTCAACTGGAAAAAAACCCTGATGATAATAACTGATAAATGCTGAATCCACGGAGGAAAAAGCAGATAACAAGAAGGTAGTTACACCAGACAGGGCCCGGCTCCCCGAGCTGAGCACGAGCTGCGTGGAAGCCTGGTTGGCTGCTTGTGCTTGCAGYGTGGCTCCTACAAAGTACCAAAGTATTCCTGTTTAACAGAGGCTTCCCACTTAAGCAGGACTGRCTTCACATACCGTAGTAACAGACGATCCTTCTGCCAGCCCAGATTTGTCCCGGCTAACTTTAGACCCTTCACCGAGGCCCCGAAAATAGGAGTCCACCCACTTCAGGTCTGCTGTCATCAATGGAGGAGAAGGGGAAGGTAGGCGGAGGGGTTTGAGTCCTCTGCATGAATCATCCCTGGAAATAGCTTATCRTTTTCCAGTAACCAAAGAGGAGCTGGCAGGTAATTTAGTGCCTTAATTAGATCTCTGGAAATACCTAACAAGATGGAGGTAGAAGGAATTTGCCTTTGTGTTGCATCCCGCAGCCTGCAGGGACTGTGAAAAGCACAAAGCGGTGCTCTCCAGCGTCTGCCTTATTTGCACCGTGCAGGGGGACGGTGCTGTAAGGAGGGAAGCTGAGTTATGTGCCTCGCTCGATACGGCACATGCTTTTACTTGGACAGCAATTAAAAACAAGGCCAGAGTTCAGATCTGTAAGGAAAAGAGCTAGTAATTTTTAAAGGCGTTTATCTGAAAAGTAATTGGTTTTCTCAAAATAAGTTGTTCTAATTGATCAAAATTTGTTAGCTTTTGCGTTTAATTAGGAGGTTATTGAGCCAAACTGTCAGCTGCTCCAGCTGGACCTCACTGCACAGCTTCTCCCTCCAGCTGGACCTCACTGCACAGCTGGGGGGTTTCACTAGACAACAGAGCTT
This sequence comes from Oceanodroma leucorhoa, assembly GCA_030449065.1. NCBI lineage: Eukaryota > Metazoa > Chordata > Aves > Procellariiformes > Oceanodroma > Oceanodroma leucorhoa. Next base: position 546,784 of record JASVER010000159.1, read on the forward strand.
GAAAGAAAGCCACTCTTTTCTTTCAGCATTAGGCAGTTTTGCTTTCTACCAGGATAACATGTGTCATGCCAGGTATTTTCTACAGGACACATATTCTGCATTGTGCTATTTAAACCCTTTGCAGATCAAAGGGTCTGTCCAAGAGCCCTCTGCTCTACAGAGCCAGCAGAGTTGAGGGACATGTTGGTAATCTGGAAAAAGGAGAGGAAAATTTTGCTACTCCCAAACAGAGACTAGGACTAGAGAGGAAGACTCCCGATCAGTGCCTGATGAGCACCCACCCTAATTTCTGTATGTACAGTTAATACCCACCGGTGTACCCATCTGCAATTAATACCTGTGGGGCTGCTACCAAGGGTTCCCACTGAGATGAAAGGTGATAAATAGATCAAAAAGCTTTATTTTCCACTTGTTTTCCTGCATTCTTAGTCTCCCAACAGTCAGCCACCTGAGCAATGGGCAAAGCTTGAAAATACCCAATTTTGAATAATTTTACTTAACAAGATGTCAGCCTTTAGAAGTGAGGGGAAAGACGGGAAAAATGGACTCGCAGACAAATGCCAGGCTGGGGTTCAAGTCATCTTGCTCAGTCCTAGAAGCCACCACAGGTTTCCTGTACGGCGTGGGATGAAATGGGGAGAGTAATCCTTCTTCCCGCCTCACGCGGTTTATTCAGCTCATAACAGGGACCATCTCTCATTATATACACCATGCCTAACACAATAGGATATTAGCTGGAGTTTTCCAGTGCTAAACTAACATACGTCAATAATAAACACAGAAAGCTGGGTTTTCTCTGGTTCCCTCCTGTGTGGCTTCTCTTGTAGCCACTACTCTGAGTTCATACGATGGCTTTCCCCTGAGTGCAGGAACAACTCAGGTCTCAGCTTTGTTACCTATTTTTACGGAGTTGAAGATCTCCCAGACTTTCACACTTTGACGGACTTGCTTCACGTTAGCTAATGGGTTTCAAGAGTTACTCGGGGAACCGAGAGAAGACCGGCTGGCACAGGCAGCAGCATCGTAGCAGCTTTGCCTTTTAGGCTAAAACAGAGAGACTTCCCTGGAGAGGGCCAGCATTTGAGAGCACAGCCCATAATTCTTCCAAGTAAGCTGAAGTCAGCTGGGCTTTTTGCACTTTATCTTCCAAAAGGCAACTGTCTGCGAGGCTGAGCTCTGGTGACTGGTGTCCTGTCTGACCAGCACCTGGGTCATGGACCTGCTGATGCCTTGAGCAATAAGTTTGATTAATGTAGCAAGTTTTTCGGATCATAATTTACTGGTAAGCCAGGCCRAGATACAAGTCTGTTAACACTATTGATACAGACACACATTCTCTCTGCTCTATTTTATTTTAAATATATTGAACTTTAGGAAGGGCACAGAGTGACACAGTGTTTAAACATCCCTAAGGTTTCTCATCCAAAAGGGATTACCCCACAAGAGATGTGAGCTGACCTAACAACTGACTTCCCTGCACAGTTGGTAACCCTGCCAAGGTTGAAGAGCCAGAAGATCGGACTTCTACCCACACTCTCTCTTAATTTTAYGAAGATCAGTTCTTTGCGCAGCTGGGATTTTAAAAACATGGAAAGAAAACATGCAAAATGCACAACAAAACTGTCAAGCCCTTATTAAAGAAAAACAATGGGAACAGTAAGGACAAAAAGCTTGGTCCAAGTCATACCCCATAGGATCTAAGGAGCAGAACAGTGTTTCTGATGGAGAAAGAGGACATTATGATCACCTGCGACGACAGGAGAGATGCAAACTAGTGGCAGGTTTCCACTGCAAAGTCAAATGAACTCAAAACTGAGGGAGAGAAAAGCAGAACTCCTCAAGCAGGACCAGGAGAAGATCCAAGAGATCTGCAGCAGATGGGTCCTACCAGTGAGGAGCTTTTTGCTGTTGACTCCACAATGGAGCACCAGCAAAGGCGCCTGGCATCAGCCATCACGACAGAGCAGAAGACAGCAGCTGGGCAGGTATATAATGTTTTTGGAGCTCTTCTGAAAAAAATCTGCTTCATTTCAAAGAGGGGCCAAAACTGACATCAGTTGAGCATTAGACCCRTTCACCCATAGTAACAGAGATGGTATTTCTACTACATTTTGCCCTTAGTCTTGGGAAAAATAAGTCTCTAGACTCTGTTCCTGGGGCTGGGCAGCACTGTCTGCCTCGCTAGCACGTAGTTGCTGTCTTGGGACCACAGTGACTGTTTGGTGAGCATTCTCATCCACCTGAAGCTTCTGATCTTGTAAATCAGCATTGCTGTGGCAGGAGCCTGAGATATGAACAAGTGCACTTCCACAACCAGAAGCATAAGCAGAGGAAGGGCATCCAACTCCTTCTTCTCTGTTTATTCATGATTTGGAACAACTTACTGGCACAAGCAGAGAGAAGGGTGAAATCTCAGACCAGCACCACTGCTCAGAACGGCAGTCGAGATGAATCCTGCTGGCGGAGGACAGCACGAAGGCTGGGGCATTATGCAGCTGCGTTACAGTTTCTCTGGTGGAGAAGACGAGCCTTGCACATCACTTAAAGAAAGGAATGATAACCCTGAAGTTAGAAGGACCAAACTGCAAATTTCTTCTTGCTAGTAACCAGATACTTACTCCAAAAAGTACCTGGCACATCAGGCAAGGAGCTCTTCTCTACTGGGAATAGTTTTGTTATCTGACTCCAGATTAAACCAATTCCCTACTAAYGTAAGCAAGTGAGGCTCTAGCCCCCAGTTAGCCCCTGACGGCTTCTTCCCACCCTAGGCTAATAACATCTGTCGGCTCAGCACAGATTACAGCCTCTCCCCAGCCTTGGCTAGCCATTTGGCTTCTGCATGGAGGTAAAATTATTTATTCCCCATTTRCAGATGGGGAAAACCTAGGCACAGAGACACAGCCTGCAAACTCACAGTAAATAAACAGCGAGGCAAGAAGGGGAGGGGGCTCTGGATAGGCTTTCTGCAGTTCACCAGCCTAGATACCCCCGCCAGTCAGTGGAGGAGCCTGCTTATCACCTGCCCAGATCTGCAAAACAACAAGCATTTGTGCATTCCRTGACGGTAAAATGAGAAGATGATACAGTGCCTTAACATTATTTGCACCATCTCTTAGCCACCTGCTGTGAGCCTCCCTTGGATTTTTCATTTCCCTTGTTCAAAATTCAAGTGAGATTATAGATATGTATCTTGCTCATTATTTTTTGAAGCAGGAGAGAAAGTTTATGAAGTCAGCCCTACTTCTCTGCTTCTGCACAATAACGGTTCAGTAATACCAGATCTAGAGCTAGATAAATATGCGCACATTTATATTTTAAACAACCCGAAGGCTCCCCAGTACTATTTGGAGTATCCCCCTCGAAGCACAGGCAATTTACACTAGCCACAGAATTTTCCACAAACTAATTGTTCTCAGTATRCATGTTGTAGGTATTGTGAGGTTTTATAATCACTGTGGTGTGTGTGATAACGCAGCATCTCGGTGGGTCAACTCCCACATTAGTACGTTAAATAAATAAATGTGGAACCACAGAAGCAGAATTTAATAAAGGGAAGAGAAGACTTGGATTAAACTGAGTATGAGCCTGAATTCACTCTCCAGAGCCTGCAGTCAGCAAAGAGCAGGTAAAGCAGGCCACCCTTCTGGCCAGGCACAAGGAAACCTCATGTAGAAAAACAGATCATCTTTCCTAAAAACAAACATTTTAAAGTTTATATATAAATACTGGTCAGTGAAACCAGAATTTGTGTCTCTGTTTTGTTCACCTTCTGTTTGCTTACCATTTTACTAGTTTTAATGGCTGATGTGATTGTTTTAAGCTGTTTTTTGAACAACTTTTCCAACCATTCTGAAAATTACTTTGCATAACAGAGGGAAAACAAAGAATTCAAACACAGTGCTGCTAAGCAAGCGGAATCGAAAAAATATCTCTGCTGATGACACATCTCTCAGGAAAAATACCTGTCAAAATATACACACGCTTTGCTATTAAGTGGCTCGGTCAGCAGCAGGTAAAATGACCAACTGTCACGTCCTCRTGCGATAACAAAACCTGCTCAGATGGAGCCGCATTAAACTTTAAGCAGCGGCTATCAGTAAAACAGGTCTGACRTAATTCTGGCAGTGTGACCAAACCCTGTTCACAGGGGATACCAATAAATAATCCACATTAATGAAATCTCTTGACACTTGAGGCATTCGGAAGCATTTGGCTGCATAAATAACAGGAGGACCTGGGACCGTGAACCGCTCCTTACGTGTGAGAGATGATGGTGGGGGGAAGCTGTTTGTGATCCCCGGCCAGGATGCACTTTCCAGCCTTCAGCAGAGGTATCCAGCAGCTGGCTTCCAGGGCCTGAGCACACTCATCTATCACCACGAGATCAAAGTGATTTTCAGGAAGCAGCTTCAGTGGGCCATCAGAGGAAGCACCTAATTAAAGGAGAAGGTGCACAGCTTAGCAGGGAAGCACAGCAGAGCAAGCAACCTGTTTTTAAAACAAACCACACAYGCTTTAACTGTGATTGAGAGAGGCAGGTAAAATAAAGTTTCTTTGCAGAGATTTAGAAATTCAGCTCTGTAGTCCATGCCAAATACATATACATTTATATGTGTATGTCAGAACTGTTTTTGCCAATTTCTGCTTGTCCTTTTTTGCCCTGGCATCTGGGCCCAAAGGCTTCCAAGTATCTTTGAAAACAACAGTGAAACCCAGATGACAAACAGAACAATATGCTTGAATGCTTCACCCAGAGCAGGAGCAGAGCAAAAGCGCTAATGAACACCCACTTTCCTTCTGCCCTGAAATGCAAACAAAACTCCTCACCAACTAAAACTGAAAGGATGACAGACAGATTCGCCTTGCCTGATGCAGAGGGACGCCCCAGGAGGGCAAGATCAGCTGAGACCCCGACCCCTCTGCCCTGCTGACCCCGGCAGTGCTGCGCTGTCCTTCCTCGCGGCAGCAGGAGAAGGGAAAGCACAGGAGACTGTCATCAGTCAAGGGGTATTTTTTTACATCAGACGTCCATTTGTAATGTCGAACAAATAACCCTTACACACGTTCTGCTATAGTCCAGACATGAACTGATATTGATCCACGCATTGATCACAACTGTGAATTTCAGAGGCATCAAAAATATCACTGCAATTCATAAGAAAAAGGGATGCAAAAGGAGGAGAGGAGGATTAAGAAGCCAGCATGCCAGACAGGAGATTTTTATTCTCGGYGTTCAAAGAAATGTTTTTTCAAAAGCTCCTGTGTTATTGCAGTGTAGCTCTGAAAGCAGCTCTGATTAGGGGTGATTTTGCTTTGCCACTGTAAATCCTGCTGCCTCCACAGCTTTGCATCAGTTCAGATGTTACAGTTTGTCAACTGAGATACCATGTTTTCCTTTAAAAAATTTTTTTCCAGCCCATATGAATCCACTCTGGTAACAAGGGGCATACAGTTTGAGCTTGACTTTTGCAATTTTGCCATGCTGAAGGTGAAAGAAAAAGAAATAAATAGAAAGGTTCCCTCTATCTAAAACAGACTGTACCAACATGGCATGCAGCTGTGCAGATGGTTTTCTTCCCTTACAGCCTTGCAGCTCCACTTGAGTTTATCGAACTCCCATTAACTAAAGGTCACTGGTGTCCCCGTGTGTTGCSATGATAAAATTCTCTCTCTGCTGAACCTAGCAACAGAGCACTTTGGCTTGCATAAATAATAATTCCCATCAAACTACGTGGTTTCAGACAAATACCAAGATTGCTTAAATGAGAAAAATACAAAATCCAAACCCCTTGTTTGTCCACCACCTTTTGCTGAAGCAGAATTGCACAGACCTCCACACGGGGTAGCAAGCCCCAGAGTCCCATGAGAAAATCACATCTGATCAACACAATGGTCAGCAAAAAATACCAGTTTTACTGAAAAAAGGAAACCTCCCCTCATTTTTTCAGGCAAAGTTAAAGGAAGTGAGAGGCCAATTCCCAGCAAATAATGCACTGGAAGGATTTATCTTTCCTTTAACCTTCACACTAGTAATTTGTGAATGCCCCATGAGGTTCTTTTTTATGACCTAAAATTATTGATGTTTCCCTTCAGCAAATAATCCCTGAGCAGCCAAATCTGAAGATTATAAATGGGCCCTGGAGTATTATACATCTGATCTAGAAAAGCACTTTAGCACATGTTAAACTTTAAGCACTTMTGTTCCCCTTCGATCGCAGGGGTATTACTTTCCTACTTGTAGATGCAGATGTGCCTACATGCGCTGCCTGACGAATACCTGGAACGGTTCCCTAAATCCCATGTTGTTTACACCACTTGGGTGACTTACAGAACTAACCAGATACATGCAGACTGACACCAGGCTATGGAAACATGTGCTGTATTCCATCAGTCACGGAAATTATCCAAGCAGGAAAGCAATTCCATGTGACTTATGAAATCAATAACCAGATTGCACACCTCCAATAGCACTTGTTTTCTCACTGGAAGCTCAGCTCCTACTCAGAACTAACAAAGACGGGCCACATTGGCTCACACCAAAGGCCCTTCTAGACCCATATTCTTTGCTAAACAACAACATCACGTGCCAGCAGGAAGAATCCCACTGTGGAGGAGTTTGAGAACATGCAGCAAACTTGACTGAACTCCCAGGAGCTTGGAGCAGGAAGACTAAGTCTCCCTCCTACCCTGGCACGACGCTGCATTGCAGGGCACATGGTTTACGTGAATCCTGGCAAGTGAGGTAAGATACTGCAAAGAAAAAGAGGATCTCACACCTGTATTCGTAGCAAGGACAACACTGGCAYGGGTAAGGGCTGCAGCCATGGCAGTTTCTTCTCGTTCCTTTAGCTCCTTTCTCAGGGCCTTGATCTCACTGAGAAAATGGCTCCGCTCTCCCTTGTCTTGAGCCTTTTTGGTTTTTGCCTATAAAACAGAAAAATCAAGATAGAACAAACTGTTTCTACTCCTAGGGTTATGTTCAGCTTCTCAGATAACCAAAGAACCTGGATACAGCATGGCTTCTCTGTGTCCCCCATGATATATTGGCTCATCATAATCAGCCCCATGAAACCTTGGTTTCTCTTCCCTCTCCCTGCCAGAAAGCCCSTTCTACAATCAGTGTTGCTTGAAGCATAAAGAGTATTTCTGTCTGTGCAAAAGATGAACTACATCAATACAACCCCAGGCTCGCAAATGTGCAAATGAGCATGAAGCAGCAAAATGAGACTATCGCTGCCCATCAGACCATCCCRGAGCACCAGGAGTAATACCATCACTCAGGGCCCAGACAGCCATTTCTCAGACTTTTAGTTGGTCCATGCTTAAACTCCTCTGGCTGCACATTTTGATAGTCTTGAATTGTGAGCATAAGGTGTTGAAGAGTAAATCCCTGTCCTTAAATCCTCTGTTCAGCCCTTCCTGCTCTGCCCTGTACTTTCCCAATGCCCCAAAGATCAGCAGGGAGAAGGTCAGATATACTTCATCCGATGGCTGAGTCTAYGCACCAGTCAAAGCATCTGGGCACAAAGCAGGGAGTAATGTATAATAGTGATTAGGCTTAATGGGAAGAAGGGTCTTGTGCCTTTGCTGGGCGAGGAACTGGAACTTCCTATCTCACTCTGCTCCGTGGCTCAGGGGAAGCAGGGACCCTCTGGCTCCAAGTGACCTTGAAGCAGGCGGGCTCCCCAAGTTGACTGCACCATCTCCAGCCAAAGCAGCAGCTTTGCATTTTTAAAAAGGCATCTCTGAGTTGCTGTAAATGATTCAGAGCAATATCTAGACAGGCTCATGGTTTTTTTAGCAATGCCTATTAAATATACCTAACACATCAAATCATCACCACTGGTTGCTAGCGCTTCCCCAGCTACTGACCAGCAGCTACGAGACCACAGCCAAGCTATCGTTCACTGCAAGTCACCCTGAGAAAGCTACCCACATCCTCAGATGGAAATTTGGATTATTTCCTTGGAGGTAAGACTGATGACTTGAGAAAGCTGAAAAAGCTGCAGACAKAAGCTTTTATAAGCAGCCAAACCAATAAGACCTGATGGTTCCTATAATCGTCCTCTGTATGGATGGATTCTCGTGTCTAACGTGGTTCAGCTCATATTGCAGCCTTTCCCCTAGGAAAGGCATTCATGTGTCTTGCTCCTCTACTCAGCCACCTGTTTTGGTTAAAATTGTAGGTATTTAATACCCGTGAAACCTCTCCGTGTCTGTCAAGTGTAGTYAAAATTGGCTGACGGGCTCAGAGTTACAGGGGAGGGGTCACAGACAGATACGCAGATAATGTGATCACAGGGGCATCTTTTCCTCGGCTTGCTCTAMAAGGACAGGGTGGGCGCCAGCCCTGACTTTCACTGAGCTGAAGGGACAAAGCAGATTAGCATCCGCTTCCCCTCTGCTGGAAACAGAGAAAGATTAGAGAGCAAAACTGATGGTGCCAGCAGGGCCAAGTTCAACGTCTGTTCTGCAAAGAAGATCTAGTTTGTAAATTAACAGCAGCAACTGTTTTCTGATGCTGGCTGGTGACATTAAGATCCAAACATCTGACCGACTCAGCCCTGAAAGCAGCTGAGGGAGCAGGGAGCCCAGGCCAGAGGTACAGAGCATCAGTCAGCCCCAAGGATATGGCTCGGCACACCATGAGCCTGGATCCCACTCACTCCTCGTTAGGGCTCTGYGGGTGCCAGCAGGCTCCAATTATCCTGACCTGCCTCGTTTGGGCCCCCACCCACACACTCACTGGTCTGGGAGCTGCATTTAAGGCCAGACCTTGCTCCTTCCCAAAGCTCTAGGGTTTGTGTCCTGGGCCTGGCTTCCTTCCTGGTTGACTGTGGACTTGCTTCGTTACTCTGGACCTGTCTGGTGATCTGGACTGCTGACCGACCCTGCTCAGCGTCGCTGGACCTGTGCTGCCTTTCTTGCTCAGGTACTGAGGGATTGCACCCTTGTTGGTKTAAAGAGTGTCTAGAAGCTGATGTCCTGGAAAGCTTGAAGCCTGAACAGGTGAGGGAAGGAGACACAAAGGGGTGGAAAATGTGCAAGGAGAGCATGGGTTTTCATTTATATTACTAGTTCTCCTGYGGTTGGCAGTAGTGGTGAAGGAAAGGAGTGAAAAGAGTCAAAATCTGGAGTGGACAAAAGAAGAAATTATTGCAGGGGAGAAACTGAGGCAGGATGAGGGAAAGGTGGGCCGGGACCTCAGATGAGAGCTCCCTGCAGCCCAGAGAGAGAGGAAGAGATGCTAATGGGTCAGGTCCACCTTCTGTGAAAGACCTGATCAYGGGCAGCTCAAAGCACTGCTGTGCAAGCTGAACTGCAGCAGTCTGTTAGCTCTTGGGTTTTTGTTTGGTATTTCAGGGCAGAAAAAGCCTTGGTGGCCAGTTTCTAGCTCCCATCACTGCTTGCTCTAGGGAGGAAGCAGATGAAGTGTTTAAGTGCTGAAGGCTCTGCTTTYTCCCTAATTTCCCTTCTACTATAGAAAATCAACAGTGGAAAAAAAAAACTCCTCCCAAGGAGAGGAAAGGGAAAATTAACCACTAGCGAGAAAGATGCAAAATAAATTAAGAAGTAAAAAAGAGTTGGTGTAGAGCTGTGAYTACAGCCAAGTCTCCATCCCACCAGGTACATCCCCTTCGTGAACTTGCCTCTCAGCTACAAGTACAACTCTACCCAGCCCTCAGATGCCCTCTCCTTCCCTTACGTTACGGGCAAGAACAACTTGTCTGCCAAGCGACGTCCCCAGCCGCTCAGCAACACAAAYGCTGGACGATGCATAACCACATTTGGGAAAGCTGAAGCCGCTGCCATAGTGGTGGCTGCAGATTAATGTTCATGGAGCTGAAAGCCATGTTTGGTCTGCATCATTTAAAAAAAGTAACCGTGCAGCGCCTTAYTGAAGGGCAGAGCAATGTACTTGGGCACGTATGACACAATGTGTGTGCAGGGGTATGAAGATGCCCTCCTGCATCTTTGATCAAGACAGGATCTCTCTTGAGCTGGCTGCATCTGCAAAATGGCTTCTGGACAATGCTGCCTCCAGAAGGGGGAGGGAAAAAAAAAATCTAATTAGTATCAAAATCTATCATCTCAAATAAATGAGCTACTTTGTAAATTAAGTTTAGGAAAATCAGGTTGTGAAACAAGAAATTAAGGATGCATTTTTATGGTGTACTCTGCTTTCTACTTGAGGTGGCTGAGAGTGGGAGGGAGTGTCAGGACAGCCAGACATCTCGTTAGGAAGTGAATTAATGATGTGAATGTTTCTCTCGCTCTCTGGTGAAGAGGATTGCATGAACRATGCCAGACAGATAATCTGGAGAGCAGGGCACTGCAGCATCTCCCCACGCAGCAGTAATGACTATGATTTTGCCACTCCAATGAGGAATTTGGCTAGGAGRAGTTTTGCCCTCAGCTCCTTCTACAGCAGATGAAGATGAACACTGGTGGCAGGTGACGAGGAGGCTCAGGCAGCCCCTGGTAGAGAGGCTCTCTGAGATACCTTTTCAGGCTRGAAACCTTCCCCATTTCTAAAATTGCCAGGCTTGCACCCCAGTTCCTTTCCTCCAAGGCCAGGTTAAATGCATTCCAATCAGAGTAAATGGGATGAACCCAGGCCACACGCACCTCCAACTGTCACTGCTAGTCCTCTACACTGTGCTGGTTTTCCTTTCCTCKCCCCTGAAGCAGCCTTTCTACTGCTGACTGACCACGAAGAGAGGCTCATGCCCAACAATATTTTACCCATCTGTATACAGTAAGAGCTAGACTGGGAGCATCGCTGTGGGCCCATGGTGCCCTGAACCCACAAATACCAGGTTCAACCAGGGTGCTGGCTGCATGCTGCCCATGGCTCACACCAGGACTAGTCACTGTGACTTGCCTCTAGCCCCTGACTTTGGGGCAACCCAGAGCACCTGGCTGTAGTGACTGTCTTCTAAGAACATGCAAGAAGTGGCAGAGCTGTTCCTTAGTTTTAGAGACAAAGCAGCTTGCCGGGCTAGCAGATCAGGTACTGCTAATCTAGAGAGCTGGCATTCAGGTAAYCCACACGGGACATGTTGCAGGGGCACGTACAAAGGCCTGGTCGATRTCCTTCCTGATATCCGCCACTATCTGGGCATTGTCGCCACGGGCCAAGACGGCGTCCAAGGAATGCTGTTGGATGGGCTCCAGCAGGCGAGCAGGGTGCCCAAGCCGCAGGATACGGGCTTTGTAGCCAGCCAGCCTTTCCACCAGGTTATCCACAGCAATGTTGGAAGGGGCACAACACAGGACCTGCACGGGGAGAAACCAAGTGCTTGTTACTGCCAAGGACAGCAGAACACTGGAGCAACGGTGTCCGAGCAGGAGGATACTCAGCAGAGAGAGGGAGACCAACATATATCTATGGGGAATAAACCACTGACATSTCCACAGCCTCCAGACACCAAAGGCAATTCTTGCCTTGCTTTGAAGCACTAGTGCAGGGTTTTCAATAAATAGCAAACCTGAGCTTTGAAGCTTCTATTTGCACCTAATTTCAGCTGATAGGGGAAACGCCCTGGTCTCTGCAAGCCAAGCCAGACTCTTGCGTAGCACAGCTGCTACTGGATCTGCTCCAGCTGCCATGAAGTGCAATGAGTTTGCAAAACAAACCAAGGTAATTGCTGTCACTGCAGTCCTGCCACCGATACTCACTTTCAGGCCTTGCTGTACAGCTTGCAAGATGATCTCGACTAGTGTGGTGGTCTTCCCTGTGCCAGGTGGYCCGTGGACGATGGCAAGCTCCCTCTGCGCCAGTGAGAAGGAGACAGCCTCCCTCTGCGAGGCRTCCAGCGAGTCATTGTAAAGCTTTAGAGGCTCTGGGGAGACAGCAGGAGATTCACTTGGACCTCAGCCCTAACCCGGGTGCTTGCTGAGCAGCACAAATTCATGAATACAAATAAGGTCTTAGTAGCTAGCCCAAATCAATTTGACAATGAGAATAATCTTCTTGGGGAGGAAGGTACACTGTGCRCTACCTAGGTGGCTAAAAGAGCCCAGACTGATAAAAGTGAGGCTTGTTACGCTTTCAAAAAGAACAGGCTGCCCATCCTGCATCTGTGTCTTCCCCCTTCTCTCTCCTACCCTGCTGTATTTCAGAAGGAGCAAGCTTTCAGTTGTGAACACAGCTAGTCTGTATTGGTGTTTTTCAGCATCTACAGAGGCATTTACTCGCTATAACATCAAACACATAGGATCTCCTGGGTGTGGGGGGTGCTCTGGGTTTATTTTAAAKGTAAGCCAGCATATTTAGTACACCTTCAATAAGAAGAGGGGAGGAAGTAGTTGATCGCGCAAACAAATCGCTCCCATTCCAGTTAACAAACCCAACACAGCACTAGTGAAAAAGCAGCCGAGAAAACTACAGCGTCTGTGAGCAGAAAAGAGCAGTCCTGTGTTGTTCAACAATGACTGAAAAGGAAGGCAGGAAAAAGATACAAACTGGCAATATAAATGAYGAAAACTAAAATTAGTTTGAGCTTTAATGATCAGAAAGGAAAAAAAGGGAAAAGAATATGTAAATTGCATTACAAGAGAATTGGTTTCACTGCAGAAGACCGAATTCTCACAAGCTGCTTTTTACCTCCCAGATTTCTGATTTAAACCCATATTTATTCTCATCCCTCATAATCCTGCTGCTAATCTCCTTGTTCATTATGGAAATTAATTACAGCAGAGATGATGACTCATTACATGAGGTTTACYGAAAATAATGTTCCCAAGAAAGCTTATGTAAGACAAATCTCTGGGCATCGTTCCCTGCTGGGCATCATGTGTTCTACTGCTATCTTTGCATTAAGGGTTTGATTAAAAGCATTAAAAGCAAAAGTTTCTTCTGGTTTTAGGCAGGTTAACTTGTGTGCAACTCCCGTGTAACCTCTGGCACTGACTTTTGAAGCAGCACAACTAAATGAGGTGTCTGGGTTAAACAAAGAACGTTTGTTAAAAAGATGCTTGGTGAGGAAGAGAGGAACAGGACTAATGGTACTTTCTCCTGCCTCTTGCTTTACACATAATTTTTGAGTTAGTGTGCTAATGACTAAGAGAAGACTAGGAAGCATCCCATGGGCTGRGGAAAAAGAAAGAAYAGCTTAAAAACTGAAAGGCATTTCCCACAATGAGGAACAGCCGGGATGTAGGAGTCATTGATATTTCCTTGCTCAAGGAATGAGATCAGAAACAGGTTTCTCCACACGCATGCACACCCTCTTCCCTTTTAATCACATGCTGCCAAAAGCTGCTGTGTGGGCAGGCTGGGAAATGTGCCTTTTTCTGGGCTGGGCCCATGGGTGGTGAGGAGGAGGGCAGAGCCTTTTAAGGGATGCTGTGGCTCCTCGAAACTCTATCCACCAGCTGGGCTCTAAGTAGGCTCACCTGAAGAAATACAGTTTATCGCTCCACCAGGACTAGCCCAAGAGCTCTTTATAAGCAATCAGTTTAGGATTTGCACAGATGCTCCCAGAAGACACCCGTTAACCCAGCTCTAGCCCTGTGGCATYGACTCTGYGTTGCTGCCTCCCGCTCTGCCCAARRCTGTCCGCCTCAGCCCCCCGACGCAGACCACGGAGCGGATGAATGTAAATCTGCACCCTTGGGCCTGGCAGGGATGSGTCCTGCTGGTGGTCAGGTAATTCAGCCCCTGATGCACAACTTGATTTAGTAGTGCAGCGTTGGGAAAAAAAAAAAAAAATCACCTTGGCCATCAAGGTTGGTCCCCCAACCACACTTCCAGCAACCGAGACACTCTTCTGCACAGTACCAGCAGCTCAGGTGAAGAAGTGGGCTGGGGGGGATATTCAAGTCCTGGAAAGGGGTYTTTGCACCAAACATGGATGGGAACAGTTCCTCCTGGGAGGAAGAGCTCAAGTTCTCCAGAGCTGGAGGCCTCTCACTTCTCAATGTACCTTCCAAAGTACATTCCTCACCATCAGTGTGTGCGGGCACCAAGAGCAAACCGGACCGCACGACCAGCTCCTCTGCAGTACAACCTAACTGCAGCCAAACACTGTCGGACAAAATCCAAGTGGGTAATTAAGCCTGAAACAAGGAACTTTTCCTGCTCTCCCTATCAAGTATTTGGCAGCTGAGTTGTCCGGACTGCTTAGTTTTCCCCATAGATCTCAAGGGCCTCTTCATGGCCTCTGTGATGACAAGAGGTATCACACGGCAGAAGGACAAGGAGCATTTAAGATTTTTGCAAGTGATTTGTCACATGCACTGGATTTGTGATGAGAAGCTGAGGATGCTCTGCTAGAAATCCCTGGTACCTCCCCAGTGCTCTGCCTGCTAGGTCAGTGTTTACAGGGRACACCCCTGCCTTTTAACTAGGCTTTTTTTTGTCGTCCTTTCTCTTTTCAAATATCTTTTTACAGCAATAGGCATAATTAGATATAAGCCGTGCCTTTTGCGCTCCATGTGACCACGCGAGCCAGCCAGTGTCTGGGCACAGAGATGAACACCCCCTTGCTTTTTCTAGAGCAGGACTACAGGAGAGACTTGGTAGCTATTAGCGATCTGCACAGGATTACGCCTACAATAAGGCATAACCTCATTTCTGAAAGAAAAGGGAATGTGTCCATCCAGCAAGCGGAGCAATGCTGGCCTCTGCTGGCAAGCAAAGCCTCTCTATACATCCACAGCAATGCACGCTGCAGGGGCCCCTGCATATATGCTGCGAGACAGCAGCTGTGAGCAGGGAAGGTTTCTTGTAGGAGATTTCTGGTGTGAAAGCTCTAATGCTTCTGGGCGATGAGTGCAGGTTAAAGTGGAAGACAGCCAAGCAGAGCATTTCTTATGGATGGGCTTCTGGATTTTGCTTCCCAGAGAGTCTGGCAAGAGCAGAAATCCTGTTCAGCTCRGAGTCTGCCTTTTAGAAAGCTTATTCTCCCACTTGGTACTTTTCTGGAGGCAGCAAGGTAAAGGGTGGAAGTGCTTCGTGGTGGRGACCAGTCCCATTCTTAGCTGCAGATCCCATCTACCCACTGGTGATACCTTCATATGCTCCTTTCAACTACTCCATAGGTTATTCTTCCCAGAGCCTGTCTAGTGTTTTTGTGTTATGCCAAGGATATTTATTGAGTTGCATTTTTAAGTGTTTTGAAAGGACTTAGGCTTTGATGTGCAGTGCTATAGGTAACGCCTCAACCTATGCACGATCCCAGCTGCTCAGGAGAAGAGATGAAAAGCACAGATTCGGTGCACAACTTCAGCGAATGCAGTCCTGCTGGCCATGCAAGGGGTGTGGGCTGGTGAGAGTGCACTGACGTTTTTCATGACCTCCAGTGGCACTGCAGCTATGCCCTCTGCGTAGGAGAGACAGCCTCCAACATACCCCTGCCGCTTACCATCTGATGGGGAGCCACCAGCTTTCTGAATCAAACCTGCAGCCCCTGGCTGTCCCTCCCAGTTCAGATCCGAAAACATTTATCAGGGCTGGCCCTGCTCAACGCTGAGCCCAAACGCACTCCTGGCTCGACCCAGAGGGGCAACCCAAGTATCTTGCGGTGGCAATGCTGTGAGATTTCCTGTTGCCTGTAAAGACCATGGGATGAGAAGGCTGGTACTAACTAATTTCAGGCTGCTTAGGATCAAAAGCCTGGCATTTTTTTCCCCAATTATTGACAACCATCTTACACAAGCCCACTCCTAAAGAACGTCCTCCAGGACATTGTTCCAGTGGGAGTCGTGCCTGTACCCATTACTACTGGGAGGGATTCATCTCCCCAGTAGTGAGCAGGATTTTCCTGAYGCCGTTGGGAACAGCTGTGTACAAATCAGCACAGCAGCAGCAACTCTGCCAGTCACCAGGAGTTGGGTAAAAGGGCACTAAGTTGTTTTTGTCATTATTACCCTTCTGTGCATACTGATGTTGTTTTTAGTAAGCCAATATCATGCGCTGGTCAGATACCAGCAGCCATTAGCTACTTAAAAACCATGTTTCCTTTGGCTTTATCAGACTCCTTGTCAACCTCATCAGCYGGCGACTGGATTTAGGCACCGTTCTGGGATGACACAGGCTTTACTATAGATCTCCAGGCACAGCATTTGGCAGCCCGCTCTCCCAAGATAACCCAGGCAGCTGCGACCCAGTCATGAGATCACAACGCAGCACAGCAAAAAAATACGCAACTAAAAGCTATTTACCAGATAGGCCACAAGGATAATGTAACTCTACTTGGGTATGCCCTAAAGAGACCCTGTGTAACCAACCTTTTGGGGAAAAAAACCCAGATGCTTTTCCTTTTTCCCCTCCAGGTTACAATGCTCCATGTTGGGAAACAGCCACCAGCAGAAAGCACAGGATGGCACTGGGACTCCACTAGCTTTGCTGCTGGAAGGAACCACCGCATCTCGCATCTTTGGTGGTACCGGTGAGTGTTCTGCGTTTCAACTCTGCATCGTGTGCTGCAGCCTGGCTACCTACAGCCTGCTTTCCGGAGGACATGAAGCTCACACAGACTTGCTGTTGCTGTTGTTTCAGCTCACACTCCCTTAACATTTGAACCTGCTGACCAGTTTCTAACTGATTTGCTATCAAGTCCCTACGCGCTTTACAAAACTGCACAGTGGTATCAGAACCCACCTAAAAGCCCCAAGACTCCCACGCTTGAAAAATGAGACTTCTACTTTTTTCCCCACACTTAAAAAATTAGATTTAGGATCCTGCTGCTGCACATATCACTTGCTGGAGCCTATTTTGCCCTTGGGAGAACACCCTTGGACATCCAGGCATAGAGCTGGGTGCTTATGATTTCTACTGACCCTTCTACTTCTCGATCTCCTTGTAATTTGGTTCTTCCCTACYGTTTGTACAGAAGACAGTCACAAATGCTCCCCCTCTAGTATGGATCTCATCTACTCTGGGCCTTCCTCCTCTTCTCCTGCACAAGTGTCAGTACTAGCTTTTCCTCTRGGCGGGTGTTGATATGGTCTCACTCCTACTCCTGGCTTTCGGGGCTTCTGATTGAAGTGGAGCTTATACTGCACCCTGGAATGGCGTTAATATAGATGTGTCTAGACAGCCAGTTTTATGAGATGTACAGAACTTATTAACTCTGAGACTCCTGATGGATTTGTTTGAAATCAGATAATGGAAGGGATGACACAGATACAGGGAAGCATCTCCCTAAGAAACCAGGCTAAAAGATGCTTGGTCATGAAAGGAGATACTGYGTCACGGAGGAGCAGCCTGAAATGCTGTGAGGTTTTTCTATCCKTCCGTGTCAGAGCATGCACCTGGGAAACACTTGTTGCCTTCTGCAGACAGTCCACACACCTGCGAGTTTCCGTACTATTTGCAGGGACACATCCCTGTGTCCTAAGGTTTAYGGGACACCTGGGGAACTGCATGTGYCATCRTACAAGCATAAGAGGCAGGATTTACCCAGCCAGCTGCTGAGTGCCCTCCCCTTCAACTCAGTGGAGGCTGGCAGTTCAAGGCACCTTGCAGGACCTGTTTAAAGTTAAAGTCATTATTATTTAATTCCTGGCTAGTATAACATCTTTCTAGTTGGGGAGAAAGGAGCTATAAATTGAGAAGGTAAATGGGAGGCCTTTCCACCCTGCCAGAGCATTTTGCTGCTCTCAGGTGGTATGCTGCCTTCTCATATTGCATCTCCTCTGCCTGTCTAATGTGGCTGAATGTTTCTATCAATCAATATTCTCAGTGCTGGGGAGATGTAAAATTCAYCTCTGTGCTTAGTTTGGCACATCTGAGCAATTTGGTGAAAAGGAGTTCTTCTTCATTAGAGAGGCAGTTCTGCTACCACAAGGGAAAAAGCAGAGTTGAAGCTGCTAAGAAAGTTAGTTCATTAAAATTTAATTATTTTATCTAATATAAAAACCCTGAGTACAACAAGGTCCCTAGGTAGCCAAAAGGCTAAGAGGTTTGACTCAGCCTAAGCTCAGTGCTTAAAACTACGGAGATATGACTCACACTAACATTAAATCTTCATCCTTGGTATACTGTRTCAGAAGCCTAGCCTGAAGTATACTGCAGGGAACGGGAGTGCGTCTGTGAAAGAGGCAAACCACCGCGGACAACCAAATACAGTAATCAAAGTAAGGGAAAAGCTGCAACAAGCAAGCACGGGGTGCAAGGAGCTGTGGTGGGGAGGAGACCGAGCAGAACCCTGCAGCAAGGAACCAGGCAGGGATGGATGGCTGCACCCGTGGCATGCTGCTGGGCGGCGGGGAGAGAGACCTGAGCTCTCTACACCGCTTAGACAGACGGCCAGCCCGATCCTGCTAGGCAGCTTAACCCACCCTCTGCCTTCATTCCCTGATTTCTGCAGCCCGGATGATATTTCCYTTCTGTCAAAGGATAATATTCATTAGCAGTTGCCAAGCACTCGGATATTCTGCTGATCAGAGGCTTTGGYTTCCCCATGGTTTCTCTGAAAGGGTAAGCTGCGTAATTTAATCTTTCGTTTTTCCAAAGACTCGCATCAATAAAGATCTGAGTAAAAGGGGATTCTACTTATATGCAATTTTTTGACAGCTGTTGGTAAAACCAGGTTGTCAGGTTTTAAGTATTTGATGAAACCGAAGCAGCCCGCACATCTCCAACTTGACTGAACACRATCAGAAGGCTGTAAAAATAAAAATACAAGTGCTCCCATGCTGTCTCAAACTACAGTAGTTCCACAGTCACTTAATTCCCATGAWGGCAGAGTTACTGGATTTTCAATATAGAAGCAGCGCTGGCAGTTTCTGATCTTTGAAGTTTATGAATGGGATTGGGGCAGGAAGCGAATAAGAAATGCCTCATAAACTAAACTGAATTTCAGACACATGAATGTATGCAAATTCCCCCACCACAAATCCTGCCTGTTTTATGCCAGAATTCAGCTCCACTTGGTATGCTCTGAGGAAAGTGAGTATTAGCTAGCTGAATAGTCTCTCTTCCAGCGATGACAAGGGTCTTTACATGAGCRAAGTGTGTCTAGTGACCCATAAACCAGTATGAAAAAGAAGTGCTCAGTGCTGCCAGTTGCAACACCACTTATTACCCATATTCAATACTCGGGTCTTTCCTGGAGCAAAGTAAGCTGCATGTTTGGTGTGGATAAAAACTTCACAAAGATCAGAGCTATTTGTGTTCCCTTGGGCAATTTCAAAGAACGGGTCTTGAACGGAGAGACCACAAGCACCCTTCTCAGCTGGCCAGCCCCAGAGCCAGGACTTGGAGGATCGGAAGAGGAGTAATGGCAGCGCCGTGTGGGAAATGCCTGCACAGTCATCACTTAGGGCTCTGGCTCTTTGCCTCTGTCAGATGTGACATCTGAAGAGGTGAGCATCCTCCTAAATGGGCAGGGACAGAGCACAGAGCCCTTATCCTGTGGGTAGGGAACTGCAGGCTTCACTGATTGCTCTGCAGAGTGAAGATTTCCCCCCTCCCCTTTCCCCACAACAACTTTCCATATCTTTGCTTACAACCTGCATGAGAGCAGCAACATCATGTGCTCTCACCATCCAAAAGAGCTCTCCACCTGCGTAATTCTCAGCTTCACGCGCTAAGGCACACTAAAGCCAGTGGCAGTCTTGGTGCATGTACTTGGGTGTGAAGGCTGGGAGGCTCTGACCCTACAGGTGAGAAAATTTCTCTAGAAGGATCAACCCAGCATCCGCCATCAGTCTGCTATAAAGCCTTATAAAGAAGCATCCTTACTTGTTTCACTGAATGCGCTTGGATCAGAAGAAAAGAAGAGGACGTTGATCAGATCAGAGGCTGGACCACTGTGATACTGCTTTASTGCATTTAAAGCTCTGTCAAAGAAGAAAATAGCCAGGTTACATGCACAGCATGAATTCCTTATTCCTTCAGAGATCCCTGTGCACCTTAGGGCCCAGGGAAGAAGACTGTGGGCGCAGATTCAACTCTTCCAAAGCTGAAAAATKTTACTCCACAACAGACTAATCCTACCTAATTGCTGCATGCCCCAAGCCTCACACATGCACCCCTTATGCTGGCCAGACTTMCACTTTCTACTATTACTCCAGTTTGATACAGGCAGATCCTGTGCCGAGCCTTTTCAGCACCTTAATTCAGCGAAGAGCTACTCGCTTCTGCCAGGATGGAAAAGGCTCTCACAGAATCCAGTGAGTACCAGAGGTGATACAACACGGGACCAAAATATGTCGCCGAGTGTGGGATGAGGGGTGGGAAAGGAAGAGGGAAGAGCGGGACCATACCAGCCAGCAGGTAGATAAATTTAGGCTGTTGTGACACTGTAGCATAACATATCCAACTGAGTTATCTCAGTATGAGTTCCCTCAGTAGTCAGCAGAAAMAGAAAGGCACATCCAAGAGGTGGATACCTCCCCTAAGTGGAGCTGCTGGAGGAGTAAGACAGGAAAGGAGAGGAACCAACCCGAGTGAAGTAAACTGAGATCTGTCTCAGAAGAGCTTTTCCAGAATAAACTTGGCAATTTTCAACTGGCTTTTGACCTCCTGAGCAGAGTGACCGTAGGTGAGCTGCAACCCCGTGGCCCTTACTTTTTCAGCCTGTTGTAGGTGACGTCGTTGGCTAATTTGAGCAGGCGGTAAGACCTCTCTCGGTCCAAGCTCGGCATGCCATCTCGAGACTCCTCATAGGCAACGGTCACTGCTTTGGGGGTGACACGTGTTACAGTGCCGGTGGAGAGCGGATCACCCTGGCCAGCTGAATCGTAAAGGCCCACAATGTCCCCTGCAAAGAGAAGTTTGAAGAGAGAGCGTGAAGTGGGGCAAACATTTGGAAAAGAAGCTCTTTTGGGGAGGCCAGCAACCAAGCGCGGCCCAACGCAGACAGCAGGACCACCTACGCCAACCACAGCTCTAGCACCGTGTTTCCTCCCAAGATCAGTTTGTGTCAAGCCCACAAACAAAGGAGAATATCCTTCTCTTAGCTGACAGAAAACACACAGCAAGAAGGAGCAAAAGGACAATTAGCAGTGAGAAGACACCAGACAGGAACTAACCAGCTGCCTTCAGACCTCCACACGCCACAGGTCTTGGGGTAGAGACCAGCAGCGCTCCCCAGGGCCAGAGCTGCTCAGAAAGCCAGCAGGCTTTCACACAGACTTTGGGAGAACCTACCTTTTCTGAACTCTCAGACAAACCATTTTACATCCATTTTATTTTTTAATAATAGCCAAGGACTCTGCGTGACAATATGTGCCTCCCAGGTGACTGCTGTATGCCAGTCAGCAGAACTAAGAAAGACCAGAGGTTTTTAAGGACTTGCCACAGTCACCATGAGATGATGAAAGAGAGTGAAATTACATAGTGTAATGCTGAAAYGGAGATTTTGAGCAGGATGTTTGACTAAGTTTGTAACTTAGCTGGGGCGCACGTTCATTGAGGATTAAATTTCAGATTTACAAACCRTGGGAAGCTTTCCTCTGTAAGGACCATCAGCTCTTACGTTAAAATGCTTGCAACCCAGGAATAATTTACTGCTATGGCAATGTTATTTCTCTGTGAAGAGCACTGGCAGATGCTCTCGAGGCTGAGACCCTAGCCTGCAATGAGTCATTTTAATTTCAGAGGTCAGCAGCTTGCAGGCCTGGGTGACAAAGAATGCATCGACAAACTGAACTTCAACACGCTTCGAAGCAGTACCATCGTGCGGCCAGGGTCAGAAACAGTCTGGTTCCCCACCGTGCCCCTGCTTGGCAAGCTCAAAGATCCTTAGCACCCTAAACCAAGAAAATTACTAAACTAAACCAGGAAATTATCTGGTGCAGCCAGCTTCTCTCTTGTGGACCAGTTTTGGAGAGCGCAAGGCAATATCCTCATTGCCTAAGGAAAGGAGAAGCAGCGTCACTGCAGGGAAGAAATAGAGGGTGTACTGCAGACTCGCCTGGGACTACCTCACGGTCAAACCCAAGTTCTCCTGAGGGCTAAGCCTGCACAGCTGGCTACAGCACGCAGACAGCGTCCTYGCCTTCCGCAGGTACCGCAGCAGCTCAGCTCTGACACTCCTGGTTGTGTTTGCATGGGACTGATGGCAGAGGGCGAGACACAAGTGAAAAGGGCACTGGCTGATGTGCTGGTGAGTCTGTACTTCCCTAGGACCTTTATTTCCAACAGAAATCCAGGCRTGTCAACTACTAACAGTACATACTTCTCTTCTTTCTCTTCCTTGCCAAAAATAACAGCACAGGGAAGGGCGGAAATATGGCAACTTGGGAAGGAAAAAGAAAATCCACTTTCCATTTTGCAGTTAAAGTGTAAGTGACAAAAGCTCCTTACCTACYGCAAGACATAAGCATGAACACTTTGGCTTGTACAAAGAATGCCACAAAATCTTTAATGAGAAGAGACCAAGGCTTTGTTTTTATGGATTCAGGAGGAAAGCCAGCTCTTTAATCACTGGCAGTATTTCCTGGTGCAACATACGTGTCYGTAACAAGCGGAGGGAAAAAGAGGCTGTTTTTCTCTAGATTCATCCTGTAGCAATAACATTTTCTCCCTTCCTTTTTTGCATCAATTGCTCAATCTTTACAAACATCACATTAGAAAGATGTCAGGAAGACGACATTGGTCATCTCTTACTTTACCTACTTGGCACCGACAGGAATATCACTTACCAGGCCCAAAGCTGTTACAGGGCAGCTCGGCGTCTGAATCATATCTTCTAGGCTGAAACGTCACGAGCAGCCGTCCGTAGAGGCCGGTTCTCTGGCTGGCAGCTTGGAGCTTTAGCAAGCAGACGCCTCTGCGCTGCAGYTCCTTCAGGGAGATGCTTTCCTGCCATGCCCTGGAAACCACACACAGGCGTGAAAACCATTTGCTGGACTGAAGCTGAGATTCAAAGCTTCAGATGACAAAACAGAGAAAGACAGGGGGAGGAGATGGAAAAGAAGGGGAAGGACGATAGCAAAGGAGACATTGGCTTGTTGAAGCGCTGGCTTATGCGATCACTTTGTAGTGATATAACTAGCTTGGCTTCCACAGGCTTATTTTGAGAAACGGGGCGATGCTCACAGCCTGGAGAAAAGGCAACATCTCTTTCTGTGTATTTTCCCCTCTCCTGTCTGGGTGTGAAAAGGAAGGACCTGCCCAGTGACCCACGACCCAGGAGAGAACAACCTGAATTTTCTCCTATCACATATAAGCGCTAAAATGGAAGATTTGCCACTTTTCACACGAAGTTGTGCTAACCTCCAGCAAGCACCACACGCGCGGCTGCACAGGGAAAAGCAGCGGATGTCTGGCACAGGCCTGCAGGCTACAAGTGACTAYGGCACAAAGTACAGGCAGCAGCTTTGCAGACTGCTGTCCTCTGGGCCCAAAGTCTGCTGCAGCAGCTGCGTCTGCTCCGCAGTCTCACTTGGGGGGGTGTCCCTATCTTTGTATAGATCAAGACAAAAAAGAAAATCCCCCAGGTTTATTCTCCTTAGTCCCCCAGCTTGGCTCGTTTCCTGGAGGTTGGTCTGTAGGGAGTTGAAGTGCCAGGGAACTTCAGGCAGCCGTGGGATGGCCTCGTCCTGCCTCCCGGCACCCTCTGTCCTCGGGGCCGGGGAAGGCCAGGCCTTACCGGTGCCAGAAGTGGGGGTGCTTGCACCCCTGCCATGGCYCCGCGCAACCCGGGGGGACCTGGTGACACCCCCACCCTCCCTGGCACTGCGAATCCACGCGAGTCCCATGTGAGGTGGGACGTGGTTTCAGCCTGAGCCGCGAGGCAGGATGGCAGAGCTGGGTGGGGGCTGCAGGGTCCCAGCACCCCGCCGGGGTCTGGGGGAGGAGAATGGGAGCCCCAAGGTGTTGCTGACGTGAGCTTGGAGCCTACAGGTGACAGCAGGCTCTAAAGGGTGAGTCTAAGAGCGATTCACRCAGGGGTGAGCTGGTCCTATAGGGKTGACTCCGGCAGGGTTTCCTATAGGTGAGAGCAGGCCTTATAGGGTGGGTTTCCTATTGGGATGTGCTGGTTATATAGGAGTGAGTACAGCAGCATTTCCCCCAGGTGACAGGAG
>JASVER010000159.1:571108-629983 GCA_030449065.1 Oceanodroma leucorhoa
CCGGTGACAGCGGCTCCCTCAGGGCTGCCGCAGGGGAGCGCAGGCCCTCCAGGGGCGAGCCCCGGCAGCTTCTCCCACCGGTGACAGCAGCCCCGCCAGGCCCGGCGCGCCAGGGCCGCTGCAGGTGGCAGCGGGCTCCGCAGGGCAAGGCCTCCCGCCGGCGGTACCTGCTCTCGGCGAGCTCGGCCTCCCGCTCCTCCCGCAGCAGCTCCAGCTGCCGCCCCGCCGCCGCCGCCGCCATGGCCCCGCCCCCTCGCTCCGCCGCGCAATTCCGCTTCCGGGGCGGGGGTCGGGGGGTCACCGCGATGGCGGCGGCGGTGGCGGCAGGGGCCCGGCGGCGGGCGGCAGGTGAGGCGGGACGGGACGGGACGGGGCGCTCCGGCCGGCGGAGGGGAGGCGGGGGGCGGCGGGGCAGGGTCTCCTCCGCCGGCAGTTTGACCGGCGCGGCCCGGCCTCCCCGTGGGGCTGGGCCGGGGGCCCCGTCCCCTCCGCGGGCCCCGTCCCCTCCGCGGGCCCTCCCCGGGCCCTCCCCGCCTTGGTGGAGGGCCCAGAGGGCTGGGAAGGGCCCTTCCAGCCGCGTCACTTAGCGCTCGGAATGCAGAGAGCACCGCAGTGTTCCTCAGACCGCCCGTTCCGCCCCCGTGCCTTCCGGTCCCGTTGTTCCCCGGGAGGTGGGRTGCTCTGGGCGTACCCGTGTTGAATGGCTGTGTCCAGCTGGAAGCGTCCCCTGCAATAGGCGCGTTCGCGGTGAGAGGCCTTTGTGCTCCCTTGCAGTGCTGCACACAACTGACGGGTCCGTTCTCTTATCCTGTATCTTGCTCTGCTTCCCCCGCTGTCTTTGCCTGTCATGATAAAACTGAACAAAGCTCTTACAGGCAGAAGAACGGTACCACGAAGCCGAGCAGTGCTGTGACACTTCAGCGTTGCTGTAATGCTGCCTCACCAGGGACTAAAAGCCCAGCAGTTGCTGCTTATTTTTAATTCTTTTTCCCTCTCTCCCTTTTAGCCTTCTTGCTTTCGTCTGCGGTTCGGCASCAGAGTTCCCAGAGCACGTCCCTGCAGCAAGGGTAATGTCCAATGACTTTCTGCTTTGCTTTTTGCCCCTTGAAATGCCGACYTTCTGAGGTGGGGGTGGGGAGGGCAGCTTGTTTTTCCTTTGGAAAGGAGGCTTGTCTGCCCCCTTTGTCAGTCTGTCGCTTCCCAATAAGTTTTGGACTCTYTGCCTACCTTCAGTCACCTTTGCCAGAAGGATGCTTCATTGATGTGTCAAATTAAGCAGCAGAGTCTAGGGACAGATAATTAGATCCTCCACTGAGAAAAGGGCTGGAGTGTGGGCTCAGCGCGTAGCAGACAGCAGAGAAGCCGCTCAAGTCAGGACATTGCAAACTCCTCACCTGCGGGAAGGGCTTCCGCTGGCACTCATCTTTTCAGGTGCAGGTGGTCTGTTCCTCAGGCAAGGTTCATCTCCTGCCTGKGGTCTCCGATAAATACGGAACTTGCCCTGCAGTCTTCAGAAAATGGGATTAGCAGCCCAAGCACTACAGGACACCGAGGCAGGAAACTTCAGGCTTCATTTGTTTCCGCACTTTGAGAGCTGCTTGTTTGTACCTTTATTTTGTTTCCTCTGCTGGGATTTCACGCAGAGGCGCTGGGACAGAGCTGCAGGCTTTGCTGCTGCTTGCTTTAACCAGGAGGGGACACTGCGGAAACACAGAACGCCGGTGACCGGCACTGGGGAGAAATGGCAAGATTTGCTCATTCCCTCCGCGCTGCTGAAGGGTGCAGGGGGGTGGCCTCTTCCYGCGGGTCCTCAAGCGTGTGGGAGCACAGTTTGGATCTCTGCCTCTCTGACCCAACGCCCAACATTATTGCTAAACCCCGCAACAGACCCACGAAGCCTTAATGCCTGTGGTTATGTACTTGCTCGCAAGTGCTTTGAGTTTCTGTTAAATTAAAGCCCTTTGAGAGATACTGCTGGGCATTACAGAGTAAACTGATCAAACGCAACTGCTGTTGTGTTAATTTTGCCTTCTTTCACTGGCATCTAATGTTTTTTCCTGAATATTTTATTCAGTTTGCACATCCTGTGTTATTTATGCAAAGTGTGGATCTCAGTGCTCAGGAAATTCTGAACTTCCCATTTGTGGTGGAGACGGTATTTACTGAGTAGCACCTTTCTCTTCAAGTTCCAGAAACCGATACCTTTCCGGTCATCTCATCGAGATCCAGGGTGAAGCTCCCTCCTCTTGAAATCTAAGATTGTCTTTGTGGTATCACAGATTCTTGCTTGATAAGTAACTATAATCTGATGCCTTTTGGTCATGTGTCTCTTTCTAAGTGAAGGCATTTGGCACCTCTCAGGACGGGCCTTGTGCCTCCTTTCCCTGCCCCCTGAAATGTGTACCGCAGTTCTGGTGAAAGTACCGCCCCTGGTTAGAGTGGTGCTTTGCTCTCCGGTTCTTCGGGAACAAATCAATAGTTTTTGTAACTGGCTCTTGTGCAGAGATGTAAACAGCTGCCTCTGGTCCTCCTTGTTGTTGCTCCTTGTCCTAGAGATCTTGAAAAACAGCTAATTATAAGCAAGTGCCATTTGCATTTTTTCCGCTCAAACTCATGCTGTGAGTTCCGCGTAGCATTTCATTTTTGAATTAACACCCTGTGGCACATTTGAGCAGTGTTAATTGTTGTTCAGCTCTGATGTTTTAATCGGGGTTCTCGTGATTTAGTGCTGTCTGCGCCACTGTCAAGAAAGGCAGCGTGTGGGTGCAAATACCTGCAGTACTGACCGTACGGGGCTTGAGGCCGTCAGGAATTAGTTCAGTTTTGAGGCACAGGGTCCCTCCCAGAGATAATCTTGAGAAAAGCAGAAAGAATCCACCATAACAGCTGATGAGAACATGTTGCTGGCTGCTAGCTGAAATGCCCCTGGCAGTTTTCAGTCTTCCGTTCTGTATCGATACGGTAGCCGGCTTGCCGTCAGCTGATTCACTACGCTGAAGGTGTGACGTGTTGTGCCAGCCACAGCCCATTTTCAGTAAGTAAGAGAGCAACGTCTAAGTATAGAAAGTAGAGCAGGCTTCAGGTAAGGTGTCGTCTGCACAGAATTTGTCGGTCAGGTGCTGGTGCAGTTTGAGCTGTGGTTGCTCCCGCGAGTGTATCGGTGCTGATTGATCCTAAAGGGACGCGTCCGAGACGCTCAGGAGTCCCCCGGGCCGGTCACCAGGAAGGGCGTCAGGGACTGATGCAACGTGCTGTCATGGCGAGGCTCTCGTCTCAGCGGTACAGCTGCAGGGTGTTTGAAAAGAGATGTTATTGAAGCGATTCTCTATCACAACAGTGGAAGCCACCCTTTCAGGAAGAATAAGGATTTAATTTGCACCTTTTAGCAAAATATCTTGGTGCTCAAAGTCATAATGAGGAACAATGCTTGTGCTGGGCTGGATGGATGTGGGACGGTGCCCGCTCCCTTCTGTGGTCAGCCCGAACCAAGATAGGCGTGGGTCTGAGAGGTCTCTGCTAGGCCCTCCCCAGTGTGGCGGTGTCGATTGTAGGCAGACACGGTAGTGGCACAGAAGAGGCTTTTGGGCTGTTTGTGGTATTAAATGCGGATCACACTGGGGTGGGAGAAGCCGTTGTTATTGCCATTCAGGCTCTAAGTGACAAAAGAAGAGCAGCCTCATAACTCTCCTGTAAAGAACCCAGCTGTGATCTTAAGGCCCTCTCTAAACTATCTATTTAACAGAGAAGAGCTTCAAAAAATAGAGGGAAAAAGGATGTGTGTGTGTGTCAGTCATGTGTAGCGCTCAAGGCTGGTTTAAGAATGCTCATTAGCCCTTCTTGCCCATCGAAGGCACGTTGCCTCCTCCCAGATGCTCCCCACTGTCGGGCTTTGTACTTGGTGCTGAAGTGGGTTGAGGAGCGTTAACGTGTTCAGCCTCTCAGCTGCGGTGGAGGTAACTTGTATCTGTACCTAGAAAAGCTTAACAAGAGCCTTTTATCTAAAACTCGGGTGTAACAAGGCTTAAGGTAGGTCTGTTTCCACTGGAGCCGGTGACAAAACTCCAGCCTGTAAAAACAAGGCGGTGGAAAGTCACCGGTGCTCGCTGGGCTTGATCACCACTAGCACATCCAGCTGCAGAACTCAACGTCAGAGGCAAGTGATAACCTAGTGTGAGTGAATATTCAGTTAATATTCAGTCTGTTTCTTTCTGCACTCTTCCTTTGTTTCAAACTATTTTGAGTAACATTCTGAAGTGGGAAGTAAAAAAAAAAAAAAAGAGGGGGGGGGGAATCCATTTCCTCATACTGAATTTTCTGAGTATGGGAGTAAAGCAAACCAACCACTGAGGCATTTATCGCTTTTTCTTTAAGCTTACTGCAGTTCATGGTGGACCTAAATGACGTTAAGCCGTGGGAGCAGCGACTATGTTTGGTAGAGCATTTGCAGGTTGAACTCAGAAATTAGACCAAGTGTTTTCTGCATGTTTTTGAACAGCCTTCTGGTATGGGCTGCGGCTTCAGCGCTTTTGCAGCATTCCTTGTCCAACTGGGATGCTTTTGCCAGGTGTTGGGAGCAAGGTCTGGGGACAATATCCCGTGTGCTCCATTGGGTTAAGTGCAAGGGAGGTAACATGGCTTTTGCCTTGCCTGCCACCCGCTGTCCGTAACGCTTCAGGCTGGAATAGAAAAACTCTCCTTGCTCATGAGCTGCTACCAAGTGAAAGGTGATCTGTGGGAAATTGCCTTCTGGCCCAAGTGGACTTTGGGTCGAGCCTTTCAGACTGACAAATCACGAAGTCTCCTGTGTAACTTCTGCTCCCCCAGTGGAAAACCACTTTCTACTCCATCTCCAGCTTCTTTTACCTTCTTTCCTCTCTTCGTGTTTTACACCTCTTGACAATATCTGTTTCCTACAAGTGAATCCTACCTTATCATTCACAGACTTGTTGCCAAAACATCTCTGACTTCGCCTCCGTGGCCTGAAGTGAAACTTCCAGATCCAGTAGAAGAAGCGAAGTATCACGCAGGTAAAGATCTCGAGTCTCCAGTGAAGACTAGCGCTCCGGTATTGCCGTTGGTGGCCTGATGGAGCATAGATAAGTGTCTTCAACCATCAGAGCTAGTTTTTGTTCTTCACAATTTTGTCTCATTTCTGGCATGTGTTAGTGTCACTGGACTTGTGCTCCAGCTGCTGGTATGGGAGATTTGGGTAGAATATGAGGTCTCCTTAGCTTATGTCAGCATGACAGGTTGCAACACCCCCAGAGGAATCTTACCTGATGTGATGTGTTGCTTTCTAAAGCATGAAACAAGCCTTTTGGACAGGAGAAAGCAATTATTTTTCTTTTAATGAATAAATCAAAAAGCGAAAGCCAGCATAAGCAGTTGGATGGTGGGCACATCAGAGAGCTGGTGTGTTTTGGTGCATGAAACAGAATGCTAGAGCCAGCATGAGCAGTTGGGTGGTGGGCACACGACAGAGCTGCAGAGGTGTGACATAAGGCAACGAGCAGCTGGGAAGTGACATAACGTTAGTGAACGCATTCTTGTCCCCACATCTAGTCAGGACCGTTGAACGCAGCCAGCGGCCCTCCGGAAAGGAGCGCGTGGCCCGCGCGGCGGCCAGCCTCACCAGTCAGCGAGCGAGGTGCCGGTAGCTGTTCAGCAGCCGTCCTCATTGCTCAGCCTTACTGGAACGTGTCAGGCTTCCAGTTGTAACCAGACGGGGTTCCCCTGGCAGGTGGGGATGTGAAAATGGAATGCAGAGAAGGCACATGCGTCTAGCCTCRTATTGCCCAGGAGGGGCTGTTGTCACCCAGACCGTGCTGGGGGTGGTGGTGAGGACGCCGACACGTGTGGGATGTTTCTCAGAACGAGGCAGTAATGAGCCCCGGTGGGTGAATGGCTTTTACAGTTGCACACAACAATTAGCAGTTGTGTGCTTTGTGCAGGCAGGGAGCTCTTGTGTTTRTTAACAGGCAGACTTACTGTCTCGTTGCGTTAGCCTCTGGGACGTCTGTGAAAGGCACCTGACTTCTCTGCTTTAGACGGGAGAGACCCAGGAAGTAAAGGAGAGGAGTTCTTTTACAGGGAGAGAGAGGAGAAAAGCTGCGCTGTGCCCACCTCCTTGCAGATAGTCTCCTATCATCTGGCTGCAGTGTGTTAATAACTGTGGGTGACGTGCTTTGGAGAGAGCCTCCTGCTCCAGGTCTCCTCTCTGGCTGTTTTCCATCCTGCTTTTTATCTCCTTTGTGCTCCTGGGATTGCTCAAGTGACAGATGAGTGTTCTGTCCCTGAGCGTGATTTGACCCAGTAGTGAACCATAAACTGCTCAGTTTGATTTGCCGAAGCCCTGTGGTGAGCAGGGTCCCCTGTTCCCCAGAGCGATTCACATGGGATCCTCGGGGCCGCTGTGATTTCCGTGCCTTGTAACCTCCTGCTGTTTATGAGCTTGCATCATTATCTCCTGGCTGTGCTTATCCGAAGCAAACAACAGCGAGAGCCGTTGAATTCTGCCTTCTATTTTCCTGCTGGCTTTGGAGACAGCCATGCGTATTTTAGGAAGGGTCGCTCGACATGGTGCTGAGGTACAAGCCATACTAACACTCAAATGGTAACATCGCTTGATGTTTCCTGTCGCTAGAGGTGTTTGGAAGAGTTATCAACAACTTCAGAGCCCGAGTACAGTGAAGAAAATGTACCTTTTTTGGTTACAAAAAGATGAGAAAGCCCTGTGGGTAGAAAGTTGCAATTTGACAAGGAAATAACCCTTGTTAGAGCATGMCTCTGCATGTTTTTTGCTAAGAGAACATTGTAAGCCAGCATTCTGAAATTTTGGTTTTGGAATGTTGACCACAAGACCACTGATATACCTAGATCAGCAGTTTAGAGCTGGAAGAAATTTATTGTACCCGTTGTGCCGTTGAGGGCATAACAAGGAGAAGGGGGTTGTATTTTTTCTCTCTGGACTTTTTGTAGGGGACCACTGTGAATCAGAGAAAAGAGTACACAGTGGGTTTTTCTTCTGGGACAGCAATTCCAGCAACACAGAAGCTAAACTCTTCATCATAGTGGGAACTGCAGCAACTACTGCCTTGCAAATAATTTCTGTTCTTACCTCTACCTTTAATATTTTGCATCTGCTGGGTTGAAACTTGGACACTTTCAGAGGGTTCCTGTAAAGACTGGGTTTGGTTTGACTGGCTGCTGAATTCTTGTCTGTCCCAAATGGATATTGTTTTGTTTCCATTCCAAGGAAGAACGATTCAGCCACTTTTGAGGACAATGAAGAAAATCTATTTTTCCAGTTACAGAAAAGTTGCTCTTTTTCTGAACAGCTCAGGAGGGTGGAAAGCTGCTATTTGGCAGTGGAATGGCACTCATTAAGCAATACCTTTTGACGTTCCCATAAAAATCAGTTTGGGCTTCACAGCACAGGAAGCTGATCACAGAAAACTGAGTTTGTTCACGTGCAGGCCCTCATCCCTGGGATTTGTACTGCTCCTGGCACCCGCTCTGCCTGCATGTGCCTATGGGAAGAGATCTTCTGGAACAGAGTGAGGGAAAGGTCTCTCTTGTCTTTGCTGCAGGTACAGGTTCTCAGGCCAGGCTTTGTTAGTATGCTGGAGCCCTTTCTCCTGTGCGCTTTGCCAAGCTCTCCCTGATGTTCCTGCATGCCTCACGCAGTATTCGGAGTCCTGGGCCTTCTGCATATGACTTGGACATTGAGAGGAGCTCCCCTCCGAATGTAGGATGCTTAGACAAGCACTCTTTTCTGGAATACTTTATATCTGAATCCAATGCATTTTAGGATGCCTAAGAAATAGGCTGAGAAGTCAACAGTCTTAGATTAGCTGCACAGTATATATACTAYGTGTTTACTTATGCGTGGGTCTGCCAGCAACTATAATGCAAATAGGTCGTTAGATTTACGAAAGGGAGGCTAACAGGTCGTAGGAAACAACATTGCTGTTGATCCTTGCTTAAAGATTCCCAGCAGATGAGAGTTTTGGTGGGAGAGCAATGTGGCTGAATTAATTTTGAACAGCTCTTCACACCTTGCTGGGTTTTCTACACTGATTCCTTCCCTGCTGTTTGCCAACAGAAGTGGTACAAAAGGTGAACAAGATGATTGCAACGGGGCAGTATGGAAGGCTCTTCGCTGTGGTCCACTTTGCCAGCAAGCAGTGGAAAATAACYAGTGAAGACTTGATTATGATGGACAACGTGCTGGAGGCTGAATGTGGAGACCGAATCCGGATGGAAAAGGTGACGTGCTGTGCTTCAGCAGTGCTTGTGATGCTGTGCCGTGTATGGGGCCAGAGCAAATTGCCTGCRAACGTTCCTTGAGGCAAAACCCATAACCAGTTTTTAAAAAACATGTCCTGAAGAGCTCCTGTCGGATCTCCCGTTCTTACTCCAGCTATTTGCTTTGCCTTAGTTTTGTTCCAATTTCACTTACTCTGTTAGTGATAATATTATTGTGATTTCTGTTGAAAAGGGTTGGAATGAGTCGTGCCAGACTCGTTAGGAGACAGATTTTTGTTGTACTAACTTCATCCAAAAAAAGACAATTACAGTTGTTGTTTCTAGAGACGGCAGCTAAAGACTGTGTTTACCTTGAGACTCCAACTCCCAAAATACTTGCAGTACTCCCAGARGGACTGTCACTGCTCAGTGCTTTGCGAGATCCTTATCACGCTGAGTGTGTTGGGTGGRGGGAGAGGGATGGTGCATTAGGGGAGATTTGCCAAGATGCAATTCAATATCTTTATCCTTAGCCTTGGTTAACTAGCAGGAACTTGTAGAGGCTCATTAATCCAAATCTTAAATGGAAGATTATGAAGCGGGGTTCTGTTGGCTTAATCTTAAGGTTGGCTGTTAGAGCCAACAAGCAGTTAAGGAGAGCCGGGCAGTTTTTCTACTCATCCATTGCTTTGAAGTCCAGTTTTGAGGCAGCTTTTTAGGCATGCCCCCAGCTGTGTCCTGCATCCTTGCATACAACAGAGAGAGGAGGGATTTGCATGGAGTAGCCAGCTAGGAATGCAAAAGTCTGAATGGGAGTGAAGAAGGTGAAAAACTTGCCRAACCACCATAATCCTTTGGGGATGTCACTGGCAAGTACCTGTCTAAAACAAAAGTCAGAACATCTCATGACCATTTATATGTTGCTTTTAACTGCTGCTGTACAATTGGTGTGGGGAAGGAGGCAGTCTGTAAGAAATGCTGCCTCTCTCACCGAATCCTCTCTGTTATCCTGCCTGGTCCTTTAGCCAGGCAGGTGGTTGAAATGCCCTGAAACAAAAGGGCTGGTCCCTGGGGTGGTGAATCCCCCCSACATGTTCATTTCTTTATTGCCCATCTTGAGGCCTCATGGAGGAGAATGAGGAAAGTGTTTCTCTACTGGGATATGTAGCAACTGCTATAAAAATCCAATCGTTTTAGGAGCTSTCATTCATTCAGATCCCACACAAGGCATATTATTCTTCTTTCCTGTATTGCTTTTCATATCTTTTACAACTGTTGGTGAGCCAGAACAGAAASGTTCAGTGTGTTCTGATCAGCGTGAAAGATACTTCTAAAGTGTGGTTTAATAGGATAAGCTCTCCTGGAAGACTGTGTGTTTGATGAATCTGTTTCCTCCCTGTTAGCTGCCTTACCATCCTCCTCTAGTTACAGTGTCAGGTTTGAAATATGTAAAGGCCTATTTTTAAGCAGTTTGACTCCTTTCTGGTGCCTGTAGAATTTGGAAGATACTGTTTGCRTTTCCACTGGGACAATGAACCAGTRATACATGCCTGATTTATTTTCCGTAGGTTTTGCTGGTTGGTGCTGACGACTTCACGCTTATTGGAAGGCCGCTCCTGGGGTAAGATGTCTCATACGAGAATTATCTTCAAGACAATTCTTGTACGTAATTGTAGCTTCAGGGCTCCTACAGTCCCTGAAACTGAAGAGAAACCTGGATTTACCAGCACTAGCTTTTTTCCYAGCCCTGTGGCTTTTGAAAGAATCACCAGTAAAACAAGCTCCTCGTCCTCTGCTGACTCTGACCATTGCCACAGCGCCGGGATAGAGCAGCAGTACCCATTCCTGAGGTAACTGTAGGATATTCACCTCTGTTGGGCTGRATCTTTTTCTCATGGTATAAGCCTTGCACAAACTAGCAGTAAATCTTGCTCTTCAACATCTTTACTCCCTTACCCTAATTTCGGTGACAGTCATCTTGGAACGACGCAGAAATCCTTTCCCATCCCTTAATCCCTTAATTTGACTTGGGTTTTTTAACCCATTTCCTTTTGCCCTTGTCTTAACCCAGCAGGCCTTAATCTTAATTTTAGGGTTCCTAATTTTCCCTTCCTCCTAGTCACATAGTCCAGCAATCACAGAACTGGGGAGGAGGCGTTTACCCCCTTGGCACCATCTCCATCCCGATGCTGTAGGACTTGCTATACAAACTGGCAGAGCACCTGGTTCTTCAGCCTTTTCTTTACCAAAAGGAAGCGGTGYGCGGACCAGGTGTTATCGCTCAGCTCTTAGCACTAGTCAGAAGCAAAGTCGTGAACTGTCGTTTCCTCAGGACAAGAGGTTGCAAGTGCTCTGAGTATCTGGTCTGGTTGTGGGCTAMACCGCGCATTTAGGTGTTAGCTTGRACYGCAGCAACTTTGGCAGAGGATGGTCAGATAAGGAGGAACTTGTACGTCTGAGAATTATTTCTTGGTGGCTTGTAGATTCAGGTTGGAAATACCACGTGGTTTCAGATTGGTTTCACTTCTGAGTGTTTTCTGTGGTACCAGGAGGCTGTTGGTATTTAAGAGTTACTTGTAACATGCTTGCGTGGTGGGTAACGTGACTTCAGTCGCACTGGTGGTAACTGCCTCAGGTTCCCCGTGTAGGCAGGATTTTGAGGGCTGCAAATAGACCTGGAATAGCAGATCCTTGGGAGTCTTTGAATTATTGCCAAATACTGCACTTGTGGAAGATTTTAGGAAGGGGAATCTCATTATTAGGACTAGAAGTGTCATCTTGCAGAAATTCAAATGCGAGCYGAAGTTCTGCAGACAGGGATATGCCGTGTCGGGCAGTTTAGGAGCCCCGTCCTTCACCTGGGTCTCTCAGCTAGTGGCCCTGGGGTGGTTCCTTGCAACTCGCAGTTTGTGTGCYGGAGTTGGCCTGTGGCCCGAGACCCAGGAGCTCTGGGACAGGAGGAAAACCAGCTGTTTGGTTCCTGCAAGTGCTCTAAGTGTGCGGAAAGCGTTGTCCGTTGCTTGAAGCAGACCAAACTGCACATCTGCCAGTGTTCGCTTGAACTCCGGTAACTTTGGCAGAGGAGGATCAGCGGGAGGAGGAGGAGGAAGAGGAGGAGGAGGCTGAGCAGGCGGAGTGAAGGGCTGGTGGGGAGGTGCCGTCCTCCCTCCGAGCTGTAGGGAAACCTCCTGAGCCCCCAGCTCTGCGATATGGACTGGGAAAGGAAAGCAGAACCCAGCGTGTCGCAGGCAACGTGGACTGCAGTTCTTTCACATAGTTCCCAGTTGTGCCTAAACCACAAACATTTTGGAGGGGAGATAAGAGCTTGGATGCGAACAAAGGCGGTTTTGTTTTTCTGTTGTTTTAAAAATAAACACATCAGTGAATGCTTGCACCAGTGTCTGCGTAAGTTCATTACAGCTGCACTGCCTGTTCGAACTTGGAGGCGGGTAGGAACTTGTCCTGTTTTGGACAGATGGTCATGTTTTAATTTTCTGTAGCAGTCAGATACCTCCCAAGATGACTCTCCTCTAAAGCCTTAAAAAACAACAGTGCAACAAAACATATCTGCGTGGCAGAGGCTATTCTGGGAACTTCTGGCTGGCTTCTGCTCTGGAATCTGTTGGGTTTTGTGTTTGTTCAAGTAACTTGCTGTCTGGTTGATTGGCACAAGGGTATCAAGCAGTATGCAGTTGTACTTTGTTTAGCTGTATAATGCGGGAATTGTTGGGCACTTTTAAAGCTGTGTTTAGAAGTGAGCATAACCTTGGGCAGGTTTGCATTTCAGGCCATCAGCTGAGCGCCCTCAGCTATTTTAGACCTGAGTGAAATGAATGGTGCCTCTATGAGAAAGTCGAGCTTATTTCTAGACAAAGTACAGCTGATGGGAATTTTTTCCTCTAGATGAACCCTGCTCTTTCTCCTGCTACCTGCCCATTTTTGCATTGGCTTCAGTGGAAATGAGAAAGGGCCTTGGACCTATTCTTTTCCCAGACGGCCAGGCTGGGATTCAGTTACCTTCTGCAGGGAGTGAGCGAGCTTGTCAGTTGAAATTATTACCTCTAAGAGTTATGATCCTTCGGGGTTGTAGGTTGCCCGGATCTTTTTCACTGCTTAATGACAATAGCTTTCAGTCCAACTTAGATCTATGAGATTTCAGTGTGAATTTTTCTTGCCTCCTGCAAAAATCTGGTAGATGTGCTTTGTCATGAAACACTTTGCTGCTGAAAGCGGCAGGCCTGACTGTCTATGTCAGACTCTGGGAAATGTGTGACCCCCTTTTTATTTTTATGGACATTCCAGTCATACCTAAAACATTTGATAAAGATTTATTTTTTTTTTCTTGGGCCCTATTTTGCTGAGAACTTTTCTGTTCATATGCTCTTCACCAGCAAGTTGGTTTCTGCTGTGCCTCAGCCTTTCAACCAGCAGGTCCTAGTGCTTTGTCCAACAGAGAAGGACTCCGTGGGGCCCGTTGGCCTTGAACTTGGACTTGCAGAGTGAAGCCACGCTTGGATACTCAACAGTCTCAACAATATCCTTAAAGATTTGCTTGAAAGCATGTCAGCATCTGTGAGCAATGCGGGGGGGACGCTTCTCTACAGATCTGTGTCAACGTTTCTCCTTTTGGCTGGGTACTACTCAAGGCCTAGGACAGCTAGCGCGGTCCAGTGGTGAGAGCGGCATCAGGGATAGCTTGGCTGTGCTGCTGCAAACCCTGGCTCTCCTGAGAGCGGCACAGAGATTTCAGTGAGTGGGTCACTTTATCTGGCCTGGCCGCTTTCCAGTTTTCCCATGTGATCATCATTAGTGAGCTTCTTGCATGCCTTTACAGTCCAAGCCTGTGAGAAGTCAGTGGGAGTTTAGCTTTCCCTTTGCCTTCAGTGGGCAGGAATTAGACCCAGAAAGTATAGCTCCCTAATTATAGTGGTAAAACACGGCCAGCCCCTGGAGTGCAGTTCATTTTTTGGTTTCTTTCCTAGCGTTGCAAAGCTTGCTGTGTATTCCAGTGGTGCTGTYGGGTCCTATCACTGGGCTGAGTCTGGATAACATCCTTTAGCTGGGATGTCAGGGTCACCCAGTGGCCTCTTAAACTCCAGATTATCTTATGTCTATTTTCTTCTGGGCTAGTCACTAAATGCAGATCTATCAGTTTTCTCCTCTGGCTGTCCTTCCCTCCTCCCTCAGGGATTCGATCTCTGATACATACTACACCCCAGAAAGTAAGTGTTAAGGGAGATGGTAAATGTCTCAAAGCCTTTGGCCTCCTAGTGACCTTGCTGGAACGGTTAGGCTAGATGGGCTTYCCCCCTCTACCTCCCTTAAGTGCAGACAGAGTCGTTTGTCAGGAAAATGTTCTTTAAATGTCTTCCGGCAGCGAAGTGAGCATGCTAATGAGTTTTTAATGGTATTCTGCAGTGATGCTGCATGAAAGAGTGTCTCTTCCTCCTCCATTGTGGCTGTTGATTAAAACCATGCTTTCCAAAGCTTTAGTCTGGCTCTTGTCTGGAGGCACTTATCTTCCCAGAGAGGAGCTGTTGTGCAGACAGGTAGCTGGAGGACCCTCCAGCGTGTGCTTCAGACCACCTTGTTTCCCAGCTCTGGCGTTTTTCAGATAGCAGCTAGAAATCCCAGCACTCTTTTTCTAACTTCAGCAGGAGTTCTCCTCTCGGAGGTCTGCAGAATCCCTGGGTGGGCAGGAGGTGTGTTTGCATGTGTCGGTAAGGCAATGCGGAGGGACGAATTACTCTGTGATTTTACTCACCGGTGAAGGAAGTACAGGCCATATTCTTCTCTGCATCTCCATCCTTGGGGAGGGAAGATGTTTACTTGCTGAGAATTTCCATGTGTAGAAATGAGATCTAGAAATAACTTGAGTCTTTGAGTGGTCTCACCACTCAGCCTGAACTCCCCCAGCTGCAGGGTAAGGAGCAGTACATGAAATCCTCAGTGAGTCCCCATCTTCTCTTCCAATTTGGTGTAAACAAGCAGGACAGACCAAGAGTGGGAGGCAGAAGAGGCATGTGGGAGGAGAAGTGACTTGCTCCAGCAGCCAATTAGCGGCGCTTCCCGCTACAAAGAGCGGGCCAAATCTCTTTTCACTGAGCCTTTRCCAGGACTTATTCAGGTGAGCGAGGTGAGAAGACTTTCTTCCAGCTGTCTGTGATGCTTTAGAGAAGGAGGAAGGACTTACGTGTTGACCAGCATAGCACAGGGGAAGGGGCCACGGGTGGGTTTAACCTGTACCATAAGCAAAGTAGGACACATAAGATCATGTGAACGTGCCAGGGGAATTTATCTTACTGTAATCCTACAAGTTCCTGCAGGTTCATCTTACTACTGCCTCCTTAGCTGTTTCTGATCTTATCCCTCACATGACAGGGAGGTACTGCCCTGCAAACTATCACATCACTTGGCTGATCCACGTACAGCACCTTGAGGCTTTTGGGTTTGCACCGCGAAGCCAACAACTGAACAGATTTCCCTCCTTCCATGGTGACTTTGTAGTTCCTGCGGCTCTGGGCTCTGTAAGGCAGGATGTGTTATCTGTGTGTCACTTTTCCCCAGAAACCTGCTCACCGATAGGAGGAGAATGTAAATAATTAAAAAGTTATACTTTTATTTTTAAGGAAAGATCTCGTCCGTGTGGAGGCTACTGTGATTGAAAAGACGGAGTCATGGCCAAAAATTAACATGCGCTTTTGGAAGAGGCACAACTATCAAAGGAAGAAAAGTAAGATGAAAAGAATTCAGAACTGCCTTCCCTGCTGTCTTGTTGCTGGATCCGGGTGGGGGAGGTATCATGGCACGAGGGCAGTGCCTGGGGAGGGGGACTCATTCACCGTACCCCCAGGACCCCTCATGACACAGCACCTCTCTCCCAGCCCGCTGCCCCAGGTTTGCCCATTGTATTCAGAGCACGGTGGCTTAATATTCCCTTGGTCCAGCACCCCTTGTTAGATAGCCTTGCAAAAGACCTTGCTGAAAAAAATATCCTGGGCGGAAAAGCAATCTTGTTCTCCTTCCAAAGCCTTAAATACTGGATATGTAATCACAGGTACTAGSAAGTCTTAACGATATCCTGTGGCAGGCTTTTGGATTACCAAATGACTGCCCCTTCTCAGATCTGACTGAGAGAGAGAAAAGTTATGACCGTTCTTGTATGGAACGGCTGCTAAAGCCTTGTCCAGCCTGACACAGTCCCACGGGAGCTCTGCCTRGGCCTCCGGCTCGTGCCATACCGACGCACGCAGCTGTCCTGCCAGCCTGGCGGCATCTGCCAGCACACCCCTCCTAGAAACCGTCACGCCTTGGCATGCCTTCGGCTGGCGTCGCTAAGCCAGCGGGAGCCTTCCGAAAGGTACGCAACAGTTTTGTGCTGCCATCTGATCTTTCTTTTTGCTCTTATCATTCTTTTTCAGTCATCGTGAACCCACAGACTGTCCTTCGGATAAACACCATAGAAATCTTCCCCTGTTTGTCATGATTGATCGGGTATTGTGTGGCTTAGGTTTGTTATTGCTTTAGGCAATTATGGAAATAAAACTGCCTTGTCATTGGAAAGTTCTGGACTTCTTGCTGTTGTCAGAAATGGAAATCTATATGTACTTTCTTTTTAAAAAAAAACAAAATGAAATATTTTTTTAAACTATTATTTCAGCCTTGATGGTGTTTATTTGTCAGGAGTTTTAAACAACCCAGGATCCATTGCTAGCTGTCAAACTGTTTCATGCCGACTGGGTCTACCTTCGCCTGCTCACCTCTCTRTGTACTTTAGGAATTCAGGCTCTCAGCTGTGTCTTCCACAACCAGTGAAGCCCAAGGTATTTTTAAGAAAAGGGCCATCCACCTCCCCAGTGCCAGAGGTGAGGCTCTGAGCCTGGAAGGCAGAATCTCTGTGTATAATTAGTCAATTTGAAGAGCCTCTTGCTGTGCTTCATTATTTGTGCCCTTGCAAGTTTCCCTACCCTGGACGGTGAGTGCCCTTCGGGCTAGCAGGGAGGTGTTTGGGTGAGCTGATTTGCCCTCTGGAAGTACTCAGTGCTCTCCACAGACTGCACTTACATCACTGTAAGTGGGTAAGGTGTTCTTAAGAGTGCTAAGTGTAATTTTGCCCTCGGCTCCTTTTCYGCTCCTGACAAAAGCCCTGCTGCTCTGTTCATATAATTCCTGGCATTGTATGGCTTCAGGGAATATCCTGGRGTACAGTGTGGCCCACAGCAAACATGGGACTGAAGAGAGCAGTGAAACAAGACGACTGCAGGATCCCAAATCTACTCCCAGATCATGTTAAGAGGTGAAAATCCTTCTGAAAGATTAGCAACAGGAGATGCAGCTGAGAAATTACCCTCTTAAAGGTGAGCCAAAGAGTCTATTGCATAGCAATAAATTGTCTGTGTGTATAATACCATCAAAATAACAGATACTAGTGGCTCAGGAGTGATTTCATGCCTATTTCACAGACTTGGTGCTTGACCTACTGAGTATATTTTCGTGTCTAGATCTCAGTATTTTCTCTCCACTTTGTCTGCAAGTTGAGCACCGTCACTTACTGAGCAGCATGTGAAAGGCCAGATTCAGCAGGCTTATTCAGCCACGGTCTGCGTGTGTTTCTGGGCTGTAATAACAGCCAGRAAGAGTTCTCTAGAGCTTTCAGCAGGCGCTCAGGGTAGCTATCAGATTCCCTACAGCTACCATGGGAAGTGATAAGTGGGCCCTGCTCACCTTATCACTTCTCTAGGGAATACCTTGCTTCAGATGAGTCGGGAGGGACGTCCGCATATGGGTGTCCTTATCCACCCCTGCTGTGACTCCTTCGTAGGACCAAGGTTGCCCACAACCCTGAAGGGAATGTTAGTTTTGAACATAACTATATCTGGGTCTTGTCCTGTCTTTCAAATCTCACAAGTCCGTATAAACCTTCAGGAGATCACTTTAGGTGCCATGAGCAGCAAGCTTGATGGCTCAGGCTGCATTTCATCCTGCCTGACTTCAGGCAGGATCCAGGCGTGCTGGGGTTAAGCTGGTTCTCTAGTCTCTGGAGAGAGATGGTCAGCTGCAGCGGCTGACTCATCTCTTCCCTTTAGGATAGTCTGGCACGAACCGCCCTTGGGAGATGCTGTTCCTTCTCTACTGCCTGTACAAGGAGGTTGGACACCTAGATTTTAAACAGCTAATGGTACTAGGAAGGCAGGGACCTTTCCGCAACCAGCTTTGGTCGTTGCATCCCTGTTTCCAAGCTCTTACGCATGGAAGGCGGTGGGGGGACCTCTCCTCCAAAAACCATCTCCCACCTCTTCCCCCCTCTCCCGAAGGTGGCTCCAGTTCTGCACCGCGACCACGGATCCCGGCAGTAGCAGTGAGCCGCAATGTGTTGCGGGCTGGCATGAAGACTCGCAGTGCCTGCCTTCCAGTTACAGACTGTTCACGGTCCACAGCGGAAGCAGCGTTGCCAGCTGAAGCGATTTTACTGGAAACCTCACGGTCCCTCTGTGTTTCTCAAGGCATGCGAGTGCTGGGGCTAAGAAACAGCATGTGCGTGTCTTGGCTTCAGGAGGATGGAGGGGGAATTTTCTGTCCTTCCCGGTTATGGAGAAACACTTGAAAATAACAAGAGAGACTTCAAGGCTCAGAAATATGGAAGGAAGAGCCCAGTGTTGATTCAAAAGAAAAAGCAAATGTCTTAAGCTGATCTGTAAAACTGGTCCCCCCAAAAAAAGCCCTTGGGAAATGTAATTCTAATCCAAGTGAGATACTGTATCAAATTAGGGTGGCATCACAGCATTTTTGGGGGAGAAAAATGCGGGAAGGGAAGATTCAACCAGTATCAGGAAGTACTAGGTTTTGTTTTGAAAATTTTATAATACAAAATTAGAGCAAAATATTCAGGTTTTATTGAAATGATGCACTCAGGCTGAGGCAAAAGGGGATTATTTCTGACATTTGCTTCAGGGAAATTTAAAGAAAAAGCTTTTTGCTGTTCCAAGTGGAAGGAGAAGTCTCCAGTTCTTCTCCAGAATGAAGTTGAAAGTCTCTGTTTGGCTTCACATGTTGGGGGGTGCCCGCTTGTGATCCTCTTTCTGGCTGCTAAATGTGGTTTGCCAGACTTAAATAGTTTAAGAGCAGAAATTTCTCAACAAAGCAGGCTTTCTTTTTTTTCCCCTACGCACTGATTCATAGTGGAAATTTATCTGTTAGGACAAAGTATCTTGCTGGACAGCACGTCAGACCAGGGTGGAATGTGAGAGGTGCTTGCCCGGAGTCTCTCGAGATGAGGCATCCACAGGGGTTAGACAAGAACCAGGCCTGAGCTCCTGCCATCCAGCGCCTCTAAAGCCAAACTGCGGCGTTCGTCCCCYGTAATCGTCCCTCGGTGCTGTTGGRCTCCRTGTACGTACGGATTTGCTGCCCGGAGGGAGGCCGGCGAGCCGGAGCRGAGGGCATCGCCCTGCTCCGAGCCAGACCCGAATTCCAGYGCGTGCTCCCTGCCCGCTGGCCACAAAGCCGCCGGCTCTTCTGTTTTCTCTCTCGTGCTTTCGAAGACTGTCGGTAGGGCTCCGCTCCGTTCCCCGGCGGAAGGGCAACAGGCTTTGCGACGCCGACATTTTCCACACGAAGGAAGCGTTGTTTGCTGGCCAGCCGGGCTGCCGAGAGGTTGCCCCGGACGAGCTGTCGGGAGGTGCCGTTGCTGCTCCGCCGGCTCCGCCTTGGCCTCGCTTCGCTCCCGAACGCCTGGGCGCAGCAGGCCGGATTCCGGGCCGGCGGCTCCCTGGCTCCCGGACGGACCTGCAGTGCCCCCAGGACCYCCCTCGCTCCTCCCTTCCGTGACCCCTCTGGGGGAGCGAGGGGGGGTGTTCAGCCGAGCCCTCAGTCCGTGCGCCGTGGCACGAGGTCGGTGAGCTGCTGGCCTGGCGAATGTCAGCCCGGCCGCGGCCTCGKCCTCCGCCCTTTTAAGAGCAATGGACCGTGGCACCTTAAGTCATTTGTGGCTGCGGGGTTTGGTTTTTTCCTCCCCCTCGGATACAGATGCTTTCAAGAGTTGCATTTGGAGCGAGGTTTCAATCACTAAAAGGCTAACGCTGCTGTTCTAAACCCCCCAAGGGGGTGCGATGGTCACGGCTGCTCGGATGCAAAGTCTGCAGCTTCGAGGTGCTTGGATTTGGGTTTCGCACCCTGACAAGAAGAAGATTGTTATCGTGATTGAAGGGGAGACGGCCCATGCTGGTCATCCTACAGGACAGCTTTCTGTGGCATATCTCCAGAGCTGTGTCTGGACGAGTTTTAAATTACCTACAAGATGGGGTTCCTCTTCCTTCCCTTGGCAAGTTGTTCTGTGTTCTAAAATAAGCTTCACAAGCGAAGCCGTTCCTCGCAGCGTGAAGGCTTCCCATTGTGAGGATCCATTATTTGTGCAGCCTAATGAAGTGTGATAGACGTGGTAAGCGTCAGCGTCCTTTCTTCCCGACGGCCAGCTTCTGCGGAAAAATCAAAGTGCACGAAACTCTCTCTTTGGGACCCAAGGGCCAGCAAAGGGATTTAGCAGCTTGGTTATGATGTTTGGATCTGCTTCACATCCATGCGCTCTACCGTGTCACGAGCTGCAGGCATTTATCCTGTTGAAGTGGCAAGGCAGCTTGAAAAGTTCTTAGGACATGTTGTTCAGGCCTCCGGGGTGGAAGGGAAATGCTGTTAATATGGCCCATTGGTGTGTTTTTTCTCCCTGTCAGCTTTGCGAAGGCGTCTTTGAACTCTTATGTGGAGCCAGATTTATTTTCTCAGCATGGTCTGGACACGTTTTGGCTGCGCATTGAAATACGCTTTAGCGGTTAGAAATCAGCAACAGACAGAATGTAACACCAGGAAACTGCATTGGTTTGATTTCTCTTGCACTAGAGGTTTTCTTGTCTCTTTTGACCAAAAAATTAGCCCCTTCATTAAGAAGAGAAAGGGAACGCTTCGCCACCGGGTCCAGGCTGATACAAAGCCCTTACGGTGAAGGCAGGCAGCGGCCAGCAAGCCGGGGTGTGAGCAGGCACTGGGGCTAGGTGCTTTTCATCTAKTTTCTCTCTCCCTATTTATAGAACATGGGAGAAGCGATTGGGATCCGTGTSCTCGCCCCTGCCGCGTCTCTGCCTGGCTGCTAATGCAGCACTCGCACGGCTGAAGCGAAGTCGGGGTTTGATTTCGGTAGGGACGGAGCGAGTCTGCAAAGCCGCTGAGAAAGGAGAGGGCCTTGAAGTCTGAGAGCACTTTTTAATTGCATGCTGGCTTTGCTATAGCAACCAGAAATATGTTTATTGACAGGGCGGCGCGGCTTCAGTTATATTCTTGGAGAGCGTTCCCTGACGGCCCCGTCCGACATTAACTCTCAAGAGGCATGCTGGCAGTGAAGCTTGCCGCACGCGGAATTGTCTCAATAGGAACAATGTTTGTACAGTCATTAATGAGTGACAATTAAATGTGATATGTGAGTTGGAAACATGGGGTTTCAGCCATTCGAGTGGATGCTCAAGAGATGAGCTAAATGTTGTGGAACCAAAGCTTTGAAATACCGTGGTCATTTTTGAAAATGGGGTGCAGGCTCTGAAGTCGGCTTGAAATTGAGCTGGGTTCTGCATAGATCTTCTGGCATCCCGCACCTTCAGGTCATCTAACGGAGAGAAAAGGGACTGGCTTTTAT
This sequence comes from Oceanodroma leucorhoa, assembly GCA_030449065.1. Taxonomy (NCBI): domain Eukaryota; kingdom Metazoa; phylum Chordata; class Aves; order Procellariiformes; genus Oceanodroma; species Oceanodroma leucorhoa. Next base: position 592,035 of record JASVER010000159.1, read on the forward strand.
TTTATTTTCCTTTTCTAAATAAATACAAACACACTACTTCTCTTTCTTTCAGAAGCAGCGAAGTTCAATTTTTTTGGGAGCTCTCAAAATAGCCAATGATCAGGCRGGGTTTTAGTCTGGACCACAGAATGGGACTCCCATGATCCGAGGCTACGGCCCGAGGTGATTCGGTTCTTTGTCTGCTTTAGGACAACCTTTTCTTTCTACTGGATTTTTGTTTGCAGGGACATGATTCATGGGTGCCTTTGGCCTCTTTCCCAGTGCAGACTCCACATCTTTAAAAAACGGCAAGTATGGAATAGCCTGACCACAAATATTTCAACAGAAAACAATATCTACTCCACCTACTTTCATCTGGCGCTGCCACAGGTGCTTTGTTAGGCTGGAGGTGGCTTATTCAGCGATTGCAGATGATAAAGTCGTGTTTCCATTGTCGTCCAGCTGAAAGGTCCCCAGCAAACGTGGGACCGCGTAGGCACCGGTGCTGAATGCACGTGTGGGAAGACACGTGGCTTCCCACCATGCCAAGGAAATCTGTGCATGAGGTGAGTAGGAGTTTCTCCGGGTAGTCCCCAGATGTGCTGTCAGGGCTATAAACCCACCAGCTCCAGGGCCCAAGCCAACCTTGTCCTAAAGAAGTCGAGGATATATTTCTCTGCGTCATCTCTGAAGCGGTTGGTGTTGGATTGGAGGGTCGCAGCACTCTGGTCCAGCCCGGTCGTGGGAGATGGCTTGGAAGGGTGTAGAGCTGGTTTCTCTCAGAGCGGTGCTTTCAGCTCCTCGTCGCGGCAGGAGGGTCTGCAGCAGTACCTGGTCATCTAGTGATCCCCAAGGCCAGCACTTCACCGGGCGGGAGGTGAGCGCAACACTGTGAATTGCAGCACTCTCAGGTTTGTTGGCTTAAATCAAGGATGAAAAAGAAACAAATTTGCACAAGTTCTGGTCTAGGTCAGTCTAATCCTATCTGTGTTTTTGAGGTAAGTGAAACAACACAGCGTTTTGGAGGGAGAGAAGGAAGTTGGATGCAAGCTGGCCAGAGATGTTTCTCCTTCAAAGCTCTGCCGTGGGCTATCTAAGCATATCATCACTCTACACTTGGCTGGATTTAAACACTTACCACCAAAAGGAGTTTTGGGTGSACTCTGCTGAATGCTTGTATCCTCCCCTGAAGGCTAAAGAAGTACAGGAGAGCATCTTAGTGGAAATACCACCTCTCCCACGCCTCCGCGGGCTCTGCTGCAAGAACAGCCCTCTGTGTTACAATAACACTTCCACGTCGCAGAGCTGGTTTGGTGAGAGCGGCCCTTGGATCCSTGGGTTGTGTCTAGGTGTGCTGTTGTGTTCTCCAGCAAGAGCCTTTAGAGGTTTAGAGCAGGAGGTCAGTGAGGGTCAAAGGACAAAAGATCGGCTGTTGCCCAGGGCTGTTTCTTGAGCTTGATGGACTTTGCATAAGGTCACCCCGGAACTGAAAGGTGCCTTCTCCATGCCGAGAGCACCTACCATGAATCTTCCTTATGGTTTCTTCTGTGTAGCGTAAGGCTGAGCCTTCCCGGCCTTCAGTCTGCTTCTGTGAAACCTTGTTGGGCTATATAATGTCTTTGAAATGCTGAACTGTGCGTTGGCTGATCAAAACTAACCCAAGGGGGGACCTGGAGGGGCAAAGGAGGACACTCACTCGCTAACTGCTAAGACCAGTCTAAAAGGCCTGTTGAAAGAGTCCCAAAGTCCAGCCTGGGATCTCGTCACTTGCTAGACATCGTAGCAGGGCTGTTCAGGTTTTCCTTCAGGGTAGATCTTCTGTCTTTTTCCTGGGCACTGGAAGAAAAAGACGGGACAGCACCATTTCCTCTGCCATTGCTGAGAGGCGTCTCGGTGGAACAGCCCTGCAAGGGGGACGGTTGGGGGTTTGGGGTTTTTTGATGTTCTGAATATGTGCAACTGGAAACAACTCAGTGACTGTCTGKTTTTTTTTGAGGAAGAGGGAGGTGGGCTCCAGTGTCTCAGCTGGGCTCTGCTGGCTTGTTCCCCCTGACGTTCTCATGCTGTTTCAGCTGAACGCAGTGCTGGGGCCCAGCTTCGGTCCTACCCACAACGTGGTGATGCAACAAGAGCTACAAATCCATCACTGGTCAGAGAGATGAAGCTGTGACAAATCCAGGATTGGCTCTACAAAATGTTGCAGGAATGTGATGCAACACAGCTGATGAGAGCTCATCGATTCCCATTTGTTAGAAAAAAAAACATAAACTGGAAAGGGTAACCTCTTGCAGACTTCAGATATTAGTATCTATCAGTAGACCTCATCTAGCAGAGTTGTTAAATAATTTTTCTGCAGTTTTATTCCCTAAAGAAGGGTGCATGCAAAGATGGTTGGCTAGCACCTTCCATTGGGGGAGCTCACCGAACACCAGCCTGGTGCACAGAAATTACTTAGACCTGGTTTAACAGCAGAACTGGTGGAGGAGCAAGACCTAGTCTCAACCCACCTGGCTCTTAGGGACACTTCAGCTAAGCTTAGCAAAGCTAAGAGTGGACTTCACCTAGTCTCCTGCTAGAAGCAGAGGTGAGTTTTAAGCACCTGCCACAGGTGAGGTGGCTCCTGGACGCATTTACCGCAAGTTGGGGTGAACCCAGGCCAAAATATATATGGACTTTACCCTGGGCACACAAGCGCAGGAGCTGTGCTCCATAGCCCCGCTCCCTCGCACCGCAGCCGTGACGGCTTCTGGTGGCAAGACGACCGGCTTCCGATTTCCCAGCCCAAAACCCTCTGGCACGCTGCCCGCCGTTGGCTGAGCCAGCCGGTGGCTCGTTCTCTGTGTCGGAGTGGGAGATGTATTTCACTGAAGGTCGGCTCTCTGCTCCTCGCTCCAGCTCGCAGAGCTCAGCAGGACGCGCACGCTTGCAAGGGGAGGAGAAAGGGCAGAACTGAGAGAGAAATGGCCGCGAGGCTGCGTGTGATACGGGGAAATAAAGCAGCCCTCAAGCAGAACCCACGCTGGAGGCTCGGGGCTGCTCGTGCGTGTCGGCACGTGCATCCCTCTCCCTCCCGACGGAGATGCTTGTGGGAACTGTCGGGCTGCGGTGGCGAGGCCGTGAGCGGCGGTGGTTCAGCTTTGCAGAAGGAGAGAGGGGAGGTGGAGTGATTTTCCCAAGGTGATACTGGAAGTCTGGGGCAGGGCCGGCACACGAATGCAGCTACGCTGATGCTGTGCTTCAATTTTAAGTCCGTCCTTCTCGTACGCTCGTTACCGTGCAGATCCGTGCCCTTTTGATGCAGGCAAAATTAAGGCAGGTAGAGATGTATAGGTTGGGGCTGCTCGGCTTCCAGCGTGGCACAACAAGGCTGCGGCGCTAACTGCTGTGCCCAGGGGTGAGGGCAGCGCGCTCCTGCGGCGGGGGACTCTGGCGCAAGAGGGATCTGAACAGCCACTGGCAGCGGTGGAAATAGTTATTCTGGATTCCTCCAGCCAGGAACCTGCAGTTCCTGCCTTCCAAAGTGCAAGGGCTGATTTTCCATGAAATTTGACCATTTTTTGTCACAAAACTTGCAGGCAAAGAATTTACTCTGCGGCTTCTCCCTCACTGTCAGATTTGGCTGAAATCGAGCAATGTATTCAAAAATGGTATTGAAGAAGACAGAGGACTTGATTGCAGACATCTCATTTTCTTAGGAAATCAGGCTAAAAATAGGAAAGGAACATAACGGAGACTTCTTTTTCTTGACACACCCACCCCCTTCCCCAGCTGGGAATCAGCTTTTCTCCTGAAATCTGAGGTTTATTGCTCTTGCTGTTGTCTTCTGGGCTCCAGATGTAGTCAAGCCGTGAACGTGTCTCTTGTCAGCTTTGGAGAAGTGGTGCGGGAACACGGTTGTCGCGAGTGGCTGATGCACAGAGGGACACACGCGGGGAAGCACACACCAGCTTGCGACGGCAAGATGAATTTCTGGGTGAGGTCTGCTTGCTCTCCAAGGAGAGGCCTGGGGGCTCCCCCAGGACAGTCCCTGTTTTAGCCCTCTCCAGCCAGAGCTTTGGCCCGGCAGCGTTAACAGCTATGGCTCTCCCGCTGGCGGCAGCAACGCTTTAGATAACCCTTCTCCCCGTTCAAGGTGAGGCACCCGCTTCGGCGCTGGTTGCGTGCCGATGTCTTCTGTAGGCATCAGCGACGTTTACTTTCGACACACGATACGCACTATAAATATCAGGCGGGTTTCGTGTTACCTTGAGCACCGGCCAAGGCGGCGCGGATGGTCTGTGCTCTCTTGCAAGCAAAGTCACCCGAAAGGGTCGGGCAGAGAGATCCCCGTGCCAGAGAAATGACTAAAGCCTTCGGAAAAGAGACCGAATCCCCAGCGCAGGCATTTGACTGCTCCGCACCCTTGGTCAGGTCTCTTCTGCTGGAGTTTGCAGTGCTGGTGTCATCCGTGCATCTGCGCCGCACGGGCGAGCTGYGTCCTGGAGTTTGCTGAAGACCGTTGAGATGTTACAGGTCTTTTCCCTTCTTCCCAGCGCTCTGTGCACCCACGACACACATCCATGCCCGCTCGGGCTGCTGCTCTTGCAGCCATTACACGTTACCTGTGCCCACGCTTGTATATACGCGTGCAGACATAACCCCTCGCTCTTGGGTACACCCTTACACTGTTATTTAACAGCCTTGCAATGCTGCTGCACCAAAGCACACGCAAAGTTTGGTTCCAGGCCTGATGTGAAGTCTTCGCTCTTTGATATCGATGGGGATTTAGCCGCTGGTTTGTGCGGAGCCAGGATTGACTCCTTACCCTGCTGGTGGTCGAGGCAGGGGCTGGGCGACGTGCTACCACCCGGCCGTGCAAAGCAAGCCGGGTCTGCCCAGCCGCGTTTGGTGAGGACCACGCTGAAGGAGGGGACGAGGGGCAAGACGGGGGCTAAGCCAACGTGTCTTGTCTTTAGTAACTTGTCCTGCACACAGAAGTGGCYGAAGATGAAACCGCGATTTCATGCAGGGATGGGGGGAGGCAGCACCCTGGCCGTGTTGCCCCGGCTGGGGGGTTGCACCGCTGCCCCGCTCTTTTTCCTTGCTTTGCCCCCATTTAGGTGAGCAGCTCTCCAGGCCAGCGGCTGCCTGTCGTTTGGYGAAGGGTCCCGGCGAGAGCCACCCAGAGCTGCTTGTGTGCGGGGAAACTGAGGCGCGATGCCCGAAGCGCCCCGCTCCTCCGGGACCCCCGCGGGCCKCCACCTCCCCGGGGAGGAGGAGGAGGAGGAGGGAGGGGAGGAGGAGGCCATCAGTTGGGGACCGCCCGCACCGAGCCCAGGGGCTGAGCCCGGCCCGGCCCTCGGGGCGGAGCCGGCGGGGCAGCGGCCGGCGGAGCGGGGAGCGCGGCGGAGCTCGGCGGAGCCCCGAGCGGCCCCGGCCCCGGCCCCGGCCCCGGCATGAGCTTCCCGCGGCCCCTGCGCCGCTCCGTCAGCCTCAGCCCGGCCCGTACCCTGCGCCTCGTCGTGCTGGGGCAGAGCGCAGTGGGCAAGACAGGTAGGACGGGGCTCCCCGGCACCCCCCGGCATCCCTCCAGCATCCCCCTGCATCCCTCCGGCATCCCCCTGCATCCCTCCAGCRYCCCCCKGCATCCCTCCRGCAYYCCCCTGCRTCCCTCYGGCAYCCCCCYTGCATCTCTCCGGCATCCCCCCTGCATCCCTCTGGCATCCCCCCTCCATCTGCACCCCCGGGTCTCCTTCTCTGGCCCCCCGGGGGTCCAGCCGGGGCTGGGCAGCAGCAGGGGCTGTTTCAGAAAGCCGGGATGGGGAATGAGTTTCTCCAGGGTGGCTGCGGCATCGCCCAGGTGGACCCCCGAGCCCGTTGTGTTTAAGGGCACCGAGTTTCCCTCCCCTCGGGTTTTAGCAGTGGGTGCTTTGCAGCCAGGGGCTCGTCCCAAGGGGGTTTTTCCCTGCCAAAGCGGCCCCTGGGTGGGACGCTGCTGACCGTGGGAGCTCTCAGAACTGAAAGCCAAGCTCAGGTTTGTGCTTTACTGGGTACTTGGAGTTTGCTGCTTGTTTTTAGCAAAGGGAGTGGGGTTTGCAGAGCCCTGCGTTACAGCGCTGGGTTTAGTTCTCCTTTAGGAAAACTCCCTTTCCCTGCACTTTGCCCAGTGCTCTCCACCTGCAGCTGCCGGGGTGGGGATTTGGGGTGCTGAGCTGGGAGCACCTGAGCTCCCTCATTCAGCCCCACTCCTGCCCGGGGATCAYCCTTCCACCCCTTCCCGCTCCTCTATCCCGGGCTGCGAGCACCCRGAGGCGAAGGCGTCCTCCGCTCCGTTCCTGCACAGCATCCAGCATGCCAGGAGCAGGGTTGAGAGGTGCCGGTCGCTGGCCAGGAAAGGTGCGTGTCCGCACGGGTCTGCGCTCTTTTTATTGCAGGGGAGCAGCGATCCACACAGAGCCTGGGGGGGACACGGCCGGGGCTGCCGTGTCCTTGGGGACAGGGCACTGTCCTGCTGGCCTGCCGCTCCGGAAAAGGCATAACCTTTAAATACGCTGCAGCGGTGGCACCTCCGCCTGGCTCGCGGCCAGCAGCTTTGGCCGTTGGTGCCGTTGAAGTTGCGTTTCCATATACAGTAACTGGCAAGCCTCTTGCCTTGCTGGCCGGCGAGTTCCTCTTGTCCAGCGTCAGTGAAAAATCATTATTTCCCTGATTGAATTAAAGGAGGCAACTCCCAGATCTCAATTAGCAGCCCAGGAGCAGGAGCACGGGAACGGGGCTCAGCTCCGGGCGTACCCAGAGCACCGGCCGGGGTCCATGTGTGGTGTTTGGCCTCCAAGTCCCCGCACGCAGATGGAGCCGCGAGCGACGGCTGTACAAAGCGTACGAAGCGCTTTGGCTCGCCCCCCACCCCAGACTGCGCATACAAGCTTCCCCCGCCGGCGTTAATCCCATCCGGCGCGGARCGGGCGCCTGGGAGCTGTGGGCCCCTCCTGCGGGCAAGCGAGAGGCTGTCGTGCCCCCTCCATAGGGTCGGATCATGCCAAGGGTCTTTAAAGGCTCCTCCAGCCCGGTTGGGCCCCGGCCCCTCCTCGGTGACTGCCGCGGCACGGCTGGCTGTCCCACGGGGCCGATCCGCGCGGGCTGCCTCGCCTCGGCTCAGCTCCGTGGGTGCCTGCARCCTTCACGCCCTTCGGCAGCGCTTTTTTGCCACCCTCGGGCTGTGATGGCAACACCGGCCATGAAATGCGGGCAGAGGGAAGCAATCGATACCCGGCTCATGCAGAGGAGCYGGAGCGTGCCAGGAACCGGGAGCAGCTCCCGGGAATGGCAGGCACGCGATCCCCCGCGGGCTGGCAGCCGCCCTGACGCAGGTCTCGCCCCGTCCCTGTCCCCCTGGGTGCTGTCCTGCACGTCCCCTCCTGCAAAGAGACGGCGTGTCATCTCCTCGGGGCGCCGTGCCGGAGCTGCCGGGTCCTGCTGCCTGCGAGCCCCTGCGCCAGCCGGAGCCCGGGGCGAGGAAACTGCTAAGTGCTTTCTCCTGCCCGCCGGAGCAGTTAACACCCTGGGTAACGGACCACGAGCATCTGGCCCGAGGGACCCGGCGTGTGACACGCGAGGAARGAGTCAAAAGCATCAGCATCGTCGCTGGAGCTCCCGCGGGGCTGGGGAGGACGGGCTGCGGGAGGCGGCGGGGTGCTGGTCCCCGAGGCAGGGGAGAGACCCGGCTGCCCGAGCTGGCTGGGAGAGGRAGGGTGCGATGCGTGGGGATCCCCCGTTTTGGGGAGGGGGAGCAGGGGAGGGTGAAGGTGGGTTTCATCCAAACCCATCCCTGAGCYGCCGAGCTCCCGGTCCTGGCGGGATGTGAGTGGACCCCGTGCTGGAGCGTCGCCTGGGCGAGCTGTTGGCATCCACCCCTTTGGGAAGCAGAAGCCAGGCTGGGAGAGCGGAGGGGGCCAAGGTGTGTGAACAGTCACAAGGGCAATTAAAATCCGGACAGCGGCAAAAGGGAGAAAAAAACCTTCAGTTCTCAGCAAAAGAGTTTGATTCTATGGAGCAGTTTGGAAATCTTCAAGACCCGGTGATCCGAGGTCCCAGATCCCCCGAGTGGGGACGGGTTTGGGTGCAGACCCGTGGCTGAACCCCGTCGGTAGTTTAAAGATCTGGCCCGGGCTGTGTAAATCACCTGCGGGAGGCCATAAATCCAGCCCAGGCAGAGCTCGCGTTATCTTCTGTCTTCTGCTGTTGATGCTAGCCAGTGTAAACTTTGCCATACTTCAGAGGAAAGCTCTGCTTACAAAACACGACCGAAGATGAATCGGTGCTGGGAGCCGTTACGCTYGCAAGAGGGATGTGTTATGCCGCAGCATAAACAGAGCAGCACGTGGGCGCGCAGGGCTCGATGCAGCCCTGGAGGTACCCAGCCGGTCCCCGCMATGGCAGGTTAATTGCTCATCGAACCATCCCGTAGTCATTCCTAGAGACCAAACTGAATATAAAATTAACCCTTTCAGCTCTGGGGCTCTCCAAGGAGAGCCCTTTCTGAGGTTACTTATGTTCAAGATGGGGAAAGAAAAGTTCCTTATAAGGCTGCGTGGATGCGCTGATGCCTCTCTGCCTGCATCCGCTTCTTCCRATTGGCAGCTTCGCTCCTGTTCTTGTGCTCAAGCCAATTTTTAATCAATTTAATTGGCTCCTCTTCTCGTACAACACCGTGCGCTCCGGCTTTGGGTGGCTGCCTAACATATGACACAGAATCAGGTGCTTTCTAGAAATCGAGCCTGACTTGTCCTGCTCTCCCCCTGATAATTTTGTTGCCTCTTTGAAGATGCTGATACATGCCTCCTGCGGGATCCTTGCTTATCTCCGCAGAGCAGTTTCGCTAAATTACATGCTTGTTCCATCAAATCCCTTCTCTGACGGGCAGGGTTTGAAACCCAGAGGCGGCTTGGAAGGTGAGAGGATGGTGACTCCCCCAAACAGGAGCCRGGCAGGGGTGGGAGGGCAGGAGAAGCTGCCCGGGGCAGAGATGCTGGGGCTGAAGAAGCAGAAAGCCCGGCTCAGGTGGGAAGCCACGTTCCCGGGGTGAGCGCACAGATCCTGACCGGCACAGGGTGGCTGTGCCGGGGCAAGATGTGGAGAACGTTTGCCGATGGCCAGCTGGGACAAACTGCCCCTGAATTTGCATGGGGAAAGCAAGCTCGGTGTGGGAGGGCATCAGCCCTGCTTGGTGTTAGCTTTTCATCAACGTCTTGTGTTTCTGAGGGGGTTTAATACCGTATCCTGGCTTTGGTGAGGTTTATTCTCCTTCGCACTCCTGCTCTGTTTCCTTACACCTGGGGCGCAGCTTCTCCGTCCTGTCCCTCCTGGGCTCTGCACTCCTGCCTTGCTCTCACTGGTTTTTTTCCCCCCATTCCCACTCATTTCCCACCAATTTCACTTTCCACTCCTGTTGCCTTTCCAAGCCAGCTCTCAGCCTCTCCGCTGCCTTTTGCTCCCTGCRCAGCCTGTCCATACCCATTACCGTCATTAACACCTGGAAGGGCTTAAGCATCACTTCCATTAGCCGTGCTCCTGGGCTCCCTTCAGCTCCGAATCACGGGTTTCTCTGTCTATGCCAGAAAAATCACACCCAGGCATCGACGGTGCATTTTCGAAGCAGCTGCGTTGGAAAGATGTTATATACAAAAGGCCACATGGAGGGTTTTGCTTTGCACYGGTGCATCTGCAGCATCAGGCGCGTGGATCGGCTCCGGAGCACCAAGGCAGCCTGGAAGGTCGTTTGAATCAGCTTAGACCTCGAGGGCCAAGTGTGAAGATTAGTTGTGTTGCCTCACTCTTTCCAAAGGCAAAGAGCAAGGCGTTTCTGAAACATCTGAGAGAGAGTGTTTGCAGTGCTGCCGACTTTTCTCCCTGAAACGCAGCTCTGTAGGGAAGATCCGAGGGCGAGAGGAAAGCTCGCTCGCTCTGCAAGGGTGGAGAGCTGCTTTCGGAGATGCTAGTGCTTTCCAAGTCCTCCCTGTTGCAYCCTAAAGGCAATTCCCTGCAGAAAGATATTCCGGAGGGCAGGGATGGAGATGAAGATGAAGAGAAAAATAAGCCTTTGGGCTTGGCCAGGGGGTCCTTCGCCAGCAGAAGGGATCTCGGGAGATGCAGCTGGTCACCTGCGGCAATCTCTTTTCAAGACTGGTCGCTTCTCCCACTGACGCGAAAGCTCCTGCAGCGCCGGGGAGTTCCAGGGACTGGGTCCCGCACCGCCTCCTTTGGAGTTTTCTGAGCAGAGGARGTGTAACGTTTGACCCTCCCGCTGCGTTTGCTCCGTCGCTTTTTCAGCTCCACGACCCAGAGCCGGGTTCCCGTAGCGCTGCCGTTAYGGGGCTGCTCCTGAGTTCCCCCCCGGCAGCCAGAGCTGCAGAGTTTCTCCTCGGTCCGAGCCGAGCTGCAAACGGCAGCCCCGGCGTGCAGCCGCATCCCCACCCGYCTCCGCCGCGCGGCCGCCGGGCTCTGCCAAATCCCGGTAGTTACCCCGTCCTGGACGGGACGACGCGTTTCAGCGAGCCGCCGCGGGCTCTGTACGTCGTGCCCTCGCTCTGCGCGTGGCGGAGCAGCGCCTCGGCTTTGCCGTCCTCCTTCCCTGTGAAAGCCCAGGAGCGACCGCGCGCTCTCTGCGGTCACAGGCTCCAAGCCACGGGCTTCCCTTGCTGGGCAAAGGCGTTCTCTTGCCGTAAGCCCCCGGCGTAGCCTTGGAGGCGAGTTCTCCGCTGCTGGCAAATTGATGGCAGCCAAGCACCGCCCGCTCCTCCTCGCCTCTCCAGCATCTCCCCTTCAGCCCGAGCATCATGGCCTCCTCCCAGCTCTCCCGGGGCTTTTCTGTGGGGTGCTTGAGGCTGCAGGTGTGAGAAGTCAAGTAAAAAGCATGTCGGCTTTGCTTCAAAGCAAAACCATGTCTCCAGGCAGCTCTTCAGCGCCGTATTCCTGCATCCGCCCTTGGGATGCTGCTAGTCCCGCCGCGCTCTTCCTGAGATGAAGCCGGCTTGGAGCATCTCACCAGCGGCTTGGAGCATCTCACCAACGGCTTGGAGCATCTCACCAGCGGCTTGGAGCATCTCACCAACGGCTTGGAGCATCTCACCAGCGGCTTGGAGCATCTCACCTGCTTCTGCCCATTTTCTCGAGCACCGGTCTCCTCTTGCCACCTCCCCGTGCCACCCGGGGTGCCGGCCTGGGGCCCGCGGTGGTCCTGCCGTGGCCCCGGGGGCTGCTGCGGTGCCGGGGCGGCTTCCCCGTGTGCAGGAGACTGTGATAAAACCCAGCACTTACCGGGGCAGGGACAGATGCGTTTTTGTGGCCCTTTGGCCACACCGTGGACATTTAGCAAAGCTTGRTGCTCCATTAGCAGGAGTGACAGGTACGCTCTGGCTGCCTCCCTGCCCCGTTCAGACCAGCAGGATTTTCAGCACCTCCAAATTGCTTCCTTACTCAGAAAGCCTTTGCTTTTCCCCCCCGTTTCCCATTCCTGGCCATTTGCCAGCTGAGCCTCAGCCCTGTCTGCTGTCCCYGTTGCTGGAAATACCCGTCTAGAGACCTCGCACAATGGCAAAGCTTTTGCTTCCCCGTAYGGAAAAATATAAGGAGTCTGATTTTTTTTTTTTTTTTTGCAGTCCCCAGGGAGCCTGCCCACCTCAAACAAGGCCTTGCTCTGGAGCCGAGGTCTGTCTCCTTCAGCCTGGCTGGATGGAGAGAGATGACGAGAGGCAGTACTTTTCCCCAGCGAGCAGAAAGCCCTTGCCATGTTTGATGGAGCTGTCGGGCAAGCCTCCAGCATCAGCAGACCTGCACCCAGCCTAGCATTAGAGTGTAATTTGGGCTTCGCAGCTCCCGGTCTCTGGTGCAGGGAGATGTAATTGGATAAGAGGGGTTTAATTGCCCGAAACAGCGTGCTGCGGCTGTTCCTGCCTTTCCTTGCCCTTGCAAGGAGGAAAAATCGGGCCAAATGATTCAGTCTCCGTGTTGCTGCTGTGCCAGCAGACGGAAGGGGCAGGGGTGTTTTCATGGCAGGGGGTTGCTTCGTCCCCCTGCATGCCGGAGAGCTGCCGGGCGCCAGGAATCCTTGCAAGGATGAGACARAGTCAACGGTCCCGGCTTGTGCCCAGTGTCCCCACGCTGGGGAGGTGGATTCCCAGGCGCAGGCACGGCAGGAAGGTGATGTGTTCACCCAGGGGCGGGCTGGCTCTTGCTCCGCCAGCTCCTAGTGCTGCCAGGTGCCGGCGCTGGCGTAAGGAGGACCCCCCGGTTCGCCGTGCCCCGTGTCCCTCCGACTTCGGCTTTGTGATGAATGGTGCCAACGGCCTTCCTTTCTCCGTGCCGTGCRCCTGGGTCAGGTTAAACAAACGGTGCTGAAATTCATGAGACCCATCCAGGCAGTTGCACCGTCAGCGCCGGTGATGTAGAGGGGGAGCCTGGCCCGGCACCCACTTGCCCCCACGCCGAGCTCGCCGTTGGAAAGCGGTTGGCTGGAGGCCGCCGAGGGGATCGCTCACCTGGCATAAAACTTACRCACGTGCATAAATCCTTGCAGGATCAATGCCAGAAAATGCACTTTATCAACCCCGACCGTGCAGGAGAGTGAACTCCACGTGCGAGGAGCCGCCTTTCGCCTGCACCCCGGGGTGCGTTCGCGGGGTGCGGCTCTGCCGGGGCGCTGCCCAGCGCGGTGAGATGCCCGCGGTCTTGGCCGCCTCCGGCAGAGCCCAGCCACCTCTCGCTGCCGCTTTYGGGGCTCCCGAGCTGCCGCGTCCGCACGGCCTGGAGGGACGTTTCTGACAGCAGCAGCGCAGCGGAGGTTGCTGTGCTCTGGCGAGGGGGGAGATCGGGTGAGCTAATCCCGGGGGGGCCGTCGGTGCTTTCCMTTGCCGTCGGGCTGCATTTCGTTGACGCGACGGGCGTTTTGCTGCTGGCAACGAGCAGGCAGCTTTGGGCAGAGGTGCCTGGTGTGTCGCTGGTGGAGCTGGGCAGAGACCTCTTCCTCTGCCTGGGGCACGCTGCCGGGCAGTGGGCTTCGGTCCTCGATGCAAACATTTGCAAAGAACACGCAAAAACCATCTAGCCTTTTCCTGGGGCTGCAGTGAGGTTATTTTGAAATAATAAGCGGGTTTGCAGCATCGCTCGCTGCGGGGATGTCTTCTCCTGGTGAGGCTGGGGCAGGTCTTTGCTCCATCCCTCCTGCCTCAATCAGCCGACATTTCTCTGCAGTTTGATCTGACAACCTTAACTGGGTTTGTTGTGGTTTTTTTACAGCACTGACCGTAAGATTCATCACCAGGAGATTCATTGGAGACTACGACCCAACCCTGGGTAGGTGAAGTCCTTTTCCTTGTTGCCTTCGCTGCTGCCCCTGGCTCAGCCTGGAGACTCTGGTGCACCCAGCGCCGACCCTGCTCGAGACTCACCGTATTCCTTCCTCTTCCTCCTCGGCCAGACCGGCAGCGGTCAGAGCCACCAGCCATCGCGGCACCTCCCTGGCTCTTGCATCCCTTTTTCCTTTTCTGTTGTTTGGTTAAGGGAAAATCTGTCGGGGCGAGCCGTCGGCATGGCAGAAGGAAGCACRGCGTGCTTGGTCAGCCTCCAGCAATTTGCTGGGAGGGGGGGGGAGGAGGTATCTAAGCCACTGGAGCAGTGGCTAGTGCTTTCCTGTCTTTTAGGGCTTTTTTTTGAATTTGGGTTTGAGGTTTTTTGGGCACTGAAGTCATGCCCCTGCTGAGGTATCCCAGAAATGACCGGTCACTRGCTGTGCATCCTTCTGCCTAACCCCTGCTGTCACCCGCCGGGCTGGGAAATTTGGGAAGTTTCTGTGTTGCCCTAACCCAGCTGGTTCACAGGGGACCCGAGGGAAAGGCTTGGTTTGAAAAACAACCCTGCCGTTGCCCCGTCTGCCCTTTCCATCCCCACTCCTCGCTTCTTATGGTGAGCGACGCCTTTTTCCCTCGGAGTGCAATTTGTTTTTCCTCTCTGCCTGCTGCTTCTTCCTCCTGTTGGGCCGGCTCCATACGATGTGATAAAATACAGAGGCCATACGGGGAGTGCCGGGTGCTCCCCCGTGTCGGAGGAGAGGGGAGGTGCCTGGTTTATCCCGTAGACGGCCAAGCCAAGGGGGTTTCTGCCCCGTCGCGCGGTGGGACACGAACCCGGYGTGGCCGAGGTGCTCCGTCGGCGCGGAGCGAGGCGTCCCGGCGAGCGTGCTGYGCCCGGCGCGGTTGCTAAGCGGAGAGCCAGCTGGTTTTATCGCCTGATGAKATTAGTGAAGCTCGAAGCGGTTTTTGCGCCGTAAGAGCCGCCCAGATGCACACCTCAGCCGCTCTTATTGCTTGGTTAGGAAGGAGCCGCTCCCCCRCTGCTTCGGAGTAGGAGTTCGGCTGGGCAAAGGGCTGGGTCAGCAGCGTGAGCAGGGTCTCGGAACAAAACCCAGCTTTTCATACCCTCCTGCTGAGCCCCTCTTCCTTTGCAGAAGCATCGCTCCATGACCCCTTTTTGCTCCAACGCTTCGGTCGCCGTTGCCCTTTTATTTCCAGCAAGGCGAAAGCCGGCCRGGTGCTGGCGGGGGTCTCCGCTGCCCGTCGGAGATGCGGGGCTCGATGCCGTGYGGGGAGACAGGCTGAGGACAGGTTCAAGATGTGGACTCGAAGYGGAGGCCACACGGGCTGTAGGTTGCAGCAGGTGAAAATCGATTTCTCCGGCACAGCTTTCATCGAGGCCAYCTGGGTTGTCATTTGGCACCCGGGGGCTTCTCTCACACACTTTTCTGTCTGTCCTCCTCCAGAAATGATTTACAGACACGTGGCTGTCATCGACGGGGAGATGGTGCACTTCGAGATCCTCGATACGGCAGGACAGGTGAGCTCACGCCGTTCCATAGCTGGCTGACCTGGAAAATACCACCGGGGAAGCGCGACTTGCCGTTGAAGGCAATCCCTGCTCTTCCACCAGCTTTMACCTGTTGTATTCGAAATACTGATCAAGACGTGTTTATCTCAGAAAAGGGATGTTTTGGAGAATTTGTGTCTCTCTGACACCAATTACAGTGTGGCTTCAGATACTATTGCCATTCCCCTTACCGGTGTGCAGCGCAGCTCTGCTCCCCGCGTCGGTGGGGCATCCTGACGGGGGGGGACGGCTCAAGGGAGCAGGAGGGTGCTGGGCTGAAGGAGCCGCCGAGCTCCGGGATTGCGGGCGATGGGGAGCCCTGTGCTGGCTTCCCGTCTAGCAGCAGCCCTGCCTTTGCGTACCCGCTTTAGCAGCACCAACCCTCCCCTCGTCCACATCAGGATGGGGCTGATTGCCGTCTCCATCTGTCATTTTGCCCAGCCCATCAAATTCCTGCCCTGGGCTACCTGTGCGCAAGCCCAGGGCCAAAATCCTTCCGGGAGATGSTGTTGGGCCCCCTTGGGAGGTTTTCCAGGTTGCAACCAGCAGTGTTGGTATTTAGGAGATGTTGGGGCTTCTGGTGTTATTTAATATGAGCTTGTCTGCCCCGGCAGGAGGAGGATTCCCTGCAGATAGAGGAGAAGATCAAATGGGGCGATGGCTTCGCTGTGGTCTACTCGGTGACGGACAGGTGCAGCTTTGACGAGGTGATGCGGTTGTGTTTCCTCATCAACCACATCCACTCCAGCCCCAAGCGGAGCAGCGCGGGCGAGCAGCCCCCCGTGGTCATYGTGGGCAACAAGAAGGACTTGCAGTTCGACAGGATGGTGTCCACGGAGGACGGCGAAAACCTCTCCAAAGCCTTGAAGCTTCCTTTCTACGAGATCTCCACCCGGGACAGCTATGAAGAGACCGTGGCAGTGTTCAACACCCTCTACCAGGAGCTCATGAGACAGGGGCATTTCTCCCCCGGCTCCTTCAAGAGGAGGACAGTGTCGAAGCTGATGGAGAAGATCCCCAAGATGCAAGCCAGCTCCACCTTRAACTCAGCGGGCCGGAGCCTCAGCTTTAACTCCTTCAGGGACTACATCCCCGAGTGAGYGGCCCCGGCGCGGAGGCAAGAGCGACGGCCGGGCCGGGACCGAGGGACAGGTCATCCTGCTGCGAGGGCGCCCGCTGCTTCAGCCCCGGGGTTGAGGGGCACCTCGAGGGGCTGTGCTGGCTCCCGGGAGGGGAAGGTTGAGAGGTGGGGAGGGTGGGATTGGGGTCCAACAGCCTTTTAAAGCCCGTAGGATTTTACAAATGGCTTTGCGTCGGCCGGGAAGATGTTCTTCGTCCATCTTACCCCTTTGCTCCCTCTTCCTCCTCCTGCGCGTCAGTAGCGAAGGTGGTTCGTGGTGACTTCGGTGGCGTTGGGTCAACCCTCGCGGGCTCAGAAGTGTTTCAGCGGGGATCAGACCCAGCACAGACACCTCTGTATGGGTTTTCCCACTCCCCTAAGGACRCTTGGGTCTGTTTGTGCCCCGAAGCGTGCACCCACAGCGCCGGGTGACCCCGAGGGTCGCGCTGGCTCCTGGGGGGTGGTCGGCCGTCYCCGTCCCGGGGAGAACGGCCGTCGCTTCTGCTGCTCAGTGCTGCTGATGGGTAAAATCCCCTGTGTTTAGCGGTGGCTGCTCAAAACCCTTCCAGCTTGGCTGGCTGCTCCAGGGGGTGGTCGCTGCCCACACCCTCCCCTCGGTGCCCCCAGACCCACCCGCGGGGTGGGTCGGTGGGCRACGGAGGGCTGYGTCCCCCTCTGCCGTTGCTGTGGCCCTCCCCGCGGAGCCAGGCCAGCCGCTTTGCCCATCCGCAGCCACCAGCGTCCGTCTGTCGGAGCCCGGGGCTGCGTTCCCACCACGATTTTCCCCCGGGACCCCCGCGTCCCCCCGCCTGTGGTGGAGCTGCAGGGCCCCCACTCTGGGGGAGCCCCTCTCCCTCCCTGCCTGCTCCCGGGCTGGCACCAGGGGTGTGTTTAAAAACAAAACAGACATCTGTTTACAGTGGGGGGAAAAAGCCTGTTAATCCCTGGCTTTTCTAAAAAAAAACATTTTTTAACATTTTGGGCTCCTTGGGGCGCTCTCCTTTAAAAACACTGTAAATCAAATCCCGGGCAAAGGGCAGCGAAGGCGGCAGAAGTTGCTGCTCCACCTCAGGCTGAAGGCACCGCGGGCTCCTCGGTGCTTCGCTGCGGTTTCTGCCTTCACCGCGCCTGCCCCTTGTTTTATGTCTCCATCTCGCTCGGGGCAGCCCATCTCCAAGGGGAGGCAAATCAAGCAGACCGCGTTTCTGATGCACACCGAAACCTTAGGCTAAGCTCACGCTTCCCCATCCCAGAGGAACAGTATTCCTGGGGCAGCTTCTCCCATTAATGCCTTTGCCCTGCGACTCCGCCGAGCGTAGCACGAGCAAAACCGCCGGGTGCCGGTTCGAAGCTTGGATGCAACGGAGCCGATACTGGAGGAGCAAACGACGCTCCTGGCAGGGACCCCCTTGTCCGTTTATTAATTGCCCCGTCCCCAAAGAGAAAATCGCCGTAGGCTGGGAATTTGTCTTTTTGCACGGAGACGGGGCAGCAAAGGCACGGAAAGGAGCAGGGCTGGCAGCTGGCGGCACCGTCGCCCCGCGGCACCGTCTCTCCCCCTCCCTCCCGCCTGACGCGGGGCCCTGCCTCGCCGGTGGAGGTCAATGTGCTGGACGCCCRCGTCCCCCCGTCGCGACCCGTCGCATCGTCCGCTGCCGCGTCCTGTGACAATAAAAGCCGAGTTCGCAACCGCCTGCGATGCTCTCGTGCCTGCCAGCGCGGGGACGGGGTTATTCTCTCGTGCGGTTTCCCTTTCAGGGAGACTGTAGCAAAGGGGTGCACGGTGGGGAATACACCCCTTAAATTAGGGCCGGGCATCTCCCTGACCTCTGCCCGAGCCCCAGCGCCACGGGCCTTCCCGGCTCCCTCCACCYCCCAGCAACGGGGAGGGCGCAGGAGGGACGCGTGCCCGGGGAGCGTACGCGGCGGGGCTTCCTCCAGAGCACCGCAGCCTGGGGAGACCGCTTCTTCCCCCCCCTCCCCGCTACGAAACCCGCACCGACACCCCTTCCCCTCCCACAGCTCCCCGGGGTGTTTCCTGGGGCTGCCTGCGTCCAGCCAAGGGCTTTCTCCCAGGAGTTTCATTAAATCCCACCTTCGTTCGTACACCCACATCCCTCCCGTGGGGTGAAAACGAGCCCCRTCGAGGGGCCGGGCTGAGAGAGCAATTTGGGACTGCTCCTTTCCCGCGTCTTAATTAAAATCCTGAATGCCAGCAGTGGGAAATGCGGCCRGGGGCTGCTGGCTCGCTGACGGCTCTGCGTACGGCGAGAGCAAATCCGGGGGCTTTAAAGCCGTGGGGAGCTGGCCAAGGGGAAGCGAGGGCTGGGGCTTTTTGTTTGTTTTAATTTTAGGKTTTTTTTATGGCATTCCCAAGCGAGCTGAACGCTGCGAGCCGGGCTTGAGGTTTTGTGGTCTGGCGGCCGGAGCGGGCGTTTGCTGCCCGGCTGCTCGGGGCCGGCTGGAAAAGAGCCGCTCCCGGGAGGCGCTGGGACCGGGGTCAGCCGAGAGCCAGCCCGGCCGCGAGGCCGCCGGGACGGGGAGAGGAGAGCCCGGTAGCTATGAGGACGCAGCCTTCAGCCTCGCTCGCCAGCCCCAAACCCAGCAGCTCGGGGCCAAATTAACAACCCAGCTCGTGGGGGATTAAAAACCCATCGGGATGCTGGACGTCTGCTCGAGCCTTTCCCGTGCCACAGAGGTTTTGGGTGTCCATGAGCACATCACTGAAGTCCCCGATGGCCCCAAGGCTTGTCCAAGGGACTGCATTTCCTTGCTGGCTCTAGCTCCAAGTTGGTGCAGTGCCGGGCACGGCAGAAACCCACATTATTCGGCACAAATTATTCAAAATGATGAATGAGAGAGGACCAGCTTGCGAGCAGAAAGCACAGCCGGCCGCCGGGAACAGCGTCCTTCGGCGCTCCCGGCCTCTGGGAATAGAGGAGCGCTCGGCACGGTGGGGATCGCTGTCCTGAATTAACCCCAGCGCTTTTTTTATAGCACAAGGAGTTCGGAAAGGTTTTTAGYCAAAAGCTCCGTGCGGTCGCTGCCTGCGTTTCAGCCCGCAGCTTGGCCTTGCTCGCCTGCTTGCCTGCTATAATTAGGAAAAAACCTCATCAGTATCAGGCTCAGCTGCTCTCAGAGAGGCCAGGAGGAGCTCGTCAGGGCTGCTAATTGCTAATTACTGAAAGCCTTTAGTGGCTCTCCTGGGGAGTTTCCTCTCTTAGGTATAAAGTCTTGAGGGTGCCACGTCCCTCATGGGTGGGAAAAGGCTTGGGGGGGTCCCTCTGTGGAGACCCAGGGATTAAAGGTGCCCTTGGGGGGTGATGTGCTGGGGCAACCCCACAAATCCTGAATCCCTGTGGTGGGGGCTCTGCAGGGCTCAGGTAAGAGGGGAGGAAGAAGAAGAAGAAGAAAAGGAGGAAGGTCTCTGCCTTCCTTGGAGCAGAGCCTGCAGCTTCAGAGGCGCGGGGAGGTGAGTTAAACCTGGGTCCCTGGAGAGGAGGTGCCCAGGCCCCCGTTTTGCAGCCCCTTGGAGGTGCGGGGCTCTGCGGAGATGCATGACCTGCAGCCTCCTTGTTCAGAAGGACAATGCCATTAAAATAACACTTAAGGGGATTTTTGGGGTGGAAGCCAGGAGCGAGGGCTGTGGTTTGGTTTGCCATGGAGACCTCCAAAAAAACCCCCACCCTTGTGGAGGGCCAGGCTTCAGGGCTGATTAATAACCCATGCAGGAAAGAGATTGATGGAGCTGGGGTATCCCGCACTGATCCTCTGGGCAGAGGTTCCTGTGTGTTGTCGGAAAATGCCGCTCCTCTGGGGCACGTGGGTGTCCAGAGGGTTGTGCAGCACCTGGGGCCATCCGACCTTCGAGCCCGATGTCCGTCATGGCTCGGCTCCGCGGAGAGAAGTTGAAGAGTTTTGGACTCATCATCCGAAAGGCATCTCCAGGGCAGTGATTTAATTTGGCGAGCGTGTAGGCTGCAAGTCTGCTTACCAGATTTCTGGGAAGCTCGGAAGAGGCAAATGAAACAGAAACGTCCTTCCCAAAAGCTCCCTCGCCTGCCGGTCACCCCCAGCAGCTCCCTGGCGTGCCAAGCCTCCGCGTATCCCCCCTCAACCCCGTCTGCAAACGCCTTCGCTAAAAAGCAAAGTGTGTGCGTATGGTGCGGGCTGAGGCCGGTACGTAGAACTTTTCCCCTCCGTTGCACTCTGGTTGAGCCCTCCGGAGTGGGAGGGGGCAGGAGCTCTTTGCACTGATGCTCACGTCCTTGTGGTACCCGCTCCCCTGCTCACGCACCCCACGTGGGTTTGGGGAGCTGCCTCAAAAACGAAGCCAGCTGCAGGGGCTGGCACTCAACTCCAGCAGCCAAAGTCTTGCTCAGAAAGRTAAAACCAGGCTTAGGTGGGGATGGGAAGGCTGATTTCAGCGGGAGGTGCGATCACCTCTTAGCAAGGGGCACAGAATAAGCTGATGAGGTGGGGAGGAGCTGCCTTTTCTTTGCAGCTCAGCCTTTATCAGCAATCTTGTGCCTTTTTTTGGGGTTTTTTTTTAATAAAAAATAGAGGGTTTGAGCTTTGTGAAGGCTTTACCTAGAGGAGCAGTGTGTGGATCTGGCCTTGCTGCAGCCCCAAACAGATTCCCGGGGACAAAGGGGAGAGCGGAGCCACTGGTGGCATCTTCCAAGCAGGTGCTGCTTTTAGACACCCAAAATAAGAGCAACCTCTCCTCTAATGAATTGCTTTGATTTAAGCTCAGAGCAGAAAAAACTGAGGTTGTCTGGGTGTTGTGATATTTCCTGGCTTTACGATGCCCGGCCTGGGTGCTGGGTCTGGGGGTGCGGGAGGGCGAGTGCCCGATAAAGGTGGTTTTCCTCGGCACGGCAGGCTCCCCTCTCCCAAATTAGCAATTTGAGGCGAGTCTTGTGCCGTGAACGTGTTGGGCACGTGGGCTTGGTCCCTGCCACCCTCTTGCCACCCTGCGTGTCCCCTAAATATCAGGCTTTGCCTGGGGTGGGAGGGGGGACAAGGGGTACACGAGGGCCGTTTCCATCCCCTTGGCACCCGGTGTCGGCAGCCGGAGCCTGCAACTTCCCAGCTGCTTCGGACGGAGGCTGCGACACATCCGTGGGTAACTTTGGGAAGGTGAATCCCTGCGGGGTGCTYCGCGCTGTCCCCCAGCCCACCCTCCGCCCAAACTGCTGCTCCACGTGAGACCAGGCTTAAAGCTCGCACAGGCTGGGGGTGGACACGAACAATTTCTCRCATCTGGGGGCTCCCGGCTGGGGCGGATGCGGCGCAGGGTGGGAAAGAGCCAACAGTCCCGAGCAGTCGTTTCCAAATGCCGCTACTGTTTATACACCCACGTTTTCAATGCAAGTCCTGCTGCTCCTTCTATTGCCATTATARATAGCTGTGAAGCTGCCTGGGAGTTCATGGAAATTTGGGATTGCTTTCCAGGGGGAAAKCAGGGGCTGAGATTTAGGGTTTTCGGGAACTATATCACTCTTTTTTTTTTCTTTTTTTTCTTATAAACTGTTCAGTAGCTTAGCTCTAATAACGAGCACCAGGCTCGATAAGGCATGTAGAATTTCAGCACAGCCAAAGGCTTTTGCTGGCCCTGAAAGGAAAGGCTGGGAACTGCAACAGGGAGAAAAGCAAAAGGAAAACACCCACCATGGTGCATCAGCTGGCTTGCTCCTGGGTTTGATTTTTAGGGCATCTCCTCCAGGTTAGRAAACAGCAGATAAAGCACGGGGAGGTACCATGGTGGAGGTGAGGGCAGCAGGACGGGTACATCTGTGCTCTCAAGCTTTGGGCGATCTGCTTTGGCTCATCACTATATCTCCTGGCTTGTATATATAACAGAAAAAAAAATGTTTTTTTGGGTGTAGTCTTTTAAGGTAACGTAGGATCCATCCCCAGAGGGASAGCTTGGCCAGAGCCTGGGGGGTGAGGCTGCTCCCCCCTAGGGAAAATCGAGGAGAGATGCCAAGTCCTGCAGGCACTTTGCTGCTCCCACCCGTGTTCCTTTGTTCTTGGCCAACCCACACATCTCTCYTTTTTTTATTTCTTTTTAAATAATAATATTAAAAAAAAAAAATAAACAAGCATCCCCAGTGTAGGCTGGGCGTACTGCTGGGAAGCTGTGGCTGTAATCACTGGCGCTTTAAGGCTGTAGGAAAATATTGATGGTAAGGGCTGGTCCTTTCCAAGTGCAGCCCTGTGCTTCTCACCTCCGCTCGCACACGTGGAAAACCCCCGTGGCTGGGCGTCCTCTCTGTTTTTCCAGCCAGCCTGAAAGGTAACGACAGCATTTTTAAAAGGATGCGGTATGTGATCTACAGGGCACGCTGCAAAGGGAGCCTCTCTCMCGGGCTGCCGATCCTAAATCCCGATGGGAATAAGCCTTAGTCCCTGTTTGGTGRGCGTTTCCCCAAAACGCTTTGATTCCCGAGCTCTGCTTATTGATGCTGGTGGGTTAAATGTATTTCCAGCCGCCCACCCCATCGGGATTAGGAGCCGTAGGAGCTGCATCCCACCCGCCCCAGCAAAAGCCCTGGGGGGTTGGAAATCCAAACCCATCAGAGGTGCCACACGTGCCCCTCGGCATCCGCGGGGCTTGGGAAGCCCCGTTGGGTGTAAAATGGGAGACTCAGGGTCCTTTCAGACCTGCAAAGTTAGGCAGGGGGGAAAGATACCCCGTTTTGCAGAGGAGGAGACTTAAAACCATAAAAAAAAAAAAAAAACTCTGCGAGAAGAGGGGCGGGGCGGCTTGCTGGAAACCAGGCAGACGCCCCAAAATGTTTTTTCTCCTGCGACCGGCCAAGGAGAAGTGGTTTTTCTTGGCGGTTTGAGGAACACTAACCCAGGCGAAGTGGGGCTTCAAGCTGTTCGTGGGAGCCAGGTCATGCTACGATTTGTGATGGGCAGGAAAATTGGTAAAACCATCCCTCCATCCCCCCAAAAAAAGGAGTTGATGAGAGGGTGGGGAGAGGTTCAGCCCAAAATCCCCCCCGCAGCTGCCTATTTGCAGAGCTGGCAGGGGGGCCCTTATCTGGCAAAATATTGAGTTGCTGAAACCTCCGGCAGGATTTTTCCCCGGTGTGCAAGGAAGAGATTTGAGCTGCTTTTTAAGAAAAACTTTTTAAAAAAATCCCCCCATTTGCCTGGGATCCCGCTCGGGTGCAGCCCCCCCCAGCTTAGCCCGTTGCATCGGCACCGCCGTGCTGACAGCAACCCCCGGACCCGCCATCCCGGGGTTCCGGGGCCCCCTGAGACCCCGCAGCCCCGATTAAATCGTGCGCCGTGTGACAGAGCTTTGCCTTGAGCTGCTGCTGCTGCCACATAACCCCATCGGTCGCCCCCCGGCCCGCTTTGGGGTGAGGAACGGGGAATTGCCCATCCCTGTGCAGCTTTTCTGAATTTTTAGTGCTACCACTGCATCCCCATCCCTCCCGCTCTACCCTGGACCGGAGGATTAAACCCTCCTGGTGCCCCAGGGACCACGGCCCCATCCCAAAGAGCATTTTTCTGATCTCAGCTCCGTTTCTCCGTGGTTTTTAGCCAAACCGTGCTCTCGCTAGGGCAGACGGATTTATAAAACCTGATAAAAAGAGTTGCAAATCCCACCCTGATAATTTGGTCGGCTCAGGTTTATGCTGCAGCTGAACAGCTTTGAATCACCATGGGATTGTATTAACTGCTACCTGCTGCCCTTTTCCAGGTCGTGGGGTGTGTTGAGCAGCGTGAGTCCTGCGACCTTGCCCATAACTTCTTTGGTGGAAGGAGCAACCCTTCTTCTTCTCTTGTAATGTTTTTCCCTTTATTTTTACTGGTTTTTGCTCCTTAACCTTGATAGCTTTTTTGGGGGGGGTCCCCCAAGAGTTGTGACCTCTTTCTCCAGCACTTCACACCCAACGCCGCGGCCACCCCCTACAGCTTTGCCATAATCTCCTCTAACCTGGCAGCTGGAGAGAGCATTTTCCAGGTGATCCCCGGTCCCGTTCTGGATGGACATCATTGTCCCCCATCTCACCTTCAAGCTTTGGGGGAAGCCTGCCTCGTCCTTTCTGCTTATCCCGGGTCCGACCTTTTCTCCCCGCCCTGGAGCCCTGCCAGCGGCTGGGAGATGTTGTCCCGATATGACCGACGCATTTCCCCTCCATCCCATACTGGGTGTTGCCCCAGCTGAAATGAAGAATTAATTCTGGCGGTGCCTGTGGGAAAGGCCCCTCCAGGGGCTTATTTGGGCCACGGCCAAGGATTTTCCTGGTGGATTTGGCAGTCCTGAGACCCTCCCAAAGAGCAGCATCTCCTGGGGTGAGTCGTGCTTTTGCCTTTGGCTTCAGGGCTCGGGGTTGTCGGGGCTTCGCCTGGATGCAGAATGGGAGAACTCTTTGAAATCTCAATTTTTGTGGKTTTTTTTGTTTTTTCATAGCTTGGCAGCTGACAGGCTGTAATATTGCTTGTAAAATCCGGATTACCCACAGGCAGGGGGAGGACTGGTGGGATGAGTGCATGGGGCATGGAAAAGGGGATGGAAATCCCAGATTTCCAGAGTTTTCTGCGCTGGTGGGGATTGCAACAGACCCAGGTGGCCGCTTGCCTCTGCAAGGGTGCTCTGCTTTCGGGTGCAAGCAGCACCCATTCCTGCAGCCCTGGGGGAGCCCCAGCAGCTCATTTGGTGTGAGATAGAAACAGGGAGAAAATCCTCCAAAATATAATAATAGTAGTAATAATAGTAACAACAAAAGCCAAAGCAGCAGAATGGGGAGGCTTAGCGCTGCCACGGCTTTCTCGTGTGTGGATTTGCAGGTGTGTAGTAAGGGCTCAACCGGAGCCACCTCAATAACTTTGCAAAGAATCCCTCTAAAATTATTCCTATATAAATAAATGTTTTAAAAATTATTTCTTTTATTTCCTGCCTCTGTTTCTAGTGTCCCTACCTGAGGATCCGTGCAGCTGCAGGGGAGCAGGGTGGGAGGGAGCACGCCATGTCTCGTCTTAGATAACCCGCTTGGGTTTGTTTGGATCAAGTTGCCTCGGCTATAAAGGTCTCTGACGTGGCTGGGAGGAAAAACTACCCTGGGGAAAAGAGGAGAAAAACCTGCTGCCCAACGCGACAGCGGAAAAATAACTGGGGCTTGAGGGCTCAGTCATCGACAACCACTTTTGGGGGCTGCTGAAGCATCTTTTAACCCGCCTTTCGGTAAAAGGAATGCAGCTGCGCCTTTGCTGGGAGGTGGCGGCAGGGGGATGCGGCGGGTGGGTGCGCTGAGCCGGGTCACCCCTCCCCGACCTGCTGTCGGCCCCGAAAGGTGGCGGTGGGGGCAGCTCGGGACGCGGGGAGAAGCCGGTCCCACCCCACGGGGTCGTCGCCGCGGGTGGCCCTTGCCCGGTCGGAGCACCGGGTGCCGGGTCCCTGGAGCRAGGGCTCAGCCAGCGCCGCCGGACCCTGCCGCAGGGGACTTTTCTCCCTGCTCCGTGCATTAATCAAATACTTTTACTGGCAGGAGGGAAAGGGAATGGAAAACCGGTGTTGCATTCCCCCCCTCTTTCTCTAACCACCCCTGCAATATTTTTTCTGTACCCCCCAGGCTATTTACTGCTGCTTTGCAAACCGAGAAGCGAAGCTACGCTGCTTCGCGAAGCAAAAACCCGAAGATCTGCGGAGGCATCGGCTGCTGCCCCGTCGCCCCTCCCGTGGCTTTCGGCCGCGCGTGTACTTCTGCGCGGCCCCGGACGGCGTCGCTGAGCGGATGCCGCCGGCCRTGCCAAGGGGTTGAGCTGACACCCGGCACGGGGTTTGGCAGCTCAGCTGCCGGCGCAGCCAGCGCCGAGCCCGGCAGCGGGATTCGCCGTGCAGCAGCGAGCAGAGGGAGGCTGCAAAAGAGATTTCTCTTACCTTCAGATTACTGCAAAGAGCTGCAGATTAATTTTTTTAAACTTTTTTTTTTTCAATATTCTTTCGGAGCGATCMAAGAAGAGGGTTCTCTTTCTTGTGCTGCTGCAGGAGGGAAGAGAAAGAGGAGCCGGAGCATCCCCCTGCGATCGCACCATGCCGCTCGCCCGCCCCACCGGCCAAATCCCCGACGCCGCTTGGACCTCGGGCTTCAGGGAGATGACGGAGCCCTGGAAAGGTGCCGTCGGCTGCCTCGGCGTGGCCGTCTTCTTCGCCATGACCATCGGCATCATCTCCTGGCAGGCACTGGAGCAGCCTCCGGAGGAGTGGGTGCTGCGGGGCCGCGCGGGCGGGATGCTGTGGGAGCGCCGGCGGGGTGCCCTGCTCCTGCGGGCGCTGCCGGCAGGGCGGACGGTGGCGGTGATCGCGGTGGGCGGCGTGCCGGCCGCCGAGCCGCCTCCGCCACGGGACCGCTGCTGGCACGACGGCGGGCAGTTCTGCTACGCCTGGGAGGAGGATGCCGAGCTCCGGCTCTCCCTCGAGCCCCCGCCGGCCCCYGCCACCGAGTGCTACGGCGTCCGCTGGACCCCGCTGCGCCCCGACGTGACGCTGAAGGTAACGGGGACCCCCGCGCCCCCCTCTGAACCATGGCATTTGGGGTAAAACGAGCCAAAGCAGGGAGGACCTGGCCTGAACACGCAATTTCCCAGCACGGTTATGGGGTGGCACCATGGTCGGGAGCACCCCACCTTCCAAAGCCTCCAGTAGCTGTCGGGTCCCGGATGGGAAAAGCCCCTTCGGAAGCCTCATGCCCCGATCCTGAGCCCCCAAAACACCGAGGGGCCGCGGCCGCCTCCTCCCGGTGCCGCAATGGTAACCCCGGGGTGGGAGARCCGTGTTTATAGAGAGACTGAATAAATAACCGCTTAGGATCACAATGTTGGCGAGAAACGCAAGGAGCTCGGCAAGGGATCTTCCAACCACAGACACAATGCGGCAGCTCTCTCGGGATAGGATTAATCCATGTCCGCTGCTCCAAAAATTTATGGGGGCTTTTTCTCTTTTGTATCCTTCCCAGTTTTCTCCCTCAGTTAAATAAAAGCAGACTCTGAATACGAGCCTTAGGGAGGGGAAGGAAAAACCCCGTCAGACCGTGGTGTCCTGTTGTGGGGAGCCCTCAGGACAGGCGAGGGAGCAGGACGGGATCCGGCAGGGATGGGGAATTTTTCCCCGCTAGCCGTACATCGCCTGTTGCCATCGTCTTGGGCCAGTGGAAGGTGTTGCCTGAGCACAGCCGCCGCGCGTGGGGCTGCTTTTCCTTTGCTGACATCAGTTTGGGGCGGTTGAGAGGATGAGAAAGATAGAAAAGCTTTTTTTCCCACTTAAAAAAAAAAAAAGGGCAACAAAAAACAAACAAAAAAAACCCCCCAACCAACCCACCCCACTCCCCCCAAAAAAACCGCAAACAAAACCCAAACTATTGGAAAACATGATCCAGGGAAATTTAAGAGTTAAGAATGGGCTTCTTTTTTCCCCCTCCCTCTCTCCCAGGCGGTGTAACCCGTTCAGCTGACACCTGGTACAGCTATCCYGAGCCTCCAGGGTTTCCACTTTAATAATTTACATCTCCTCCTCTCCCCAGCCCTCAGCGAGACTTAACCTCTCTCTGCCCCCGCGGCGGAAACAAGCGGAGGGTTCCCAGAGGCCGCCTGAGCCYGGGCATGGGGCCGGTAAATCGGGGGGTGTTGTGTGAGCCGGGAGGTCGCGGGGTCCCCCCCGCCCCTCCCAGCCTCCCTCCGCAGCCCCAAATCCCCAGGCTTTCGGGGCAGCCCGTCCCCGCGTGTGGAGTCACGCGGGATGCTAAGTCCTGCTGATCCCCCGCTTTGGCAGAAAGGGGAAAGTTTCAGAGGCTTTGATGCGAAAATTGATGGTTTCTGAAAGGAGGTGGGTCAAGGATGGGGATGTCCCCCGGGAGCAGCAGCTTTTGGGGATGGCTCATTGCTCCGCTGCCCCGCCAGCCCAGTACCTTTTATTATCAGCCCTCAGGGAAGAGGGAGGCTTTGCCTTGGGAGAGAGCGGAAAAGCCACAAGCTGCCCCGGGGACACTGCRGTGTTACTGAGGTGGGTTAAAATCTCCCTGCGTGCACACGGGTGGGGATAGCTGCAAGTTCAGGTTGTAAATTCACCCCAGAAACACTGCAGAAAGTAGCTAGGAGAGGTTTATTTCTTTTTACAAAAAAACAAACAAACAAACCACAAAAAAACCCAGAATAAACCAAAAAAACACCAACAGTTTTTTTCCAAGCTGGGTTTGTGAAAATGCCATCGCTGCATTTTAAAGCTGCTGCCTTGAATTTTCCGCCTCCGCTGTCCCCCTTGTCCTGCAGCGACACGCTCCTGCGAAGCCTCTGCGCTTAAACAGCACCTTTTCACCAGCAACTCAAAAACCCGTTAATTTTTGATAATTGGGGTTGGGTGCAGACAGGTCACCGGGTGGGCTCTCCGAGGCGCGGGGGTGCTACCTCAGGATCACTAGGCTGCTTCATAGCAATTTTATTTTATTTGAGTTCATCTATCAAAAACTGGCAGGCTTTGGGGAAGATTTCTTGTGTTTATTTTAAAGGAAACTATAATTTTTAAGCTATAGAGTTTTTATTCCCAYGGTGGGATTTGTATTTTCCTCCACTTGGCTGCATGTTGAACACAGGCGCAGGCAGATACGTCACGGGAAGAGGAGGAAAAATTGTTGTCTTTGGCTTTAATTAGTAAGTTAAGAYTTTTTTTGTTCTTCAAGGTAATCAAAGCGCATAACTTGCACTACTGACTCTTGCTACAATTCTTTTTCTCTTCCTACTCTTATACCCTTTGATAACTTTAATAAACTGCAGGCTGAGAAATCAGGCTGTTAGACAGAATTTCAGCATTTTTTTGTATCTGGAAGCCCAGCTCTTGTTCTTGTGGGGGAAAAACTTAAACCCAAGTATCTTCTACCAGGTCAGATGCAGAAAGCAAAGAGTGAGCACCCACTGTTTTCTGCATAAAACACCTAAATCTCAGGGGGTTGGGATTTTTCTTCCTGGGAAAAGACCTGTCCCATGACTGCTCTGGCAACACTGGAATAACACGCAGGGGTTTCGCCTCTCCAAATGCAACTATTCGGCCGTTCGTCCCCACCCCGAGGCATTTCTCGCCACTTGATGGTTCTCTCTCGGCTGCAGGATTGCTTCTCCATGGCCAACGTCTCCTGGTACGGAGGGGCGAGCATCCGCGCCCAGCGCTGGCCGCTGAACGGCGCYGAGAGCCACGCGCAGCCCTTCGTCAGCGGCGACTTCAGCAAAAACCCCGCCGGCTACGGGCCTGTTCTGGAGAGGTACTTTTTAGGCTCGACAGGTAATCGCACCCTTCCCTGTCCAATGTCCCGTTACTTTAATCCCTGTGTTTCTCCATCCCTCTCCTCATCTATAAAGCAACTAGTGTAAGCGCAGGGCAGATGTCTCCGAGATTAAAATACCCTACAAACGTAACGACAACTGGCAGCAGGACACAAGGGTCGGCTCCCACACTGCCCCATCCCTGTGGAAAAGGGCATGATGTTAAACCCCAGCGCACCTCAGCTGCACYTACAAGGCAGTGCCTGAGAGCTGCGCTGGCCCAAGTCATCCCGAGGAAATCCCGTGCTCTTGGTGTGTCTTTTTATTTTAAGCAGAGCTCTGTGCCCACTGCCGCATCCTCCGGCTCCACTCGAGCGGCTTCACCCTCAGCTCGTGGGTCCCTGACGCTGCTGYGGGATGCTGGATGCGGGCATGAGTTTAGTTACTGTTGTCATTTTTGGGTGGATATTTGGATTATTCTGCAGAACGCCAAACTTCAGATATTCCCCCCAAATTAATCAATTGATCTGCGACTGCCCTGCATTGATGAAGCTGAAGCCGCTGCCTAAGCTGAATGCAGAGCAAAAAGGCAAGAAATTGAGCAAATCCAGCCCTTGAGAGGCATTTTGCAGGTTAAAAGGGAATAGCGGAAGCAGAGAGTGGGGATTTGGTTGTATGGCCAGATCTGTGGCCGGGATCAGTCCGAGAGGTCCTGGTACCGGTTAGGCTCTGCGCCGCGGACCCCTGTCCCTGTGGCCACCAGCGCGAGGACCGAGAGGAGCCAGGCGCTTGCTGAGACACCGTTTTCCTCTTCTCTCCCCAAAGGAGTGACGGTGACAGTGGCACCCGACGTGCCCCTCYTCCTCTCGCTGGAGAGCGATAGGCATTTCTGCCTGGGATCGCCGGCGGGGAGGGCCGCGGTGCCGCTGCGCTACCTCCTCTGCGTCAGCCCGGACGTGGCGGCCGCCCACCGGCACGTGGGCAGCCAGCTCGCGGGGCAGGCGCGGGCGCTGCCGGACACGGCCCTCCTGGGGTAAGACGCTCTTCCCTCCCGGCTACGGRGTGGCTTTCCAAGCCCTTGTCCCGGTCGCCGCCGCGAGCACCTCGTGCCGGCACAAGGTGCAACCCCCCCCGGCTCTTTCCACCACGCAGGTCTCCGATCTGGCGGTACTACGGCCCCGCGGGTTCGGCTGCCAAAATAAAACGAGGTTTGAGGTCACTGGCCAAGAGATTGAAGCGGCATCGTCTTCAGGAGGGGGTCCTGGCCCTGGGGGAGCGCGGCACCGCCATCCTCGCCGCCGCGGTACGTCCCGTCCTGCCGGCCTTYGGGCTCGGAAGGCAAATGGAGAGCTGCCATTGGCCCTGCTCTCGGCACCGTTAAATCCCTACCYGTAAAATGCACACGCACCCCTTTTGTGGGCTGGGGGCTGTGAGCCTCCCCTCCCTGAGGAGGGATGCTCGGCTTGGAGTTTCCCCCCGCGCAGGCGGTGACACCGAGCAGCCGGTGCCCGGTRGCTCTGCCGCTCCTACAAAACACCTTTTTCTGCTTCTCCCTCTCCGCAGGACCACGTGCCCTCGGAGCGGAGGAAGAGGCACGACTCGAGCCGTGCCTGGGACCCTTCCCCGATAAAACCGCTGCAGCTCGCCATCACGCTGTCCCCGTACACCAGCATCGCCTCCCCGCTCTTCCTGCGCTCGCTGCGGGATGGCGAGGCAGCGAGCTACTGGCTGAGCCTGCAGCCCCGATTCGGGGGCTGCTCGGTATGAGACCCTCCTCCGACCCCTGAACCTGCTGCTCAGCCTAAAATCAAAATTAAAGCTGAATAAATACCCGCAGAGGGGGACGACCGGATCCTCCTGTGTTGGGGGCAAACCCTACGGGTGCAAGGCGATGCCCAGGGGAGCAGCTTTTCTCCTGTTTCATAAGGAAGCAGCTTTCAAAAAGATACTCTAAAAAGTTGCAGGTGTCCAGAAARTCCCCCCAATTCCCTTTTTGGCAGTCATTTTAATGATATGCCAATTTGCCATCAACTCAGGGATTTTTTTTGGGGGGGTTGAGAGAGGGCTTACACCTTTACGCGTTGCACCGTGATGGTGCAAATTGTGGCAGGGCAGGAGGAGGGCAGAGCAGGCACCCCCCAGCCGCGCACCCCGGGGTTGCCGGGGTATTTCACGGCTCTGACGGAGACCTTCGCCCTCCGCCGCAGGTCCCGGTGCTGACCACGTGGAAGGGGCGGCTTTGCGCCCGCCTGAACGTCACCAGCGAGGCGGCGCTGAGCTGGTACCTGGCACGTGCCCGGCGCCTGCGGCAGGCGCTGGGGGCCGCGTACGTGGTCTTCGAGGGCGCCGAGGGCAACGCCTTCCTGGAGCAAGCTGTCCCACCTCCCGCCGAGCTGGCCGGCGACCGATACACCGCGGCGCTGGCGGTGGCACTGGCGACACTGGGAAACGCCACTGTCATCAGCGCCGGTGCCAGGTGGGTACCAGGGAGACGATGCTCTGCGGGAGCCGATGGCTGCGTGAGATGGTTGGGAGATGGTTGGGGTGATGCTTTGAAGACGCCCTTGGGAYGCCGAGACGCTGCTCGGCACCCAGGGAAGCAGCGTGGAGGTGGTCTAGGGCAATTTGTAGGGAGGGATCACTCTCATATCTCCCTCTCTCTTTCAGAGCATTTTAATTTTTTATTTTTAATGTCTCGGAGCATAAAAATGCTTAAACGCATTAATGCCAGATGCAGTAAAAATGCATCTTGTCGTTTATGGCCATTCAAGCTTCGGGTTGCTGCCTGGTCTGCAGGAGGGAGAGGGTGAACCCTGGAGTCTTGGCCAAATCCCTGTGTTGGTAATTGCTTGTGGTGTCAGACGACGGCAGTTTTCTGACTTTTCATGCTTGCGTAGCCCACAACAGGGTTAATTTATTAATTAACAGTTGTAACTTGCCTCGAGACCCTTTGGTTAAAGGCACCGAAAACTATTACTTTTCTTTTTTCCCATTATTTTTATGTTTGACAGATGCAAAGGGATATGCAGGCTGTTTGCAAAATGACTTATGTTGTAGATGAAGCATTGATGGTAAATTGCATGAGAAGGCAACTTCAAAATAGTTCATTTCAAAGAAAAAGCAAAATTTCACATGCCGAGGTGGTGACAGGCTCTTACTCAGCCATCTGCAAAACCAGAGTGGTGGAAATAGCCCCTTTTCTAACCATTTTTTAGCCTGTCCAGGATCATACCTTTCCTGGTGGGCAGTTTCCATTCCAGAAGTGTTCCATAAACCATCGCATCAGCCTTACCACCTCCTAAGATGAAAAAGTGTCCCTGGGAGACCTTGRGGAGTCAGCAGATGGGTGGGATGGGAGGTTGAGGAGGAAACCAAACTCCAGGAGCAAGCAGACTCAGACCAAAACCCCCCCTTGGTTAGATGAGCTCCAGACCATTTTTTCAAGCCAAAGCTCATCATGRAGGTCTAGATTTGACCCTTTTTGGCCACCAGAAACACTGTCTCCTGCACTGGGCTGCTTGACGACATGACCCTCTGCCCCCCCAAGTAAATCCAAGGCATAGAAATGCTATTGGAAAAAAAATTAAAAAAAAGAAAAAAACCCAAAAAAACCCCACCACCAACAAAAAAACACCCCCCCAAAAAAAAAAACAGAACAAAAAAAACCCACCACGGGGAAAATAATGTTTTCCTCTGGCAGACAGATAGAACTGCTGGCAGGACCGACAGCTGCTCAGTGCAAAACAGATGAGCTCAAATGAAAGCCAGGAGGAGAAATCCTCCCTGCAGGAGATGCTCCCTGGGCCATCCATGTCACAAGGAGGTTCATGCTTTGGGTTTGGGGAACCGTGTGGAGCCGGGGCGGAGGGTGCCGTTGGGATACCCCAGCCGGTGTCACGGGTAGGTGTTTTGTGAGCAGTTTCCCACCAGGGTCRGTGTTGCCATATGAGAAGTAGCAAGAAGATGCAACTGAGCATGGCTGTGCTGCCATCAAGGTGGGCCACCAAATCGTGGTCYTCATGAGATCAAGCCAGGAGAAGGAAGGTTTGAACTGGGGATCTGGGGAAAAGGAGGAGGATTGGGGTTGCCAAACTCGGCAGGGCAGGCGCAGTGGGTGGGAGTGGTATTGGGGAGCACTGATTTCCCTCCAACGGAGATGCCAAGTGGTCAGAGAAACCTGTATGTGACCGCAGGGACCACCAAGACAGCCAGGCGTCGGAGAGTTTTGGCTCCTGCGAGCCATCTAAAAATGTTGGGTTTGTGCTTGTTTCCCCCAGATCCAGTCACYTACCGCTCTTTGTCCAGATGAGCCCGCTGCGCTCGGACTGGAGCCACGCGGGGCTAAAGGGGGTTATTCCCTCCGTGCTGCACTACAGCCTCTTGGGCTACAACTTCTTCATCCCCGATGCAGTAGGTAATAATTTCTTTTCTGCTTTTCTCCCTATTTCTGGCTTTTCTGCAGAGATTTTTGCAGCAGTTGTTCAGGCGAGAGGAGCACGGGAGGTATGTTTGCACCCTCTGGCTTAGGTGTGCTATAGGAAGGCTTGAAGCACTTTGTTCCCGATACCCAATTTTCTGCCGTGCTGACTTGATTGGGTTGAATGTTACTAGGGAATCGACTGAGGAATTGAAAACAAAAAAACATGTTGTAAATTTTAATAGGCAGCCCCAGAAGCAGCCAGGTCTCTAGGGATGCTCTTTGCAGAGCTCCTTAACCGCAGGCGGAGGGCAGCCCGCYGCCTCTTGCAGCTTTGCTTGAGCTAAAACCCACCCGGCAAAAGCAAGGAGGGAGCCCACAGCCAGGAAACTGCGTGCCCGGGCTCCGGCTGGGAAATAGATGTTCCCAAACCACCAGCAGCCCTGCTCCAAGTTTGCATTTCTGCTCCAAAGCACAATGGCTTGAGAAATCCTTAAATAAAAACATTATAAAAGTCGAGAAACAATCCTTTAATCGGGGCCAAGCAGCTCGTTTTTCCCCTCTTTTTGGAGGTTATTTGTGTTTAAAACATGCCCCAAACACGCAGAGGCTGCACGTGAAGTGTCAGACCCAGAGAGCGGAGCTGCAGAGACAGTCCTGAAAAAGGGGGTTGTTGAGCAATTTTTTCAATTTGGCCTCTATTTTTAGCCAGTTTTCCTCAGAAAACAAGGCTTAGACAACCGCAGCACGCCAGTTCCCTCCCCGAAGAGATGTTGAACCCATTGGCTTATTTCAACCAGGCTGGACGAGAGAGCAGATCCCCCTGCACGGAGGGGGCTGCGGCGTGTGGTCCATCCCACCCTCCCCTGTCCTTCCCAAGCCCCTCTCTGGTGTTTCAGAGGGGAACTGGAATCCCCTTCCACTACATACTTCTGATTAATTAGTTAGCAATCCTCTGCTTCTCCACCGCTTTTCACTATGAATTTGAAGGGATCCAAGTTACAGGAGTATTCTCCCATGATGCTTCGTCTTTGCACATCAAAGTGGCAGGGAAGTCCAGCGTTTTCCCAATGCTTTTCTTGCAGGAGAGAAATCCCTTTTTACAGTGTTCTGCTAAAATCTAGAAACTCTTGAGATATCATCCCCAGCACGCCTGGTCCTAAAATGGCCAGAGGTGGATGTCTGATTGACATTTGCTGATGGTGCCCAAGTAAGAAAAACACGGGTGGGGAGAATGCAGCTCCGTTTGCAATGGGGTAACGTGTCCTGCCCGCGCGGAGAGCAGGTCGCTTRGGTCTCATCCCACGATGAGATGCCCCCGAGCGGCTTCACTCAGCTCCTCGTCCCCGGCAGGAGGGAGCCTGCCCGGTGACGCCCCGGGGGACCCGGAGCTGTACGTGCGGTGGCTGCAGATCGTGACGTTTCTCCCCGTGATGGCCTTCAGCACCCCGCCCTGGCTCTGCTGCGACGCCTGGGTACGTACCCCCGCGCCCCGCAGAGGAGGACACGGTGTCCCTTACATGACAAACACCCCCAAAAGCCATTAAGGTCCCTCTTGGGGAAAGCTGAGGCTAAAAATCACTGTCCTGTTCTTCCTACCCACAAAATCCTGCTCTCTGCCCCAGCAACCAGATACTGCTCTCAGCAGTATTTTTGCTGCAAAATTAACGWGAGTTTTTGTGGCTTTATACTTCGGCCATGTGCGACCACGGGGCCGGTATCCGCCCTGCCTGTAGAAATGACAGCGATCATCACATCTCTCTCCCTCCCTGTTGCTGCTGGAGTTGTTTAATTATAGTTTGATCAAATAGTTAATATCTACAGTAGAGTGAAGCCTGCAGATTCACATTCAAGATCTCTTTAAACAGTTGGAGGCATTTTCCCAGGGATGTCACCTTTAAGGCAATAAAAGGGGAGAGCAATTCTTAAAATCGGGGGCACAGGGAGAAGTGTCATTAAATCTCTTTGCCAGCAGCAAWAAAGTTCATTGCTTTGGTTAAAGACATCAATGCCCCGGTGGATATCACCTGCCAGCCGCTGACCCAGCTTTCGCATCTAATTGGGAATAAATCCACAGTATCAGCCCTGTTTGCACCTTGTTAGCTGCCATAACTTGGTCAGGACATTGCAATTCGGTAACCTCTCTTCCCAAGGGAATTTTCTTTTTCTTTTTTTGTGCTTGCTTTGCTGTTTATCGGATGAAGGACTTGTCATGGGTTTCTTTTTCTTCTCCCACCCTGCAGGTCCTGAATCTTACCCGGCAATGCATACAGAGGCACCGGGACTTCGTTGTGCCACTCATCATAAAATACAGCGAGGAATGGCTCAGTCTGGGGTACCCCATCTTCCGGCCGGCGTGGTGGCTCAGTCCCACRGATCCAACCGCCTTTACCATAGAGGATGAGTTTCTCATTGGAGATGAGGTAGGAAATGCAGGGACTGAATGTCCTCAGAGGGTAACGGGGGGCAAACAGGGCGCTCGCCCATCCGCCGCTTTGCAGCCTACCTGAATACAGTGCTCGTATAGAGGTGGCGTGAAACCGAAGGGCTGATGGGACCCTGTTGGCTCCTTTCAGGTTTGCAATTTATTCAAAATCAAGAGTCAACAAGACTTTTTTTTCTTTTGTTCTTTAATATCAGGGTATTTTTCAGTCCCTTCTGCTGGAAGACACCTCCTGATGGTCAGCATTGCACATTTTCCCCCTCTCTTCGGGCTGTTAATCCCATTACTTGGAGCTACAGCCCGCAATAACCAAGGAGCAGCACAACGTGCAGCTCCCTGGCCCTCTYGGGGAGCTCCTCTAGCCGCGTTTTGGGGCTTTTCCATCCCAATCAAGTGCAACCCAGAACAGATGGGGAGCATCAGAGGGCACAGATGCTGGGGCCCAAATTCAGGCTCACATCAATGTCCCAGTTGAGCTCGCCCATCCACATGCTGCCTATGGGATTTACTTGAATCTATATTTTACCCCGCTGGCAGCTATAGTGAGGATTCATTCAGCCCATATGAGTGTTGTGAATGGAGCCCATCAAACTTATAAGGCCACCGCAAGTTAGGTGAATGTTATCAAGATATCTGTGGCATGTTTAAGATGGATTGATGTTTTTATCCATTTTACTCGTAGAGATTTAAACGTGGCTGGCATCTGTTTCCCCGCAGTTTTCTTTTTTCCCCTGCTTGTTCAGGTTTCAGTGATTTCATGCTGTAAACAGTCCTTGCAAGTCTGGGGTTTTCATGCTTTGGTCATGGCTTGTGTAGGGGGGAGTTTCTTCTGTCGTCCACCCTGCAAATGCATCCCCCTCATTCCCTTACAGCTTGCGAAGTGTTCGTTTAGCACATAGATGGCATGACACAGAATGCTATTTATGGCTGCTTTAAATCAAAAAGGTCTTCTGAAAAAGACCTTTYTTAAAGAAAATTGTGCCTCATCCTCCCATTTTTGTAAGGAGAGTTTATTTTGTGCAGTGGCATCACTTTATCCTCGTCCCTTCTGCTTTGCCTGGGTACAGGATCCCAGCAGCT
Source organism: Oceanodroma leucorhoa (assembly GCA_030449065.1). Classification (NCBI taxonomy): domain Eukaryota; kingdom Metazoa; phylum Chordata; class Aves; order Procellariiformes; genus Oceanodroma; species Oceanodroma leucorhoa. Next base: position 629,241 of record JASVER010000159.1, read on the forward strand.
CAAGATTTCRGCAGTTCCTACAGGGTTTTTTGTTTGTTTTTTTGTTTGTTTGTTTATTAAAAGCATAATCCTCTGTTCATACTACTGCATTCATTTTGCAGTGCGTTGGGCTGTCTTTACATGGGGATCTGCTAATGATGAGGATGTGGTCTCCCTAAAAAATATCCAAAACCCAAAAGCAAAGCTCAACAGGAGATTGCTTCTTGTTTTAATAGAAAAGCATCTTCAGCTGCAGAGTTATTTCTTCAGGCTTTGCCTGCAACCTCCAACAGATATTGCAGTATCTGATTTCCAAGCCTGAGTTTCTTACCACAAATTCTGCAGTTTCAATTTATAGGTTGGTGGGGTTTTCTTTTAAAGGAAACTTTTTCACTGCAGAAGATTGCTAAAATGTCTTTCTGYTGCTGCTTAAAAAGTAGAGAGCTCAAATAATCAGGTGGAATGTTTTTGAAATGTAAATCCTTGGCAAAAATGAATTTTAGACCACTAGTGTGCAAGCGCAGAGGTTGGAGGGAGCTGAGGCTCTGCTGTCGGGCACAAAYGGGCACAAACTGAAATAAARGAACCTCTYGCTAACCGTAATGCACAACTTRTTTATTTGGAGGGAGGTCAAGCCCTGGACCAGGTTGCCCAGAGGGGTTCTGGAGGCTCCATCCTTCGAGATCATCAAAGCCTGACTGGACGCAGCCCTGGCCAGCAGGCTTGCAATAGATGATCTCCAGAGGTCCCTTCCCACCTCCTCA
>JASVER010000159.1:642643-671156 GCA_030449065.1 Oceanodroma leucorhoa
GAGCAGGTCCGCCAGGCGAGGCCAGGGAGTGCACAGGGGGCACCCGGGCACAGTGGCCTACGGCTCCTCTGCGAGGCGCGGGCGGTGGAGGAGCAGGGATCCTGACGAGGGCCGAGCTCCAAGGCCCCCACGGGACRTCCCGGCCTTCTCCGGGAGGACCCCGTCCCGGCGCAGGTCCCGCAGCACTGGGAGCCGAGCACGGCGGGAGCGGCCGAGGAGGCGGGAYTGGGACGAGGAGCGAGCTCTCAGCCCTGAACGGGAAGTCCCAGCTCAGGCCGGGAGAAGAGCGCGCCGTCAGCGGGGAGGCCGCGACTCCTCCGGGGAACGGCATGCAGCAAGGAGCCGATCCCGGTGGAGGTCCCGCAGCCGTGCCGGGCGCAGGGCCTGGTAGCACACCCCACCAAGGAGGGAAACGCAGCGCTCGCCCCTGACCAACGCCWGCCGGGGCGGCGCAACGAGCCCAGGGACACAGAAGGCCCTCGAGGTGGTGGCTGTGCGGCTGCTGAAGGGCACGTGGGCGCTGGCAGTGGGACGGTCGCGACCTGGGTTGTCTCCGACTCTGGCAGTGGCAGCAAACAGGGTCAAGCCAGCCCCACTGCTTCTGCTGAGGAAGGAAATCCGTGGCAGAAAGGCCTCCTGTCGCCTCCTCTCGTGGCAAATCATGGACCTGAGGAGGTGGGAAGGGACCTCTGGAGATCATCTATTGCAAGCCTGCTGGCCAGGGCTGCGTCCAGTCAGGCTTTGATGATCTCGAAGGATGGAGCCTCCAGAACCCCTCTGGGCAACCTGTTCCAGGGCTTGACCTCCCTCCAAATAAACAAGTCGTGCATTACGGTTAGCAAGAGGTTCCTTTATTTCAGTTTGTGCCCATTGTCTCTTGTCCTGTCACTGCATACCGCTGAGAAGGGACTGGAGCACCTCTGGCCCCACACACCTGGGCTGAGCGCAGGAACGGAGGGGCCTGGGCCCAGGGAGTGCAGGGTGCAACGGCAGAGGTCGGGGAAGGGTGAGAGCACAAGCTGAGGTTCTTTGTTGCTCCTGTTCATGCTTGGGGCCTTGAGGCCTCCCGGCTTTGTGTCCTCGGAGAGGGGAGCGCGAGGGAGACTCCTCCACAAAGCCCTTCTTCCCAGAGCCCCACATGGGGCAGATCCCTTAGAGAAACTGCGGCGTCGGTGCTTTCTTCAAGCCAGGCAAGGAGACGAAAGCAGGGGAAAGTCCAAAGCACAGAAACAAAAATGACCAGCACACAACTCCTGCTGGAATATTGGAATTAAGGTTGGGGGAAGTATGGCTCTATTTCTTCCCCTGTGTATTGGACTAAATGGATGGATTTTTTCCTACAGTGTTATTTAAAGATATGGAAACAATGAAGGCGTCTTGGAGGTAATAAGTAAGAACAATGAGAGGAATTTCCCCAGGAGCTGTGCCTTGGGCTGAGCTTAGGATGTTTTTGGGAAGGGGCTGTAGTGGGGTTCACCGCACCCCACAGCCTGGCCCTGCTCCGGCCTAGTGAGCTGCCTCCTCAGGAAACGGCTGCGTGAGGGACACTCGCCTCTCTCCCGAGGCCGGTGCACCCTTATGGTTTGCTCTGGAGCTTTTTTAATTCTTACACCGACACAAACCTCGACAAGAACCCGCCAAGACGGCGGCGAACGAAACCCGCCGCTYCCCCGCACGCAGGTACCCCTGCCCCACCGCCCCCAGCGCCCGCCTCCCGGCCCTCAGCCCCGCCCTGCCTGCGGCGGCGCAGAGCCCGACGGGAGTTGTAGTCCTTCGGCTGCCCGGCCCCGCTTGCAGCTGCCGCCAGAAAACTACACCGCCCAGCAAACATCGCGCCCCGCTGTGCCTGCTGGGAGCGACCGCTGCGGGGGAAGCGCGGTGCATCCTGGTATATGTAGTCAAGCTGCTAGCGCGGGAGGGGGCACGGCGGCCAGCGGAGACTCCATTTCCCGGCGGGCGGCGCGGGCCCGGCGGCAGGGGGGGGGAGCCAGCCAGCGCCGCGATGGCGGTCGATAAGGACCTGCTGCAGCTGGACCTGTACGGCCTGCTGGGGGTCGGCGAGAAGGCGTCGGAGAAGGAGGTCAGGGCCGCGGGCCGGGAGCCCTCACGGGGCCGCGGGGAGGCTCGGACCGGGGCCCGCTCTCTTCCCGCCCTCGGCGCCTCCAGCCCGGCTCTTCCGCCCCCCGCCTTCCCCTCAGGACCGGGGGCTGGGGCCGAGGGCAGAGGGCGGCTCGGACGTGGGGCTGCCTTTGCTGCTCTCCGGATATTTAGCTGAGCGGTTGCTCCAAGCGCTGTTTTAATATGATATGGGCAGTGCTGCGTTCTCGGCTGGAGCTGTTAATAAGTGGGAAAGCCCATTTTTTCTGACGGTGGCTTTGCTGTGCTCAACTTACCCTTCTGTTTTCCCCCCTAAGCCTGTGGGGTGGGACCTGGCTTTGGAGGAGGGTGAAATCAGTTGGAGAGAACTGCAAAATTTGTCTCGGACAATGTTTCTTTCKCTTTGTTTGTTTATGTGCCTTCAGAAGGAAAGCTGCTCCTGTGTTGACCAAAAATCCAGTTGTTAGAGGTTGGCCTAGGTACTGTAGGTTCCTATAAATCATCTTGTTAATTTTGTGCGGTTGGAATTAAATGTTTCCATTTTTCCTTTAATTTAATTGGTAGGTCAGCACTAAACACAACATTTGAGCACCTGAGCTGGGAAAGTGACCTTTTCGAGGGAAGTAAGGCTCCGAGAGTGAAACTATTAGTAACGGAACAAAGTTAAACTTGAAAGGAAAACTTTCATTTTCCTTCTTAGGCTGTTTTTTTGTTTTTTTKGKTTTTTTTAGCAGTAAAGAGCAGTAGCAGTACAGTAGGATAAAACTTGGAAGCTACAGTCTGGGCATAACCAGCAATTGTGTCTGAGGGTGCCTGGAAATTCCATGTGTAAGAAGCACAAAACGGGAACAAGCTAGATGTAACGCACAGGACTGAATGAGATGAAAGACTTGAGGTGACCTCAGCTTCACTGCTGAGCTAGTCGCTGGGGGAAAAGGATGAGAAAACTACAAATTGGATGTTATGGTKCAACTTAAAAAGTGACAAGTGTAGTTTAGAATGATAATCCTTGATGTAAAATATGTGAAACAACCCGAAGACCTTTTGTGTGCAGAGCAGCACGGCCAAAAGAGGTGAACAAGGGGGAGCAAGACTGTAATTTAACCTCACTGTTTAGAGAAGCCTTATCTGAACTTGCCACGTGGAACGGTTATTTTAATAGTTGTGACTGATGCATGGGGAGGAGACTTAACCTCTCTTTTAACTGGACTCTTGCTGAGGCAGGAGGTCGGATTAGGCCTGTGGGGCTTTAGCTGCACATTTCCCTTCCCAGAGCTTTGTCCACCAGGTGGTGCCGGGCCACCGCCTGTTCCACTCGCGTTAGCAGAGGACTGCTTGGCAGTGGGACAGGGCAGCAGTTCTTCCTTTCCTTTCTTCCRTGCGGATGTGTCCCCGACAAAGGAAACTCGGATTGTTAAAAGTGACTTAGCTCGGAAAGTTGTCAGTCTTTCTTTGAAGTGTAGAAGAGATTAAACAGTCTTTGGTCAAAAATTCTTCACCTTGCCAAACTCAATTGTTGCACGGTAAATGGTACTTTTGCTGTTCCAAAGTTACAGCTGCAAAGAACACAGTATCCCTCTGGCTAGAAAACTGCCTCAGTGAACCAGACTTGGCTTTGATGATCGTGAGGTTTGGCTGCTGTAATACAATGCACCCAGAAGTAAAACTTCTGGCTTTGAAAAGCTTAGACTCATTCAAAATATGTCTGCCTGCCTGGGCTCAAATGCTTATCCTTGCAGTACAGTGTGATTAAAAAGGACAGGTCACTCTATTGAGGTTGAAAACTGAGCTTTTCAGAGGTCTCTTGCTATTACAGTAGGCTGCTTTACCTTTCAATGTGAGGGGGCAATGGAGCTACCGGCATTCCAAAAATGGTCTTTATTTCCTGTCAGACCTGGGGGACATCTAGTCATGCAAATGAATGTTGGTTCAACCACAGCCTTCTACTTATGACAGGGAGGTGTGTTTTAAGTTAAGCAAAACCAACAACAAAAACAAAAGAAACCCTCTGAATAGTAACTTTTTGTTTCTGCAGTGTTTTGTGGGKTTTTTTTCCAAGTTGCTTTTCTCAACACAGACTAAACAGCACCGACCAGTAAATCTCGATTGTGGCTCTTGCAGGTTAAGAAAGCGTACCGGCAGAAGGCCCTGACATGTCACCCAGATAAGAACCCGGACAACCCCAGAGCAGGTGAGATGGGGCTGTGCAGACACAAACAACTCCTCATGTTTGTTTTCACATGTGCAGACTCCTGGAAGTGGCTCTGCTTAACTTCAGGTCTGCCTTTGCAAGTAATTAAGGGAATGCCTGGGTATATGTTATGTGAAGTATACACATGCAGGACTAAGAGTTACTTTCATCACTGTTAAAGAGCTCTGTTTTTTAAGGTTGAATGCATACATGTTGGTTTTAGAAACATCAGTGTTAAGTCAGTGCTGAAATTACATTTGCACCTCTCAAAATCTTCCCACATGGTACTTGAATCGCAGACCTTTGGCCATGCTGTCCCCAGTGTTTACTGGCTGGTCACTATTTTAATTCATACCTCTCACAGTCAAAATTTCAATAACAAGCTTAGAATTCGTATTCTCTATGGGCAATGCCCGTTTTTGTCTGTTAGAGACAAGGCCCTGACTCTGTGGAACTGAGTATATCTAAACTGTTAGCAAGTTCTGGCTTCTGCAGCTACTCTGTTTTCAGGTTTTGTAGCTGCAGGTAGCCGGGAACAGCAGTGGTAACTAGAAGGATGCTGTTCATCGGGACACCTCAAAATAAACATTGTTCTGTATCTTGCATTTTCCGACTTGGTGGGCTTATAGATTGTCTATAGTCTTATAGATTGAAAATTTATAACTGTAGTACAGAGAAAATTTTTCCACCAGAAAAAAAAGAACAAAAAGATTTTAGTGGCAATGAGAGGAAAGCTGGGGGCTTTGATATCTGCAGAAGGTTTAGAAGTGATTTGAAGTTTGTGGGGAGGCCACTGGCTTATGTGTGTAACCTTCCAGGAAGAGGGTCAGCAATATTGATGTAAAATGCAAAGTTTGAATCTTGGGCTGAAAAGCTGTTGATGTGACAGGGAGAATTTGTTTGTAACAGTGTATTTCAGGCTGACTGCAGGGTGAGTAATACATTTCTGTAGATGGGTTCTCTTGAATTCGTGCTTTCAAGATTTTTGTGAAAATTAAATAGTCCCATTTTTTTGTTTCTTAATTTACACTGAAGTTTATGTAACAAACGTCATCCTTTGAGTTGAGGTGATCGTGGCTATCAGTTGGCTTACAAATGCTTTGGAAAGATTATTATTCTTTCTGATGTTCCTTATGGAAGAGACCTGCAGGATTGTCTTTTCTGGTTCATCTCCAAGCCACTAGCATGGTTTCCTGCATCTTACCCTTTTTTCTTCTAATTCCCAGCGGAAGTCTTCCACCAACTATCTCAGGCCTTAGCCGTGCTGACAGATGCAGCAGCAAGGGTAAGGATGCCCGGCCCTTGGYGATGTTGGGACTGTGTGGTGTTACTCTCTGCAAGCGTGCTGGAGAAGTAYTGGAACCTCTCTTCCTGTCTGTCCTGCTCTCTTCTCCGATTGTGACTTCATGAATGCAAGTCGCATCTGTTATTCCCTGTAGTTCTCCGTGAGATCAAATAGTAGGTGCCAGATAAGAACTTGGACAAATGTTCTTTTTCTGATTTGATGTGCTGGGAGTAGCTCTGTCCATTTGCTGCAAGGGTGAGATACTGTCTTTAATAATGTGTTGGACTGGAGCATATCCCATTTAAAAATATAAACGATAACCACCACTGATTCAGGGATGCATTGAATTCCCATGGCAACGGTGCATTTGCAGTTCCCTTGAAGTCAAGGTCTGACGAATAAATAATATCTAGATGTGATCGCTAAGGCTCAAAGCCTTTGTTTCCATGGGGCACAAGAGACTTGTAAACAGAAAAGCTGAATCATAGTCACTATCTCTGTCCTTTTGCTGCAAAAGTTTTGCAGTCTGCCAGATGTAGCTTGGACTCTTTTGTTCCTGTGAGGAGGTGGTTGAGTGTCTGCAGCTCAAGGCCTGAAAGTAATCTGGACACGTGAAGGAAAAGAATAAAAACAAAATAAAAATGAACAAGTAACTCTGTCCAGATAAACTCAGGCAAGAAGGCATATTAAAATTTCAGATGGTAAGATTTAAAAACATTAAGTAACTCTCCTCTCTTCAAACATTGGTGAAGCTTGTAATCTCCCCTCCAAGGGGCAATTAAGCTTTYGGCATCCAAGAACTTTTTGGCTTCTACGTTTTAAAAAGGAGAAAGTGTTTAGCAAACCCTTCCCGTGCAGGAAGGAAAAGTATCGGCTTTTCTAGTTTATTAAACAAGAGCAGTGCTTTCCTGTACAACTATTCTACAAGTAATATTTGAGCATCTGTGCCAGTCTATGCTTTACCTACTACAGAAAGGTTCTGTGTAGGTTGATGAACAGATTATCAACTGGTTTAAACAGGTGCTGGTGAAATTGCCAGTTCACCCCAGTTATTAAGTCTCTACAGTGCTAAATAAATGTTGATGTGTTACTGCTGCTGAAGAGTTCTGATGCTCTTTGATCTAATACGTTCGTCTAAGTCAAACRTCTGTCTTGTGAATAAATCTTTCATATAAAATAGACCTTTTTAATTGTAAAACTTCGGTCTAAACCAAACCTGATCTGTTACCAGTGCCCCTAAAGCTGCTTTTGGCATGTTCAGGAAACCAAAATTCTTCCCACCTCTGAAGATAGGTCAGACTTTCTCTCCCGTACACTTTGCAGTTATTCCTGGACTTCCTCACCCTTTCAGGCTCCATCTGGAGATCCTTGGGCCTCTTCTCATGTTTTCATTTCATGTTTGTGTTAACTTCCAACACTTTTAGGAGGAATGCTAGCAAGAAGCAGAAAATGCTTCACCTCTGCTTACAGTGTTTCAATATCTGATCTCGCCTTTATTCACTGCTTTCCATTTTATCTCTTCKGCTTTATATAGTTTCACACTATTGTGTTGGTTCTTTGACAGGCGGCGTATGACAAAGTGAGAAAGGCGAAGAAGCAAGCTGCAGAAAGGACACAAAAACTTGATGAGAAGCGAAAGAAAGTAAAGCTTGGTAATAAAATCAAAACTTAGTTTTCTCTTGGCTTGAAGTCCTTATTAGCTGGGTGTTTGCATTTCTTCTGCCGCTGGAATTCACCATTGATTAATCTGCTGTCCATTGGTGGTGGCTGTGGTTTCTTTATGCCCAGTACAGTATAGTAGCCATCTGAAATCTCCTCCCACAGTCATAGCTGGGGGTGGTCCTGCTCTGGGAAGGAATTAGGGGTTTTGGTGACTGTTAAGACGGCTGATACGTTGGTGYGCCTGGGCAGAGGAGAGGTAGCAGAGCTATCAGGACTCTACTTTGAAATTGGTGTAGGTGAAGCCAAGTTTGTGATCTTTCCATCCACCTCTGGTCAGCAGTGTCAGCAGTAAAAATTATCTCTGGATTCTTTTAATTTTGTTTCTTTCTTKGCAGATCTTGAAGCCAGAGAACGAGAAGCCCAGGCCCACGAGAGTRAAGAGGAAGAGATCAGGATAACGAGATCATTAGAACAAGAAGTAATGATAAATTCTTAGATTTCTCTGCTTCTTTGAGAAGAATTGCTTAAAGTCTTTACAATGATAATGAAAACCATGTGATGAGATGCAGCAAATCTATTTATAGCAGTCCTTCAGCCTTTTGGATTAATGGGCTCTATGAAAGGGAGGCATGTAGAAAGGATCTTGTAGCAGTCTGGCAAATGTGTCAGTCTGAGGGTTTTATTTTTTGTCTGCCCTTTACCTTTTGCATAGCAGACAATAACAACAGCTAATTGGTTATATGCGGGCTGATAGGGGCTGTGTCACTAGGAACAGGAGGGGTSCAATTTTATGAGCGCTGGAGCTGTCACAGGGGAACTAGCAGGAGGGTTGCCCCAGGAGATGGGTATAAGACAAAGCTCTCCTTGGCATGAACCAACCATGGAACTGTGCCCTCAGATATCTGCGCTGTCTTACCTCTGCTGTAGATAATACGCCTGCGTGAAGAAGGCTCCCGTCAGCTTGAGGAGCAGCAGAGACTCATTCAAGAACAGATCCGGCTTGAAAGAGAGCAGCACATCCAAGGTGAGAACAGATGGGGTTGGAGCCCTCAGCCAAACTCCATGCACGTGAGACTCCAGCTCTTCTCTAGACAGAGCTCATATACGCACGCAGCCTTCTGACCGGGTCACATTGCCGGATATAGGATCCTACTTAGCACCTTTTTCAGGGATAAGTCAAAAGACTAGTGGGGTTGCTTTCTTATATGTGACATGCTGTTCTTTAACACGTTGTTGCTGCTCCTTTTCAATATATACTCTAAAGCATTGAATCTCGATGGTCTGATGTGGAGCCCCACAGTTATGCTGGAGGGAGCCTAAAGTCCTGCTCATCTGTCACAACTAAAGCAGTCAGTGTTGCAGACTCAAAATAGGGAATGAGTCAAGTTTGCAAAAAATAGTAGTTGTCACTGGATTACTACTTCTGTATCCCCTTGAAAGTTCTCAGTACTTATCACCCAAAAGAGACTCAGTGTAGAGAATAAAGTTTTGTTTAGTTTATGATTGCTGAGGCTTTACTTTCTGGAACTTGATTCTCTCATGTTCCTTGGCATACACAGTCTCCATCCCAGGCTTGTACAAAGACCAGCAACAAATCTGTCGGGAAATGAGCAACATACTGAACTGGAAAACATCTGCATTCTGTGCTACCATACAACAATAGGTAGTTATCATGTTGGAAGTTGTCTCCCTCTAATTCTCGTGGGCTGTTCTGTAGCTGTAGTCTCCTTCGTAGGGGAGGCGATGAGATCCTTCCAGAATCCCAGAACCTCATCCTTTGGTATTCCTGAACCTCAGTCCCATCCACACATCTCTCTATTGAATTACCTTTCTTAATATTATGTATCTGTGTGGGCTTAAAACACAGTTTTATGTTTCAGAAAGTTCTGTTCTTTTCAAAACTAATTAGAGTGCTGTTCAGGTTTTCAGTTCAATGGGAAGATTTATTGTCTCTTGCTTCCTACTCCTTTCATTCTGGCAGAGGCTATAGTATAAGATCTGTTGCTTTCTCACAGGAAAAATATTGATTTAATGAGTTAAAAAAAAAACAAACACCAGAGGTCCAGATGCAGAAACTCTTTTTGGGGTCACCAGGGTTTTCCTGTATGACTGTGTGTAAGTCATTCAGTCCACCCTAGCCTTTCTTAACTTAATTTCACGTATTAGGAATTGGGGAGGATGTTGAGTATTTACTTAGCGTAAAACACTTTGAGATCCTTGCAATGAGAGGACATCATCATGAAGTATTTAGTTGCAGGGCCAGATTAAATTCTTAGACTATGCTATCCTTTTTTTATCTACCCTTTATTTTTCCACACTTGTTCCCACCAGCAAAACCCTCTTGCAGGGAARGAAGTCACAGAATCTAACAGGTCTSCTGCTTGTATTTTTACTTAGCTGTTTCTAGCCTTGATCATGGCAAGTCTGGGCATCATAGAATGGAAAATGCTGACATCCGCTATTCAGTCTGTACTACAGTTCCTGGTGATAGTGTTGCACAAGACTTTTGGGGCTGAAACAGTCCAGTGGAAATCCAGAAGTGTTTGCTATTGCCGTGTGTAGATTCTCAGGGTGAATTTTGTGCTAAATGCTCTTTAGCCGAGGAGTTTTCACCCATGTCCTTTCCATCTTTCTCTTCTTTCCCCTCTGTAGGCAAGCAAGAAAGAAATGGAGCAGAAGGCAAAATAACTCCTAAACTCAAAGTAAGACATCCTTATAAAGCTGGGTTTTGGTGAAAACTGATAGAACATTATGCAGCTTTGGAAGACAGGAGGGACACTTCAACTTTGCTGAACTGGCATGTCCCTTTGTACAGTGGAGGTGAAGTTCCTCTATCTACTGTGTATCATGCATGCCAACAGCTCCTGTCACTGCCTTTCAAATACCCTTCCTCCACACCCTTTTCTCTACTGCCTGGTCTAGATTTTTGAGCCTGAAATTGGGTTGTCTCGGCTTTAGGCACGGGGAAACATCTGCTTATTACCCTGATATAGCCATTAGCATGCTTTGAAGTATTTTTTGTTTCAGTGAGCAGTGTTTCTCCCCGTTCCCCAAATAATTTGTTCCCTTTGCACATTCTGATGTTGAAATCACTGTCTAGGCAATTCTGGGAGTGTGGCTGTAAATAGCAAACTTGGTTATTGTGCAGGTGRCAGGAGCTGCATTGAATGTGGCAACATGTGTTCAAATGGACAAAATTAACTTGTCATGTTTGTTTCCCAGCTAAAATGGAAATGCAGGAAAGAAGATGAGACAAGAGGGGGATAYTCAAAAGACGTTCTGTTGCGGATCCTACAAAAGGTCCTGTCTGACGCTCTCTCCTACTACTTGGTCTTCCCCTGCTCTCAATAGTGTAAGAAGGGATAGTAAATTCTGGGAAGCTGCATATAAACYAAAGCGGCTCTTTCTCTTTTCTCTAGCTTTCTCACTCATGCCACTTTCAGAGATCACTAGCGTGATCCATTAGCTGTGAACTGTTCCCCAGCTAGCACCTCTGTCTCATTCCCAGCAGGGACTCCTGCCGAAACAGCAACTGCAGACTCTTCCCACTGAACGGTTCATGCCCTGTGTAAAAGTTAGACTGGCTGTGCGGTTATGGTGCACTTTTGCCTTCACTTAAAGCACTATAGATTAGCTGCTGTAGGAAGTTCAGAGGCAGGAATAGACAAGCCTTTAATCTGATTAATCCCAGCATGTGGTCTTTATTTTCCCTTCGTGCAAGTATCTCCTGTAGCTCTGACTCCGAGCTGAGCAGCCCTTTTGCACTGGGGCTTGCTGGAAGCAAAGTGTGTAGCTCCATACCTCCCCAGAATTATTTCCTGGAGGGGCAGAAATTATGACAGGTTGGGATCAGTGGAAGCATCATGCAAGACAGCAAGGGTGACAGCTCAAGCCTCCTGTCTGTGAAAACATGTTTTCTCTGCGTTCGTTCCATAGATGAACTTGACTTCTCTTCTGGGTCTGTAATTAACTTTAACTTTTCTTTCTTCCTTTGTCTTAACAGTATGGTGATGTGCTCAATTTGTTGATCTCAAGTAGGAAGACTGGGAGTGCAGTCGTGGAGTTTGCTACGGTTAAAGCTGCTGTAAGTCTGGCGGAGACCCCAGATGTGTGCAGTGGAGAGCGGGCAGGAAGGGGTATTGCAGAAGGGAAGGGTTAGCAGGCTGAGCCTAGAGACGCTGCCTTGTCATTAAGGCAGTGGAGCAGGGTAATGAGAGTCTRAAGGTACAGATGCATGAAGGGAGTGGCAAAGCTGGAGGCGTAAACCCAGAGCAGATCATGCACATAAACAAGCAGGCTGTGCATGCAAAAGGCTGAGGAAAGAGACACTGCTTTAAAAAGCAGGCACTGAGCCATTTAATCAGCTCTCACTGAAGGTGAATTACCCATTGTGGAGATGGGCTTAATGAGTCTTAGAGGTTATATTAGGCATTTGCAGTTTAAAAGAAATCAAAATGTCTTGACTCACAATGGGTTATAATAATTCATGTGGCTGTGGAAACAGAACTCATCAATTACCCTTAATTTTAGTAGTTCATCAACTTACACTACACAAGAGTCTCTATTCCTTGTCACCTGTTCTTTCACTCATATATCCAAATAATCAAACCCACAGAACTGTCTGTGACCTGTTTATCAGAAGTGCTGGCAGTGATATGTTCTCTCTGTGCTTGATGCAGATATGGACCTTAAAGGGTGCTTCTCATGTAGGGCAGCTGGGAAATCTTCGTTGTTTGTGCCCTACTTGGCCTTGATGCCAGGCTGAGATCGAAAAACTTTTACGATTGTTAGTGACCTGTGAGGGAGTGGGGTCTGAAATTCAGATGGTGATGGAAGAATATTTTCCTTGGTAGGAGATGGCTGTGAAGAATGAAGTTGGCCTAATAAATAATCCTCTAAAGATTTCCTGGCTGGAGGGCCAGCCCCGGAACAATCCCAGCACTGTCCTCTCTGACAGCACTAGTCAGCCTAGGACTTCACAGGTAAGGAGACATAGGCTGCTGTTATTTAAATCTGTTTCTATAGCAACCTAAATTTAACACTGTGCTTTGCATTTGTGGTAAGATCCGTTGATTCCCAGCAGAGCTGAAAAGAAGCTCTTAATGGAAGGCCTGCCTTTCTGATGAGCCTTTTTGTGCTGAAGCAGAGGCTTTTTTAAAGGACCTTTTGCCTGAGTAGCAGCACAGTGAGAACACGAGCTATTTGGATGACTGGATCTTTGCACAATCTCTCTGTCTTCCAAGTGAAAAACAAGGATGTTCCTTGCTCAGCCCAAAGCCTCTAATGCCATTCTTCTGGATTTTTTTCTAATATACTTTGACTGTGGGAGTCCTCTGGCTTATAGCTGGTTGAAATGGGTCTCCCTGAAGGCTTCTTTAGGGAGGCTTGGTTACTCACTGCATTCACAAGAGGATGAAATTTCAGTGCTGAGAGGAAACCTATATTCTTAGGCTCTGCAGGAGGGAAGGGAAAGCAATATCAAATTAAATATCCTTGCAGGGACCTTATTGTCTGTTTTGGGTCCTCTTTACCAGTGTTACTCTGAGTGCAAGGTGTTTGTTAACCCTTAGCTGCTTCCTGTTTATTTCAGCAGATAATCCCTCTKCAGCTGTTGCTCTTGAGTAGCAAGTGTATTCCAGTCACAAAACACACAGAAGACAATAACATCAGTGGTTAAAACATAGAAACCAATGTGAGGACATGCTGCAGCCCACTGTTGGCTCTCTGTTACCCCTTGCTCCTGTTGGCCCTCTGGAGTGGGAGAGTGTCCACTTCTTCTGAAGCATGTTACGTTACCTTTGCTGTGTAGCACAGAACTTATCTTGTGCTCTGCATGTCTTCTATCTAGTTAGTAATTCCTTGGGTGTCAAGGGTCTTGAGATCCTTCGCTGGTTATTTGAGTTCCAGTTCAAACTTCATGTGACACTTACTCCCCTCTCCTTCTTGCCTGTGGTATAAAGATCAAAAAGATCTAATTGCTGGGAGGACTCCTGCCTCCCGCTCTGCAGGTGCCCTTAGTCTGTGTGTCTGTCTCGATCAGCCTTGTGTGTGTTCACTACCTAAATATTTTAGCAGCTTGTGAGATTGTTCAGTACATTCACTCTCCTGACTTTTTGTTAAGTACTTTGTGGTAGATGCATTTATACATCAGAATGCCTTGCTATCCTAGTTTTGTTTAGGGTTGTATGTTTTCACTGGGGGTGCGTGTTCTTTGTCTGAACAGCCTGGCCTGAGCAGTGGCAGCTACAGCATCATAGCGCAGGAGCCGGGCAGATCTGCACAATATAGAACCAGTGAGAGTCCTGCAGACACAGCAGATTCACAGAGGTGGCCAAAGTGTTAGAAGGCAAATTGGGGAAAAAAAACAGAATCCAATCCAGTTTACTTGAGTATCTCCCGCTAGTAGAGAATRAGAACTAGCTCTGAAGAGCTCATTCATACCTAAGGGGGTTGCTGGTGCAATTGGAGCTTGGTAGTGGATTCTTGCCTCTGCGGGTTCAAAAGCCCTGGCTTTTGACTGAGTTTAATCTTGGCTTGCTTCCATGACCAAAGCTTGTTAGTGTGGAACTGCAGCGTCTGCCTGCTGTGAAGGATTACTTTGGCGGAGCAGCAAGGGAGRGCAGGCTAAAGCAGCAAATGGTGTTCATGCTGTGTGGAGGTGGTGACTCACTTCTGTCTAACACAGCCTCGTCAATCCCATATTAGCTTTCAAAATGGTGAGGAGTTATGGCCAGTGACTTGCATTCTTTCCCAAGAATGACACTGCTTATGTTTGTCTGTCCTTCCGACTGCTTTTATGTGTAAGCAGCTGCAATTTCTTTGATTACATTGAGGTCTTGCTGTCCAGACTAAGATCTCCAAGCTGCTCTGGTTCCCGCTTTTCCTAGTCCTAACTCCAGACCCTCCCCAAATCCTGCTGCTGCTTCCACTAGGATGCTTCCAAAATCTGTAATGTGGTAATAGCTTCTCTTGACTGTACTGTTTCCAGTTGACTTATTCTTTGTCCTCAGCTCTTCAACTCTAGACTATGCAAAATGAGCTCTTTCAGGTATCTTTTGCCACTGYCTCAGCCTACTCCCTGCCTCATCCTTTCGTACCCAGACTGGCTTCCCAGCCATCAGGGTCCACGTTCTTGCTTTCAAGCTGCACTAATCTTTCCAATTTAAGCTGCCCTCACTTCCTATTTGCTGCTCCCTCTGGGCTGCTCCTATTTTTGTCTAAATCCACCCCCATGTTTGCTCCCACTCTGCAAATGCAGCTCCTTCCCTGCTCTGCTTCAGAAGACAGCCGAAGACCTGCAGCGTTCTCATGGCAACGCACTCACTACTCCTCTGCTTCAGAGCTGTGTCTGCTCCCTGCCTGGGGTAGTCAGCCAGGAGCTCTGCGCCAACGTCCTCAAATAAAGGACAGCCACACACTAACTAGACCAGGGGGCTTTGGAAGCAGTTCCCAGGTGAAAGCAAGGCTGATTGTTGAAAAGTGGTGCTGTGAGGAGGCAGTAAGTTGCAAGATGCTTGTTTTCCTCTACAGCAGTGGGTGCACGTTGTCCAGCAGTTCCTGGAGAGCTGCTGGAGCCAAACAGGCGAGTTATGCTTGAATTACAAAAGCTGTGGCTTGGCCAGCGTTGCTCTAGGCTATTTGAGAGCAGTGACTATTTGATTGCTGCRGCTCTGGATGGTTCAAAGCACACGRCAGCTGTGCARTGCTGTGAAGAGCGTATTTTGCCACTGCAACAGCACGAAGCMCTCACTTCTGGGCAGGTCTTCCTTGCACCTTTAGTAGTGGGATCTCCCTGCCAGTGCTCCTCATTCATTTTGGGCCATTCATTCAGCCATATTRAAGTGCTGAGAAAAGCCTTCTCTCTGGCACTCTTGCATCTTTTCTAAGCTCCTTTGAGGTTTCATAGAGTTTGTTTTATATCATCTGACTTCACAGCCTGATGTGAATCTGATAGGTTAAGAGCCGTCTSTGCCTTCTCCGAAATGTCTCTGTGCACTTTGCTGTAGCCGGCTTCCAAAGCTTATGGTTATCTGGGTGCATGGGGGTTTTCTTTTTTTATGTTTTAAAAAGAGCCCTAGTATCTAATTCAGCTATGAAAAAGGTAAGAATTGGTGACCCAGTAGTTTCTGCAGTGTCCTTTTAACAGTTTGTCCTGATACTGCCTAAAATGTTCTCAGCCTGGCAGAGCCCTTCCCACTGTTCAGCTCGCAGGGTGAAGAACTGTTCATTTCAACGCAGGGTCTCCACCTGAACTGTGCGCGCTCTCCTCAGGGGAAGATAAAGTACCAGCGGCTCTAGCCTGCTCCCAGCCCAGAAGAGCAGAGCCACACTGCTTCCCCACCCTCGTAAAAACCTGAAGTGCCAGAGAGGATAGATCTTGGTCACTACAGCTAAGGGACCTGTGCTCTTGGTGCCTGGGYTTTTTCTGGCTTGCTACCAATGAAATGAGGCAATAAGACGCTTCCAGTCACAGATACATTTATTCTTCTATATCTGTACAGCTGATAGATCAGTGCATGCTTCAAGCAGCAGTATCTAGAGAAATTTCTTCTGCTAGTAGAATAAATAAACTGCTGTTGTTGTATTATGAGCCTACATGGATGCTTACCTGTTTCCAGGCTGGGAGTGCCAACTGCACTTGAGTTAGGGGAAAAGAAACGCACAAGAAAAAAAAAAGGAGGAACAGCTTTGATTTTTCACATCCAAACATGGTGGGAGAAGAAACACCAGTTTCTGTCTCTTGACCCTTGCCATAGCTATGGCTTTGAGGTGCAATGCTACTGTCTCCTTGCAAGCTGCCTGCTTATCCACAAATGATGTATGCCATATCCCCTTCTGTCTGTGTTCTGCAGTGTCACAGCAAAATAAGTCTTTTGCCAAACAATGCCATTCTTCCATGGGGAGGAGATGCACAGTCAAGAGTGGGAAATTCCCAGTGTGGAGAATGGAAACTGGCCCACGAGGTTCCAGCAGAAGTGCTCTCATCTGAGCACGGAGCCTGTGAGCTCCGCTCTGAAAGACTCCTTGGCAAGGACAAGGACAGTCTGTGGTGGGTAAGGTGACAACAACAAAACAGGCCACGCACAACAGGAATGCTGCAGTATCCTTCCTCCTGCTAGGACTAGAGAAACTGGCAGCAGCAGTAAGTAAATGTGATMCGTTAAATGATAAATACCTTCAAATGGCGTAATCTCTTGGATTCTGTTTCCTGAGGGTCTGCAGAACATCCTCGAGAAGCGATAGCCCCAAATCCACTTTGAAGGAGAGGAAGGGATCAGACAGGTCAGACAGAGTGGTGCCGTTCTGGGCACCTGCCTCTGAGGTCCCGCAGTCTGTAGCCTGGTCCTTGTGGAATTGAGTTTGAGTGGCTTTGTGGTATTGATGAGTAGCACCAGAAAAGGAGATGTCAGAGTGAGAATCTGTGTGATCAATGATGTTAGGGCAGCTGGAACTGTCCAGGTACAGCCGGGGGGGCTTGGGCGGTGCTTGTGCCTTGGCTAGGTTTTGCTCACTCTGACACGACAGGTAATCAGACTTGTCCTTCAGATCTCTCAAGCATTCCCTCTTCTGGCACTGTCCGTCGCTGTCCAGAGTGTGGCTGTTCTGATTCAAGATGATGACTTGGTTGCCCAGCTTTTTGTGTCTCCTGAGTGAGAAACGTCTGAAGAACGTTGTGGACTTAATGGACCCTCTCCGCCAAGTATCCATGCTGGTGAAAGGCAGAGAGAAGAAGGAAACTGCTGACTCTTCACAGTCAGGTGTTGGACTTAAGTTGCAGGATCAGCAGCAAGCCACACAACAGGAACAACCTCTTCCTTTCCTGTTCCCGTAGCTGGAAGGAAAACAAAGAGGCTGGTATTGCAGGAAATGCAAACTTCACACTACATCCCTGTGTTAAGGAGCAACTGGCCTGTCTYAGATATTAAGGAGTGTCCTTCTTCAGCGGAGAAGGAATGGTGATGTCTGAGCTTATTAGATCTGTGCTGCAGAAACAAGCTGATGAAGAACAGCAAAGGCACACAGTCACCATGAGAACAGATTTAATCTAGCATCTAGAACAGAAGGGCACTTTGGTACCATGGTAACCAGCCACCTTCGTGGTGAAGGGCACAGTATAAAAATCTCAGTGGGTGGTTAGGAAGGGAGACGGTGACTCAGTCACACTGAAGGAAACCAAAGAAATACCGTCAAATGGAAATCTAAAAAGCAACAAAACGCAGATGTAAAAGACAAACGTTAGGAAAATTGAATGCAAAATAGACTTACGCTGTGTCAGGGCAGCACCCGAGTCTAGCAGGTGGTGAGGAGGAACTGCTGAAGCACTCGGAGAACTGTGACCGCCACGTTCACCAGTACGCTGGGACKTTGGAAGAAGCAAGTCCAGAGACGATTCAGCCAGGTTGGACCCGGAACGCTAAAAATCCACCATGCCTCCTTCTCTTCATGTGCCTCCCGTCACTGCTTCCCAGGCTGCAGTTCCTTGTGCGTATGTATTTGTTTTGAGCCAAGCCCTTGCTGAGTCAGCCACGTCAGAAACTGGGTTTTACACTATTGGTAATTGCCAGGATTGCAGGAAGTAGGTGTGTGGAGTGGCAAAGCATCAGCCCACACTCTGCCTGAGGAGAAAGCAAGCTCCCTTAGAGGCGCCCGGATTGCTGGAGAACTGTCAACGTGAACATCGACTTGTAGCCCATCTTGAATCAGACTTTCTTCTCTTGGTGCTCTCCCCTCTGCCACTTCTGATGGCTTGCTGGATCAGCAGGGCTCCCAAGTGAGGCTGGAAATAATCTCTTGTCTGTTTTAAATTTAAATCCAGAGTGTGAGGTAGTGATTCAGGTTTGTATGGGTGGTTCATCTGCATGAGTCTCATGTAGGCTATTTCATTCAGCCAAGCAAATGACAGTAAATATCTGTGGTTAGTGGACAGGAACTTTGAAGAAGCCTAGTTCTGCCACCGAAGGCTGATACAATCTGGTGCTTTCTCAGACACTGAAAATCTGTGCTGTGCAGTACTGAAAGGTTATTCCATTCATGCAGCTCCTAAGATACCAATTATGGCGTATTAGTCTCTTAATTTCCCGGTCTAAGTTTCTCATCTATTGTGGGCTTCTATTTTCTCCTCGCAGCTAGACACCCTGCAGCCGGAGGAACCACTTTGCTGGCACATGATAACAAATCTGCACTTGCCTCATTTTCATGCAGAATCTTACTTAGCTATTCTATTGCCTTTTCATCCCTTCTATTTTCTATTTAAGATGTCCTTAAATCGCCACTGAATCTAGTTCCTAGAAAAAATGAATGTGAGTTTTTTTTTTTTTTTTATCCACCTTCTGTCGAGATGTTTTTATTTCTACCTGAACTGTCAAGTAAATGAGATGGATGTTTCCAAGCATTGCAGTGCTTTGAATACATCCGAAATACTAATGTTAAATGGCTTTTGAAAGCAGAGTGCCAAAACCACCACTTTGCTCTGCGATAGCAGCTGTCATCTGCTGCCTACACTTATTAGGTAGAGTCTGCAATCACCACTGAGTTGACGTGACAGTTGCTACCACACACAGCAGGAAGGCTCCAAGAGCTTTTGAGAACTAAAACACTCTTGTGTCAGGTTTGGGAACACACCTGGTGGTTTTCTCTCTGCAGCCACTTCCAGGACTAAACCACAGAAAGGTTTGATTTTTTTTTTCTTTTTTTTTTAATGGCATTAGCCTTTATAACGGATGAAGTGTATGCTGGACTTTGTGCACCAGTGCTGTACTTGCAGAGCTAGCCACAGCGAGGCAAGCCGTGCTTCCCCATCCAGCCTCGTGAGCAGGGGTTAGCTCCAGCAGCGAGAGGGTAGTTCAGGCTCCCTGGCTGTCCCGCTCCTGCTCTCGTCGGTGACGCTGCTCTGAAGCAGGCTATCTTCTGCAGGCCAGGCAGCTTTCGCACCTTACCTGATTTCTCTGGGGTCACGCTGCTACGAAGCACCTTCCTGACTCGAGCGTGCACGCTGCGAGCGTGGTTTATGGAGAGGAGGGCTGGGGCATACACTGTCCTTGACAGGTTGCATTTGTTTGCTGCTCCTAGGCGTCGGTGGTATCGGAACGGGATTACGAGAGCCTGGTGATGATGCGGATGCGCCAAGCAGCAGAGAGGCAGCAGCTTATCGAACAGCTCAAGCGGGAAGACGAGGAAGAGTCTCACACCTAGCATGAGAGAGTATGGATTCTCCCCACCCCGTCATTCTTCATTTCCAAAGCTGTTTCTTAAATTAAGTCAATAAACCTCCTTTTTTTTTAAAACTGTTGTAGGAATACAAACTCTCAGTGACTGCAGCCCTCATCCCTTTCCAGAGCGGGGGAAGAAAATGGCTGCGTAAGCTCCAGAGTAAGTGTATAACCTGTCAGTCTGTGTACTCGGAGCAGCTGCCCCGTCACAGAGGATAGGGCGTGAGCGGTGCTATCAGAACACCAAACCTTGGAGCTTCTTTTAATTCCTGAAAGCTTGTTCAGGAGCTGTGGATCCAGAAGGCTTTGGCAACAACTGTTTAAAACAACCCACAGAAAGACATTGTTCTCTGTAGAGAAATGTTTTATTGGTGTTACCCCTACAGYAGGATTGATACACAGTCCCAAACAATCCAGCACTGCAACTGCTGCTGTTAAGATTACAGAGCCCRTACCTGAAATGTTCACAAGACCTTTCTGTGCTGCTCTAAGGCTATTTCAGGAACAATTTGTTACGCTTGAATGGCACTCTTGGGGCTGAAAGTCTGATGATGATGCTAACCACAATCTCATTTGGGAGAGAAACCGGCCCTGCTGCCGAGCGAATGGATTCTCARAGAGCAGTGTGTAGGTTTAGCAGTCCCCGCTTACATTCCAGGGATGCGACAGTATGCCGTCCGTGCGCGGCCTCCCCTCCCTACCCCCTGTGGCCTGGGAGAAAGCACGCCCTGAGCTCTCGCAGCTCAGCACGTACCTCTCTGGGGCAGCCCTGGGGAACAGGCAGGCGAGTCTGTTATTTGAGCTTCCTCCAATGCATGCTAAATAGATGATTAAAATGTAAAAAGATGGTATTTGCCAGACTGCCATTCAGATGAATGCAGAGATAGAGCCATCTGTTCTCTGTGTGTGATTTTGTCTGGACTGGGCATACCTTCCTCCCCCAGGTCTTGTGAAATGGCAGGGATGGCAAGTTTCCACTGGGTCAAGTTTTGCCTCTACACCACTCCTCCCCCCCGCCCCGTGCCYGAGTGCCTGGAGTCTGGGACAGAAAGGAATTAAGGGGAAAAGTTTGCTGTCGGTCCTGTGTGAGATGATCCCCGGCAGGATCTTGTCCAGGTGGAACGCAGAAGTCCTCCTCGCTATTCCTTGTGGAGGCACCACACCAACGTCTGGCCCACGCCTGTCATGCTCACCACCCGGTAACCACAGCTCTCCAGCTTGTTCAAGACTATCCGCGGTGCGTCGTTCACGTAGTACTCCCAGCTGCAAGCAGGTAAGTGGAGAAGAAATAAAATGAGGTGGAGAAGGAAGAGACAAGAATTTCCTTGTGGAAGTGACTCTGCCTCACTACTAAAGCCGTGTAAGACGCTGCAATGACCACATCTGGCATACTGTCTGTGTGGCGCAATGTCTTGGTTAACCRGATGGGGAAGGCCAAAACCCACAGCTACCAAACCCAGGGGGAAGCCTGTCCGAAATGGAAGGGTCGTGTTAAACTGAAACGTGGTTTGGGGACCGGTTGTCCAAAGCCACSTGCTGCTCGGTTAACTGGGCTGAAGCTGCAGCAGAGAATGTTCACAAGTATTCACAGCTGGGAATTCATGGAAAAAGAGGATAATCTCTGCAAAGCAGGGGAGAATGTTTCTACGGAATGAAAAATCAATGTTTTGCCTATGTCAGAGCACGTCTGTAAATGGGGTGTTTTTGAGAGCCTGTGCCTGAAATTTGGGGATTGGAAAAAAATGCTGCCTTCAGCCAAGTATTAAGCCTTTGAAAAACCAGAAGTCATCAGTCCTCAACAGAGCTGCCAAATAAGGTGGAGCMCAGGCTCCTCTCTAACCCGACAATTCAGAGCGGTTACGTGCTGTGGATGTCTAGGAACTGACACTCGAGATCTTTGTCCAGCTTTTATTCCTCTGTGGTTTCTGCTGGCTCTCTGCACGTCCAGCAGAAGCTCTCCTTCCCTCCGCCTGATCCCTGAGGCTGCTCCTCCGCGGAAGGCTTGAGGGCTCTGAGGCTGCTCCCACCATAAAGGCAACAGACGGTGACTGCGGAGTGGAAGAGTAGCGCAATACAGACACAAAATGGGCTGAATTAGGTGGGGAAGGAGCAGAGCTGAGTGGCAAGTGTAACCTTCAGTGCTGGATTTGGCAGCCTTTCTGTTCCTTTAACACAGCCTTTTTGGAGGCAGTATTTATTCAAGCAGATGGGATAAGCTTCATAATAGTTTAGCTCTTAGATGACTCACTGTGCCAGATAAGCTGATAATGACGGGCTACAGGATCATTGGTGATCTTGTTTGGGCACCTTAACAAAGACWCTCCTGATTTTCATACTAGTTACAATAAAAAAAGACCCAAAAGCATTTCCAAAGTTGCTCTTGCTAAGACTGCAAAACRTTAATGGAGTGGTGAGTGCTTTTAAAGCATGAATTAACACCAAGATGTGAAAGCTTTTTTTCAGTTTCTCAAGACAGACTATACTTTGCTATAATTATAGATGTTCTGTGAAGATAATATGTATTATTATAAGTGTCTTTGAACTTAATGCTTTCTCTAAGAGGCTTGCCACATACCCTTCAGATTCACATGTTGGGAGTTGGTAAATATTATTCCCATTATGCAGAGGAAGGAGCTGGGGCAGGGATTGTTTCCTATTTGTGGGAACCTAAAAAACTGAGTGGCTGAGCTAAAAGGAGAAGCAAAGCTGAGTTGCCCAGGGCTTTAAACACAACTCGGTATTGAGTGAAACAAAAGATTGCGCCCAGTGCCTATCAGATACGCTGCCGTCTGCGTGTGCAACCGGTCTGAATCAGGAYGGAGTGGCTGGGAACATTTGCAAAGCCTTTCCTCCCGGCTAAATGCCAGCAGGGACCAAAGTCACCCGAGACTGGAGGGGACTTCTGCACTTGCACGTCGTTAAGTGTGTGACCCCGGCTGCCCTGCCTCCCAGATGAGTGGGGACGGGGATGGGACCCAGCTGGGGCAGGAGCGTCCTCCACACAGCTATTTTTAGTGACGGAGCAGACAACCTCCTGGTGGTATCTGCCCAGCTSTCCTCTTACCTTCCTCGAGGACGGGGTTTGGCTGTGCCCCGGGGAACAGCTAAATTAAAGTACTAGCAGGTGCATCAGACCTCAACTCCCTAAATTTGACAGAGAGGCATCAGTTTTCATTTAAGACCAAACAGCGCTGATGGCCTTTATAGTTACAGGAGATGCCGGGGATGGTGCCCAGGAGTCATCCACGCATGCACRTCGCCTGGGTGGTCCCAGGAGAATCCCCTTTCCTGCAGCAGCCGAGGGTCAGGCCTTTGATCCGCGGCCCCAGAAATGCGCGGGCTGGGGCAGAGCCCGGCTGCCCCCTTGCTAAGGCCCGGCTGCCGCCGGGGTCCTGCCGCGGCACGTCGGCGAGGGAGCGACTGCGTGCGGGCAGCCGACGGCGCTCCGTGGTGTGCCGCTTGCAGCAGCCAGCGCCGAGCTGCCCCACAGGATGGGTGCCCGCCCTTCTTAGAGGCAATGAAGTACTTGACCTGTACGTTACAGTGCCCCGGCAGGTCCGTACTGCTCAGACCTTTTCTTTCAGGCTCCCTCCCAGGTCACGTTTAAGGTTTTGGGGTCCACGGTGCTACGGGAAGGGCAAGATTTGCAGGATCCTATAGCCGGGCTTACTGCTAGCGAAGCCTTGCCGGCGGGTGGATGGAAGATCCCGCTCGGCCGTGGTGCGCACCCAGGAGCCCTCATCCCTGGTGGGGATTTTTGGCAGCGAGGCGGCTGGGGCTCGCCCCGCCRGCATGCCGCCGTGCCTCTCGGGGTGTCGGCAGCCACATTCCAGCCAGGTTGTTTTCTCCACCCGCTGTTGCTCAAGCGCAGATGGGGAAGACGTGCCGCGGGGACACAGCGGAGTTACCCTGGGTATAACACGAGYCATACCAAGAAGCAGGTGGGGCAAGAAGGAGCTCGAGACGCTCCAGGCCACGGGGAGGGAAGAAGGGTGGTGARTCCACCCGGGAGATCCCACAGGCAGCTCCGCTCCCTTCTCCCAAACAAGCAAAATGTGGCACTCCGGTTCCTTGTAACRCTGCATCTCCTCCCTGGCTGCTGGGGCGGACACCATGGAGGCATTTTACCTTTCTTTGCCTTTCTTTTCCACCCGAAGCCTAGGGATCCTTGCCCCTACCTCTCAGGAGCCAGCAGCACTTCTTCCTTGAAGCCTTTTCTCCCCCTCGGGTCTCCCTTCCCTCGCTGCCTAGCTCCCTGCCGGCTCCCGGGCTGGCCTGGGCAGGCAGCAGCATGAAGCTGTCGCTGCTGCCAAGCTCCCGGCCACCCACCGGCTTGGGAACAGCAGCGCGGAGACGGCTCAGCCCAGCAAACGCCCCCCCGAGCTGGTCGGCAGGGAGGTGAGTGACAGGGGGGCTCGGGGATCAGCCTCCTGAGATGCGGGGAGCTGGCAGCGGCCTCAGTTTGCGTTCCGAAGGGTTCCTCTTTAACGGGGGGCCTTCGGTATTTTTTTTTTTTTAATCTCCTCTTTCTTTAAAATCTCCCACCCCGATCAGCTTTTTAATGCCGCAGGAGTCGAGGACCCAGACCTCGATGTTTGCCAGGCTGGTACCGAGTAGGTGGGTTTTCCCAGCTCCACCGATGGAAGTTTGGGAACGTACTGGGACCGAGAGGCCCCTTCTGTTTAACGCCTGGTTTTCCTCCTACTCCTCCTCTGCGCCACGGCGCGAGTGGGCAAGCTTGAGCAGAAAGCTAACCCTCCTCTCTGCTGTTCTCATTTGCATTTGGGGCTTTGTTTTGCTTTGTGGGTTGTTTTTTTTTTTCCTGGAGAAAAATAAGTGAGATACCGAGTGGGGAAAAAAGAAAAAAAAGTGGGCCAAGATGTAAAGAACATGCTGGTGACACCTCCAAGCTGCACTTTGATGAAGGCTGGTGTCAAACTCGGTGTGGGCAGAGAGAGAGACGGGGACRTGGAGAAGTGTCAAATACACACGGCCTGGGAACACGCAGGCTAAAGGGTTGGAGTCGGGGGGGGACACGGTGGGAAGCAGCCCAAGGAAAAGCTTCAGGAGCCGTCGAGAGGGGCTGCTCGGATGCTCGGGGAGAAACCTCAAGCCTGAGGGTGGCGGGACGGGRCAGCCTGCGGATGAGCGTGTCGGGTGGCTCGGCACCAAAAGGGCCACGGCCAGCGCAAGGCTGCGAGGGGAGGGATGGGCACCGTGGGCTGCTGAGCATCTCGGGCTGGAAATGATAGTAAGACAGAGGAGGTTTGTCTTTTAGGATTCAGGGTGGGATAAAGGCAGATAAAGTTATGCAGGGAGATTCAAATGCTCACTGTGCCCGTTTTATTTCAGCCAGGGCACGCGTCAGGTAACAGCCAGCAGCATCCCGAGCGTGTAACGGGTAAGGAGAGGGGAGGAGATGGGTCAGGTGCTAAAATGGGGTCAGAGCAAGAAAAAAAGAACGAACTAAAATAACAGGCAGCATTTCCTTGGGTGAGGCAGGGGCAAGGACACGTGCGTGCCCTTTTTGCGTCAAACTAGTCCCGGGATTAAATGTGCAGCTGGAAGGTGCCATTGTGGATACAAGGAGTGAAAATGTTCCCAATTTTCTTGGGAAAAGGAGAGGGGAGAGCCTGAAACGACGCGGAGGAGGACTTACAAGTGGTTCCCCAGCATGTTCCTCTTCGTGGCCCCCAGGAAGCTCATCAGGCTGGGGTCCGAATGCTCATCTCCCACCATGGTGGGGCCAACCTCCTGCAGGGAAAGGCAGCAGAGCGGGTGAGCGACGTGCAGCAGCGCGGCCGCCCCCCTCCCCGCTCCCCGGGACGGCTCCAGTAAGAGCTTTACTGGGAAGGGAATGATGGTGAGCCACCTGCCCGTCCCAGGAGAGGACCTTGGTGGCTTTGCTCCTGGAGGGCCACCTGCTGGCTGAGCTTCGGTGGCTCTGGTCCTCCGGGATCCAGCGCTGGGAAGTCGGTAGGACAGCAGTGAGGTGCTACTCACAGCCTCACGGTGCAAAGCCASCACATCTGTGTGCTGGACCGTGAAATGAGCATCTCCAGGCCCGTGAGGGACTGTGTGTCTGTCCGGGTAGAAGACAGCTCTGGGAATGGCTCCGCTAACTGGGAAGGGTGAGAAGATCGGGGTGAGAAGGCGCCGTGGAGCGATTGGGGCAGATGAGCACCCACGGGATGACGAGGGACAGTCACGCTCCCTCGGAAGCGTCAGGAGACCGGAGGAGCTGGGGGGAGGCACAGAAACATGATTCATCTCACCACCAGAGCCGTCAGGTGGGCTTCCCACACGTCGTATGGGGGGACGGGGACATTTCTGCACAGCGCTCCAAAAGTGTGATTTTATGAGATATTCCTGGSCTGGAGGTTTTCCAGAACTCAGTGTCAGGGCACAGCAGATAACGACAGCGCCGATGTGACCTCCACAATGATGGCCCRCTCCCAGCCCAGCCCCGGCACAGCCGGGGAGCAGCCGGGGGGGGCAGCACCGAGGCTGGGAGAGCCAGAAACACAGCCCTGAACGCTCTCCATGGCTACGAGGGCTGGCGAGTGGGACAGGCATCGCACACCCCTCCACCRTGGGACCCACAACCCACCCCGCCTTGCTCAGCGCTGATGGGGTGCTAAGACGCTCCGTGCTCCAAAACCTACCCCTGCACCCTCCGGGCTATCCCTGAAAATAGCAAGTTTTAATTGACTTTAATAGGTGGAGCAATTGYTTCCTTTTAAATCTCCTCCACACTACTTATTAAAAGTTTGCAAGTGAAAACTTTTCTTCTGAGGGATGTCCCCCATCCACTGGCAAACCTACATCACACTATTATCAACACTTTATAGTATGCAAAGGGCCGCTCAACCCCAAATAACCTCAGAAATATTTTAAGTATCACCCAGACCCTTTCTGACCCCTCTCTTCTCTATCACCCCTTGGAGAAAGCAAAGCCCAGGGACAGGACAAGGGTCCCTGAGCCTCGAACAGAGGTTGCACGTGGAGGTTCGCAGGCCGCGTGCTCYGCCGTCGTGTGGAGCCCTCGGTCCCGGGAGCAAGCGCAGCAGGATGGGAAATGGCACCTCGACCCACGGTGAGTTTAGCAACGAAGGGCCCGACGGTCTGACGGCAGAGAAAGCCGAGAATCTCTGCTTGGCCGGGAGAGCTGAGATAGCTGGTTTGAGGAAAGCGGACGGGTGAGGACTGAACGCAGCAGAGGGGGTGAAATCCCTCCCCGACAGCATCCCTCCACAAACCGGCGCTGGCAAATTGCAGGTAGATCGTGAGCCTCGATCAGACCCCGACCAGAAGCCCTGCCGCAGCGGCACCGATCAAACAGCGCAGGGAGCTGCGCAGACGCGCAGGCACGCTCGCCGGGCTGGGCAAGAGAGGAACTGAGGCAGAGAACGAGCCTCCCCTGCTCGCCGCGCAGCCCTCCCGCCCGCAGCCCCGCTCCGCGGAGCCCACGGCACGCGTCCCCGCCCCGGCCGCTGCCGGGAAAAAGCAGCCAAGTCCATCACCCCCTGCTAGACCAGGACGGGCTGTTCCAGCCGCGGCCCGATGCCAAGTTTCAGGTTGGAATGTTTGCTTTGCCCTGCGAAAGAGCAGAGTTTCCAAAGTCTCTGGGGAGGAAATGTGTTGAGGAAATGACGATCCGGCCCGCCCTGTTGCCGCCTTTCCCTAAAGTGCTACAAACCCCAACCATGTGGYGTGTTCTGTAGCTCGGTCCATAATCGACTTGTATGATGCCAAACACCACTGCCAACAGATGCTTCGGTGCCGCAGCATCCCCAGAAATCCTCATTCTCAACTCACTGCTCACTTGGTTTGAGGTGTGTGTCTAACGGGACATCTTCAACGGCAGCAGCAGCATCTTTCACCAAACTCCTGCCAGCCTGGTGATTTGCTTTCTTCCCCATTACTCCCTTCCTATCGCAAAACTACATTGTCATATTTTGGCTTTTAGACGTATAGTTGCCCTTTGTGTCGGGAAAAGGCAAAAACCCCAGCCAAAGCCGTGGCGATCTGCACTCGCAGCCCTGGCAGGACGCGCCAGCTGGCAGGAGGTCGGCAGCAGCTGCCCTGTGGGCTGCCAATGCCGCAGTTGTTGGGCAGTAATGCTTCCTTTAGGTCTCTATAGGRGAATATGCTTCCTTTAGGTCTCTATAGGAGAATACGCTTCCTTTAGGTCTCTATAGGGGAATATGCTTCCTTTAGGTCTCYATAGGAGCACAACGGGCCGCGCTGCCCCGGCCAGAGAGCCCTGCCGCTGCTCGGGCTGCTGTGCAACAGCCCCGCTGCCAGCGATGCCCTCCGGCTGCATCTCCCACCGGGAAAGGGCTATTCGGGGAGGAGGGAGAACCTACGGCGAGGACACGGGTGCCCAGCGATTACTTTCTTTGACGTCCGTGGGACCCTACCCCCAGCCCMCCCGGTGATGTTACTCGCCGTTCGAGGGGGGGGTTAGGGGGAAAGGAGCGGGGGTACGGGCACCCGAGAGCCCCCCTCCTCCCCGACACCCGCTGCGCCGGGGAAGAGTCGGGGTGAAGGGAGGTGCGAGGCCGGCTGTGCGCAGCGGGGGGCCGGCGTGGCCGTSCCGGGGGTCCCCCCAGCCCGCGGGGCATCCCCCCAGCGCCCCGCGCCCCCCGGCCCGGGGCACAGCCGGGGCAGCGGCGCCCGCCGCCAGCGGAGCCTGAGCCCGTCCCGCCGCCCGCSGCCCGGGGCCGGAGGGACTCACCATGCGGATCTGCGTGCTGATGAGGAGGTACGGCATCCTCCGGGCTCCCGTCCTGCCGCCGCGCCGGGGGGGCCGTGCCCGGGGGCGGCCTCGCTGTCCCGCCCCGCCGCGCCACCGCCCCCGGGCACGGGGTCCGCCCGCCCCGCTGCGGGGGGGCCGGGGCTCGGCTGAACCCCCGAGGGGTCAGGGGAGTCGGGGGGGTGTTTAACCCAGCCCTGCCCCGCCGGGGAGGGGGGGACACCCCGCAGGGCACCGCGGATCTGCCCCCGCGGTCCTGGCTCTGCCTTCCCGGCGGGGGGGAGCGGCCGGGAGGCGGTGGGCAAGCGGGG
>JASVER010000159.1:676488-697796 GCA_030449065.1 Oceanodroma leucorhoa
TCCCGGGCGGGGGAGCTCGGCCCGGGTGCTGCGGGTTCCCCCTGGGAGGGGCTTCAGGGAGGCCGCCTGCAGCGGGCCGGCCCCCGCGCCGCTCCGGGCCCCCCGCGCCGCTCCGGGGGGGTCGAAGTGTGGAACTGCCGAAAGTGCCGGAGCCTGAGCGGGCTTGGGCTTGTCCGCGCGGGACCGCCGGGCTCCGGAGCGGTTGCTGGGGTCTTGCGGCGAGGCCGGCAGCGGCGGGGGCTGGGCGAGCGCCAGGCGGGGGGTTCCCCTTAGAGACGGGCACAGCGCGGCGGGCTGGACGTAAAAAATAAAAATACTTCTAGGGAAGGACTTTTACTTGAATATCTTCACTGCGGTACCTGAAGGCTCCTCTTTGCTGCTGTGGGGTGGGAGTAGTTTGTGAACAGTTTTAACCTGTGGAGTTGCAGAACCAGGTTTTAGAYGCTCGTACCTTAATGTTTTCCTGCTGGCGTACAGCGCCCAAGCACCGCGGCAGGAGCAGGAGAGCCCGYGTACCCCCGTGCCTTTGGCAGGCCGGCAGCTCTTGCTGCAGTGTCTGCCCCTGGTTGCTGACCATGTATCTTAGAAGGGATCGGTCCGTCCAGTTTCACGGGACTTCACCCTGAAACAGCCGGTCCTGAGCAGAACRGGGCGAAAAGGGGTGTCTGCCCCCGCTGAAGGGGCAACGGGAGCAGCGACAAATGCTGCTGGAGTCGGGCAGGTGCTTGAAWACAACACACAGCCCCCTCCCTTCGTGGGAGAACAGCAAAGCAAAGAGCGTAATTTCTGAGACATGAAGGAAGAGTAGGGAAAAGATTACAGTACTTCTTTAAGAGAATTTAGATTTTTATCTCTGAGTTCAGATGCGTTAGCGCAGGGCACTCGGKAAGATAAGCCCTTCATTTCCGCAAATCTGGCTGCTTTTTTGAGAGTCATTCTCTGTTGTTAATATAAAAAGAGTATTCTTTCTTAAATAATTGACTTAACTGGTAGTATATTTATTTATAATATTTATGAGCTTTCAAGAAAACATATTTAAAATCCACAGGTGTAAATCTGTTCTTACATGCTGGTTGATCACGCTGTATCTGCAAGGGGATGTAGTTGAAGATGTAAGGATCAGACAGGCTGGCAAAGGTTCTAGATATTCAGTACAGGCAAKGGCGCATTTTGATGACTGAACTGCTATTTAAAGTATGATGTCTCCTCTGGGTTTCTGTGGTGGGTKGTTTTTTTTTTTTCATTGAATAAGAATAGAGKKKTTTTTGGGTGGGCAGAGTGTAGTTCTTCAGTGTGATGTCAATTCAGAAGTGTGTAGAATAGGAATTAATTTAATTTGCAGTAAGRACTTTGAAAAAAGCGGCAGTTTCCTTATCTACAGTAGTCTTTGATATTCAGTATGGATTTCGCTCTTTTTAAAGCAATTTTTACAAGGGGATTTTTATAGAAGTGTAGTTAAAAGAGCTGTATTTACCCCTAATTGCTAYTGCAAATCTGTTAAGCCTGGCTAGATGCTGGTGTCAGAGAAGGGAGCGGTAAACCGCTTGAAGAACCCAAAACCTTAGGCCAGGTCAGGCAGCAATACTTGAGGCCAAGCCTCGTATCCTCCATCTTCTGAAAACAAAACTGTACTGAGATTTCCCCTGTGAAATCCTTTCCCATTCGCGTCTCATGAACTTTTTCTCCTCTTGTTTTCTTTAAGTCGTGCCCAGAGTGGCGGTTCCTGTCGAGGCGGGAGATGGTGCGAGGTACACGCCTCTCCTGACGCAGGACGAGCAGGCGGATGTGCTGGAGCGCCTGGACTTCGTGCTGAGAAACATTTCGGAGCTAAGAAAAGAAGTGGAGGAGCTACGGAACAGCCTGCAGCACTTAGCTGCAGAAATCGTTGGCGAAGTCAGGTATCGAGCCGGCCCCTTTCTGTCTTTTCCTACTGTTGCACATATTTACTCCATGGCCACGATTGAGCATGTGAGATTTAAAATCCAAAAGTGCAAAAAGTGTCTTCCTGGTTTCCACTGGCATTATGTCTTGACCTACAGTGAGATTAATGTAAAAAAAAATTGTATGTTTAGCCAGGGTTGGTTTTTTTCTTGTGGAGTATTAAGTAGTGACACTTGCTTCATGTTCTAGACTGGGAAGGTTATTTGTTCTGCAAATGTTTCTCTTGTTACTGCTGTTTTCTCTCTGATTGCTGGCAACTGTAGGTGACTTTTGATATAGAACAAAAGGTCCTGTATTCTGCAGGATGGTTCAGGATTCCCTGGTCTTTGTTCACTGAGGAAATCGGAGGAATGCATGTGCTCTGGTTACCCCTTTGTATATGGATTGCATATATGGGTTGTATATGGACCAAGTCTGCCGTCAGCCTTGCTTCAACTGTAGAGCACGATGTTTGCTGTATGGTGGCGGGATGTTTGTATAAGCAAGAGCGAGTCACCTTGTGAATTCTTTGGGTTTCGAGCGAATTGGATCAAATGTGCTAGAGAGGAGAAGGGAAGTGAAATAGCGGATATTTCACTATCAAATGTTTGTTTATTTCTCTTTTTGCCTTCCTCAAAGGTCCCATCTGGAAGAAACCCAGAAAGTAACTCGCCGGAGGCGGTTTCCATTTCCTAGAGAAAGAAGTGATTCCACAGGCTCCAGTTCAATTTACTTCACAGCCAGCTCAGGAACAGCCAATACGGACGATGGAGAAAGCGAAGGAGGGTAAGCAGAGCACCAGGTTAGAAGCAGCTTGTACGGRCTTTGGTGCCCAATTACTTATGTCTGAGGAGTTTATAGCGTAAAGGAAGGGATTTTTTCCCCCCCTCCACGTGTCTGTCATCCTGTTTTTATTTGCTTTTATTACAGTAAGTCTACTACTGCCAGGGCTAGATTGAGAGAAKTGCAACGATTCTGACTTTTAGAGAAAGGAGGGAAAGAAAAAAAAAAACACACCATAATTTTTTAGGTTTTCTTTAAGCAATAATTTGTTTRGGGAACCTTGCAGGAAGAAGGGAAGTAGAAGTCCAGCCTGGGACTTGAGTGAGAGAGTTTATAAATAAAATTTCTGTACCATAATATATTTTAGAATGTCTGAAAAACTTGAGAAAATTGAAAATATATTCCAATTAACTAAAATGTCTTTGGCTAGGGTATTTCTTACGGATTTTTGTCAGTGTGTCACACTGAGAAAGTTAAGTAACACAGTGGTGTTGCTTCAATTCTTAAAAACAGGTGAAAACTACAGTATAGTTTAAGAGCAACAGTAAAAATTACAATATAGATGCAAGTATTGTGATATTAGAAAAAAAGAGGTCTACTGCATACATGTACGTGACTGCCGCCTTTCYAATGAAACGCTTCTCTTCTGTGCCTCAGTCAGGCGAATTCTGTAGCTTTTGAGGTACGTAAGTGTGTTCTAAACCATGCARCGCTGGCCGTGCACGTTTTCCAAGGGAAGTTGAGGTGAAATGTRGTTAAAGAGAGAAGTTTGGACTTGATGATCTTAAAGGTCTTTTCCAACCAAAATGGTTCTATGATTCGAAGTTAATTACAGCACCGAGAGCAAGGCAGGCGGAATTTGGACGTGCCGTGCTGTCGGGTAGCAGCTGAGTGACCAGTCAGCTGGTGCGGGTTTGGGACGGGTTTGGGACGGGTTTGGGACGGGTTTGGGACGGGTTTGGGACGGGTTTGGGACGGGTTTGGGATGGGTTTGGGACGGGTTTGGGACGGGGGGACAAAGCAGCCGTTGCTACAGCAGCGCCTAGAACGAAGGACGCGGGTCTGCAGGAAGGCAGGCTTTGTGACTGCCCTAAGACTGCGTCATTTAGTGTTTTATCTTAGCGGCTGGAATTGGTGAACCAGGAAAGAGCCGATGCGATCTCATTCCGATTATAGAACTGCTTCATTCATCTGAAGTGGGTGTTCATGTGAAGGCAAAATTAGGGAGTAAGTGATTCACGGTGGTGTAATAGGTAACAACGCTGCATAACAAATTTTAAAACTCTATAGTTGGTTCTGAAGACAAGACCTTGCTATCTAGATAATAGATGCATTGAGTCGTCRGGGTGCCAATGTGGTTTGTAAAGCACGCTGAAAAGGGTGGTCGTCTTCAACAGACACCAGCCCTTGGTGTCGTCCGATCGTCAGAAAATTCTAAGTCATGATAGAGGCCGACAACAACTCTGAGGCTCAGAGAAGGCATCCTCCTTAGAGGACCTCAGATGAACTGTGGAGCARGGATATATTTTACTGCAAAACCTCATTACTTGATTGGGAACCTAGTGATGGTTGGAGGAGTTCTTATATTTTATTTAACATCTGTAATTAGGTTTAATGACCAGTGTGGAAAATTAGTGGATAAGCAGCTCTCATCTGGTTAAAAAAAAAAAAATCAAATAGTATATAATTTCCCACTCTGGTATTTGTCCTCTACAAATAGGTATAATATTAGTCTGTTCAGGACCAGCTGCTTCTAGTATGTGATATTGTCTTTTAGAGATGTAAATACTAGAATTTTCCAGTAGAAAATCAGGGTAGGAAATGTAAATTTTGGAAAAGACTGTTTAAGCTTTTTAGCAGCCACTGGGAGGAAGAATGAGACTATTCTCAACAGATAAATTTCAGCKGCGTATTCATTTCTGGCAACTGCATTCTTTTAATGAAATTCAGAAAGAAGAACTCACATTTCAGCTTTATTTTGTAAACCACATGGACATAAGCATCTTCTCCGATTTCATATCCAATTCACAAAGATCATCATGAGCTTTCAGGAGCCCAGAGGTCTTGGGCTGCTTAATTTCTCTATATTGCTTTGGCACTGCGTTGGTCTTCTGGGCTTCTGTGCCTCCTCTTTCCATGTGCTTTTTTTGTTCCAGATAGTATGTTTTCATTTTCGTTCAGATGTGCGCTAGCCAGAGGCTTCAACATATTAAAGCATTTAAGAACTTTCCATCATCGTGAACTCAAGAAAACAGGCTGATAACATCTAAATCCCTTAATCTTTCTGAAAACTCTGAGGTTATGAAGTTATATACAGTATTAATTGTCTTTTTAAACTGGCAGCATCTTGTATGAGCTGTCTTGAAGAAAACACATTTTTGTGGTGGAGGAAAAAGTGTAAAGGAGTCATCCATTGCTGCCTGTTTTTAAAGATCATATTGTGTTTCAGGAGCCTTCAGTGTGGAAAGTGTTTTTCAGCTGAAGTACTGAAATCCTTGCAGCTGCCAGTAAAATGTTGTAGCGAGACAGTATCACAGCCCACAGCTGTGCTGCCTGGTAGGTTAGGACGGGAAATAAGAGAATTTGAGGAGTTTGTGTTTATGTGCCAAAAATGAGGTAGTCTAGAGAACTAATAATGTCATTAATCTTAAGAAAATATCAAGAAATGAAGCTTTTAACTCAATCTGAAACGGAGCCGTGCCAGTGTCCCCCCCCCCCGTGCTGCTGCATTATCCGTGAATTCAGCGCTGCCTGCGTAATCTCCAGCACGTCTCTCGTAGGGCTTGCTTTCCTGGCTTTGCAGAGATAAGGCTGGCTGTTACTTTATTTCCCGTCTTAAAATGTTTCGGTACAAAGCGGTGCATTTTTAAATTTATGGATGGGAGTTGGAGGCTGTGGTGAGCGAGGGGAGTTGTTTACCCTCTACCAGAGAGGGAAATGCTTGAGCGTTATTGATGGTTCTCAGAAAATTGAAGCTTCRATAGCCAAATGTGTCTTGTTATCTATGTGTGGCCAAATTACTGTAACTGCTKTCTTCAGATAGGGACCTTGGTCACCTATCTCAGTCTCCAGACAAAGGCAGCTTGACACGCGGAGCGCTGGGCTCCCCCTCGGAGGGGAAATTCAGCCAGGACAAAAGGGAGTGCAGCTGTAGTTACCGAATGCCCCCGGGCTGCAGAGACTTTTATTTCTAGCAGAACTGGTAAAGTCCCACACATGGCTTGGGCATAGTTTAATTGGGTGACAATTACAAACGTCCTCTAGAATCAAATGTTTATGTGATCTGAAGTAGCTTGCTTCAGGAAGAGAGCTTTCTATTCAGATAAACCGACAAAATCTGGACATAGAAGTGCACATTCTTAAATTACTGGCTGACGTGTGCTTATTCTTCAGATAAGAGCTTGCAGATAAGTGTGAGGGGGACAAACAGAGAGTCTTCTTTAAAAAGAAATTAGTTCTGTAAGTAGACACCCCACTGCAATGGTATCAGTCAATATATAAAGCTGGTTTAAATTTCCAGCTTAGGTGCCTGTATATGATTTGGGGGAGCTTAATTTTAGCCATTTTTAGAAACTTTGATCTGAGCTTTATCCTGGTTCATTTGACTAATTTAGCAGGTAATCGTTGCCTGGGTTTTTGTACATGTGGTGTCTTTTTGTGGCTCATCTGCTGTCTCCTTGCTGGACTTGTTGCTCATGTGAAATAGTTTTGATGGCTCTCCTACTGTTTTGCACCTTTTCACATGTCAGTGTGAACAAGCTGTTTCGTATTTAGCGCTCAGACAAGATGATGGAGGTACTAGATATTGCCAAAACAGCTATTGTGTCTGAAATTTCCTGGAACAGGCTAAAAACCTCAGGTTATATTTTCCACATGGATGAGTGTGTCGGATTTTTTGTTGAAATTCTCTTTCATAATCCATACATTTAAMTGAACTGTCCTGGCTCTGTTCTTTGTTGTTTAATTCTCTTACATTGAAGTTAGAAGGCCTAAGAGAAGCTGTTACGGTGYGCGAGTGAGATGTGGACACTTGTGGCTGAGTTCTACTTAACTTTTGGGGGCCCTTCTTTCTTCAGCTTTTTGAGGTTGTGTATAGTACGTGAGAAATAATGATTGCTGTGTTATTTGAGACACTTGGGTTGTACAGTGTTCTCCRGGATAAACTAAGATACTCCTCTTCCTCTGTTAGGAAGAGTTGCTTTTTCTGTACTGTATGTATAAAACTGTCACAAGCTACACAGCATCTCCTCAAACTAATTTTGTGTTGTGGTTTTTTCCCCCCCTCAAAGGTACACCACGGCCAACGCTGAGTCTGATTACGACCGGGAGTCTGAGMGAGAGAGCGAAGAAGGAGAAGATGAAGTGAGCTGTGAAACAGTGAGAACTGCACGACGGGATTCCCTGGATCTCGTCAACGAGGATGAAACACATTTAACGTTAGATTCCTCGCTAGAGGAAGGACTGGGTCAGCTACTGCAGCAGGCTGACCGCTTGCACARCGGAGATGAGCAGGAGAAGAGAGAGGGGTTCCAGCTGCTGCTGAATAATAAACTGGCGGTAAAGGTTGYCTTTTTATATTTTCCAGCAGTGATTTCTGTTTTCAGCTAAATAGCTGGGAAAGAGGAAATKGCATCTCTTAGCAGGGTCCAGGTCCTACACGGCTGGGCCAGCTCCCAGYGGCCCCCTTCCTCAGGAGCAGCTTGGGAGCGGGCTGAAGGCCAGAATTGTTCAGGCTACAGCAGCAGCCAGTTCCCAGTTGCTTTCTGTCTTGGAACTCTGTCTCTCATCATGTCATCACTTTCCCGGAGYGAACACACTGTACACGTGTAAAATAACAGTACTGTGCGTATGTAGCAAACCCAGCAAACGTTTTGAGAACGTTTACCTCGTTGCATGTGCATCGGCTCGATCTATATTCAGGAAACTTGGTCTTTCCGAGGCCTGCCCAGTGCACGCGTGTGGTGGTTCATGAAATAACGAAGTTGCGTATTCAGACAGGAGGGCGAGGCAACAGTTACGTGTAYATTGGTTTATGAGGTTAAAAACCTGGAGGGTGCAGGCGTTCTGCCACCTTAAGGAATGTGTCCTTTTATATCGCAGAGGCGGTGTGAATTGATCCCCTGATCCAGGCGCTGCCACTGAGGTGCGGGAACGTAGCAGGGGGCAGGGGCAGTTTTACCGCGGCTGCTGCCGGCAGCCAGGTTAYGCCCCGGGCACAGGCAGCGGCTGCGCCCGGCGCCGGCGTGCGTCCTGCTGCGGCTGCCGTGCCCCGCGGTGCCGGCGTGCCGGTGCCTCGCACCGTCGGCCTCGGCTGCGGCTCGCCCACGCGCTGCAGAGCCAGCAAAGAAAGCGTTTGGGGTTGCCAGCCCTCTAAAGAGCAAAGCCTTTCTGGCTCCGGTATTTCCAGGAGGAATAGAAGGAAAGAAATAACAGATAACTTCATCGGTTCTGATTTCAAGTAGATTGGTTTTTTTCCTTCCCACCCGGAAGAAGTGACAGGCCTGTTGGCTTCTGAAATTCTCTTGCGTGCTTCTTTCTGGTGATTCTCCCAGTTTCTTTTATTTACAATACTATCGCAAAAGAAACCAGACTGTTAGGTGGTTGTGTTTTAATTTTCTACTTTTTTTTTTTTTAAGTAAGTTTGAGTTTGTCAGAACATACCYACTTCAAATTTAGCAGTACACCTGCAGTGCTGTCCTGGGTTTAAGAACGAGACAGGATGTGAAACTGTTTGAATGCGAACTGAAGCATGAAAAAAGTAAAATTCAGTTTGTGAATTTTAATGAAGTGGTGAGGTTTAGGGTGATTTTTTTTTTCCCAGTGTTTTGAAGTTAGGGGAGACTGCTGAAGAACTGACCCCAGTATGGCCTTTGAAGTGGAGGATTCCTGCAACAATTAGACCCCTACCAGTAGTGTAGCATTGTAAGCTGAATTATAAATTTGGCCATCCAGTTTGCTCTTCTGTGGTTCTGCTTCAGTTCTCGTAGAGTTGGGGCCTTTTAAGGTTTCAAAAAATGTCTGACTTCTAGTATATGCCCCCACTTGATTTTTCTTTCTCGTGCKCTTTGTCAATGGCAGAATGGGTCTTAATATATAACATTTATGTTTTTACTGC
Source organism: Oceanodroma leucorhoa (assembly GCA_030449065.1). Lineage (NCBI taxonomy): Eukaryota > Metazoa > Chordata > Aves > Procellariiformes > Oceanodroma > Oceanodroma leucorhoa. Next base: position 685,307 of record JASVER010000159.1, read on the forward strand.
AGTATGCAGACCAGAAGGACTTTCTTTGGCGCCTGGCCCGAGCACACAGCGATATGTGCGAAATCACAGAAGACACAGAGGAGAAGAGATCGTACGCGGCTGATGGTAAGGGATTGTGTGTTTGAGGCAAAGGAAGGGGGATGTTCAAAGCTGACATTACACTTCAGGTTTATAAACCCTACACTTGCAAACAATGTGGTGGATTTCTTTTTTTTTTTTTTTTCCCTTGTAATCTTTTTTTTAGGTGAGTAGCTAGCAGTACTGTGGTGGTAGGTGTTTAAAATTTTTGCTTTCTGAAAGATAGTGTAAGTAGACCAAGGGCTAGTTAAAGGTGTAAAAGTTTGTTTCTCAAACCTATTATCCATATCCTGTGTGGTATTAAGATAACACGTGCAGATATAAAAAAGAAATATGTTTTTAAATGTGTGTTTACTTAGAGGAATCAGTTTAGTTTCATTCCCTCATTATTCTTCACTATCTTAAATGTGGTTTGTTTGCAATATTGCAGGTGGGTCAGAATAAAACAAAAAAATCATCTTTGTTGCAGTTAAGATGTGCAACAAAAGATACTATTCTAAATAATTTCTGTCCTGTTTATTATGCATGTAACTAAATATAGTTAGTTAATACTGTAACTATCTAATATAATTATTCTTTTCTGGAAATCAGTGTAGCCATTTAAAACATGAAATTTTAAGTTTTATTTGATAGTCCTTTTAGCCTTCAATAGGCATGTAGTTTTCAGCTTTTTGAGACTGCAGGTTCTTGGAGGAGAGAGGGGAAGAGGGGCAGGTCCTAGCTCTGAGGCTTTGAAATGCATCAGAACAAAACCACTGAAAGCTCTAATTAACTTTTCTTAATGTGGTGGGGAAGATATTTTCATTATAGATAACTACTTCCAAATGAGGTGAAACCATGTTGACAGGTCAACACAATACTACAAATTCGCGTGATCTTTTTGAGTGGTCTTGGATGTTGCAGATCACTGCAAGAGTATGAAATTATTTATGGGACATTTTCAAGCCAAACGTATTATAGAATTAACAAATATATGACTTTTATGCCATTCTATTATTGTACTCTAACGGCCTCAGAGAAAGAAGTTAAGAGAGGAAGCGGCTGAATTTCTTACCTCTGACCACTTATTTGCAGGGAAAGAAGAGATAGAAGTTGCCTTACAGAAATGGGATCAAAGTGCTGAGTGCCATCAATGGTATGTAACTTTTTACTTCTTGCTTTTAAGAAGCATAGGAAGAGGACTTGGAGATTGCTGTGAGCTGAGCTGCCCAGTTTAAAAACTTTAAAAAAAAAAAAAAAAAAGCTTCTTTGCTCTTACTTGGAGTATACATTGATGTTATTTTCTGTAAAAAGCCATTTTTAACAGCTTTGGTTAATTGGCATAAGTAATGGCTTGACAGACGGYAGGTTTGGTTGTGATTACAGTCATAAACTTTGCTTTGCTTGCGCCAATTTAATTATGAATTTCTCTGTGAGACGAGATGGCCAGAAGAGTTCTTCGGGAAAAGCTCCCAAATAGAAAAATGAGCTTCTTTGGATATAGGGACAGATTGTATCACGGCTTTTGTGAGTCTGCACCTAACAAGCTGATGAACTTTGGTGGTGGTAGTGAAGGATGACCTTCCAGACGAGGCTTGGAGAAACAAGCTATTGACAAATGGGTTTGAGATGAGTAAGTACGATGAGCTCCATTTGGTGTTCACCAGGCTAAATTTAGCAGGCTGCGTATTCCTTGGGCTGCCTGTAGCGTAAGTGCGTGTATTTCGAAAAGGTGAGGTGAAGGAAAGTTTGTTCAGAAGTTTTCCTGGGAAGGACTGTGCAGTGTCCCTTCCAGGAAGCGGAGGGCACCAGTTTGCCCACAGCTGGCCTTGGGGCCGGTGTGTCTGCCGGGGCGGGACGCGGCGCGCGGAGGAGCCCGGCTCCGTCGGCATCGCTCGTGATCGTGCGGACCCTGGGAAAACGCGTATCGGAGCGCCCTGTTCGGGGCTGGGTGGAGATGGGCTGCCAAAGGACGTGTTTCACGCAGATAACTTGCAGAAAGCTGGTTCCGGAGTTGGAGAGCTCAGAGCTGTGAGGCTCTCCTTGTTTTGGTTGACGAGCCCTCTGTTTCCGTTGGCCCCTTCGCAGCCCTTATAGAGTAGTGTGTATATCCTTAACGCCAAGCTCACAGCCGGCGGCTCAGCTCTGGGGGCAAAGTCTTAAGAGCTACATATTAAATATTAGTGAGGTTTTTCCTTTGTGTTCCTCCCACATTCTTGGGTTGATACTTGCTTTTTATTCTGCTATTGACATTTCGGTAATGCTCTGCTGCGCAGAGGTGCTTGCTTTGTGTCAAGAGGTGATATATTTGCCTCAACCAGCTAGGCCTGTGAGTGTGGCTTAGTGCTGTGCCAGTGTTCTTATATTCGTCTTAATTCTGGAGTAAGCAGAAAGATCATTCTTATCAGACAGCCTTTTATAGTCTTTTGGAGAGTGTCTTCTGGCCTGGCACTGCTGTATCCTGCTCACGGGTGCTGCCTGGCGCTCTGCAAAGCACCCTGGCTCTGAAATGAATTGAGACAGCAGCATAGGGCTCTTTTTTTCTTTTCTTTTCTTTTAACAAAGGTATTTTATATTTTTTTTTCATGATAAAAGGTGAAAAGATCTGCAGTTTAGCCAAGCAAGGTGTTCTATGTTTGTGTAAATGCAGCAGTTGGGTAGGATTTCAGTAAGGAGGTAGGCAAGAGGGAAGGTACCTTGCACTCCTCAGCAGCCTGAATGAACAGGCTTTGGTTGCAACTCGTGTATGGGATTGAAAGGATTGCTCTCTTTTTAAAAAATACACCAAAAGAGTTTGTAGAGTGGTACAGATATTTGTAGAGGTAAGGGAATATGCTTTTCTGGTATTCTGGTGAATTCCTTGAACAGTGTTTATCAGCAGTTACTGTGAAGGGCTGACAACATGTAAAATGGAATAAAAGAGAAATTATTTTTTTAAATGGAAATTATTGGGAAAACAGGATGCTGAATATCTTCACCAAATAAGATCTGCGCTCTTCTGAGATGAGTAAATTTATCTGGAGGATCGGTTTGGACTACTGGCATCTAAATAAACGCCTTTATTGTCTTGAAAAGACTGTGTATTTTAGCTCTTAGTAATGAATTGCTGTTCTCAATTAAAGCTTTGATACGAAGGAAGAATACTGGGACAGACAATGTGACTAATCTCTAGCAGATTATGGTCTTTGGCTTTGCTGGCTTAACATCTTGAAGGAGTGGGTTTTTAGTTGCCAGGTTGAGTCTTAAAAGTTCGTAAGCCACTTTGATACTTGATCGTTTGGTATTTTACAAAGCAAAGTTCTGCTTCAGGGTATAATACCGATAGCTTAGCTTTGTAATTCAGCGTTTATAGCGTGCCGAAGTAATGGCTGTAATGTGATGTTTCRCCATGTGTCTCCAGTAGCAAATCTCAAGCCTTTTGAGCTGAGATGTTCTCAGTGCCTCTGTTACAACCTGTGCCCACCTCTTCCCACAGCRGTTTTGGTGAAAAAATGCACAATTCTTGTCCTATTAAACCCGTCTCTCTTCCAAACAGGGGAAGGCTTCTGCACATCTACGTCTTGCTTTTAATTCTAGAGAGAAGCTGCAGAAAGGGCAGCTGGAGAAAGGAMATAGCAGAGCAGCATGTGGGAGGCATGGGATTTATTGGAAATGAATATGTAACTACCTTTATCAGTCACAGAAATAATTATTTTCTGCCWTGAATAGAACAGGAAATTATTCCCTTTCCAGCTCTGTATGGGTCATGGGATGGTCGCAAGCTGTTTTAATTGCAGCTCTTTTTATGCTAATTGAATTTACCCTGAGAAGAAAATTACTGCTCATGAAATGATGCTTAATACATGAGAAGATACATATATATGWAAAATGTAGGATAAAACATAGTTCCAAAGGACATTATAGGTTGTTTTCCCTTTACTCAAGTAATGGGCACATTGCTCAGARTTACCTTTTGTTCACCATGCTGTCTGTGGTAGCAATGTTTAGGAAAATATAAAAATAAAAAAAAAAGGAAAGAACACAATGATCACTTTCCTTCAGTGTGCCACCCTTACCTCCAGCCGGGAGAAGCGCCGAGGCGAGTTCATGGCCACGATGGAGCTATCCTCTGTGAGTTCGTGGGATCTTGTTTTAGCCACTTGGTTCCTTCCGTTTCCATACCATCCTCTGGTACAGTTCCCATAATTTAATGTGCTCTGTGTAGAAAAAAAACCTGCTTACTCTGTTTGAAATTGCCRGTAGAGGTTTTAAAGCTTTTTTGGTTTTGATTTGATGCCCTAACTCTTGGTTTATGGAGCAGTGAACAGAGAATGAACGTTCACACTTCCTTTGTAAATCACGGTTTTATTCTGCTGTATTTCTCTCTTTAGTATCTGCTTCCCTTGCTGAAGAATCCTAAACTTTTACTATCTCTTCTCRTAGGGAATAGTTTTATTATCTCTCATCACCCATGTTGTCCTTCCCATATCATTCTCTTTCTACCATATCTTTTTTCAGACAAAAGTACGGGAATTCACTGCAGAACACAAGTTGTGGGAGCAGCATGGGTTTGTGTAATACTAACATGATGATCCTTTTCATTCTTACTTCCATATACAGTAGTCAACGTTGTCTTTCTCTTTTCCACAACATACTAAATGGACATTTTAGTAGAAGTATTCCCAGTGACTTTAATGTCTCTTCTGYGTGATACAGGCTGTGTGAAGCCTGTGAATTGTGTAGGTATCGTTAAGGCTGCATTTTTTCTGTGTGCGTTATGTTGACAGTAATTTTCTATTTTATCAATCGCCACTTAATGCTTATGGATTACTTAAGATGCAGTTGTGCTGGTTTTCGATGCTTTTAATTGTTCTCTATGCTGTGTTATTTGCTTCTGTTGCACAAATCATTCCCTGTTTTATTGGCTTTAAGGTGAGGTGCTTGTCAAGCAAGACAGAAGATACTTTGCATACAATCATCATCGCAAGTAAAACTTTCTTCCCTCTCTCAGTGCCTCATAGTTATTGCAGTAATGACTGACATTTTAAAGCAACAAACAAAGAAAATAACTCAGTGAGYGAGAAGGGATTTCTGAGCGCTGGCGAAGGCAGCGCTGAGTGGAGCGTGACTGGCTGCAGCTTCGGAGCGTTTTGTGGCTGGATGRTTCGAAGGCTTTGGCAGCATGATAGTAAGTGGTTTCTCAAGAATGACAGAGAAAGCAGTAAATGTCTGGGACTGTGTCTGGACTAGCTTTGGGATCTGCCCAAGTATGAAGGAGAGTCCTTTCCTGGATCTCTTGGGTCTTCTTGACATTAGATTTGGTACAAAGCTGTTATTGTAGTTGCTTGCTCTTGGAAGTCAGCTGGTCCCAGGAGAGCCATCTCCACAGAGCTGGTCGAAACAGAACTGAGATGTGATCAGTACGCAGACGAGTCGGCCTTTGTGCAGTGGGACCGACTGATCTCTGGCTGTGCTCTCCTTGTAGGGACTGCTTAGGAGTATAGAAATGAGTGAGTTGTGTTGGACGTTTGATGTATTTAGTACCTTCAGAATAGATTTGTGTATTRCAGGCTGATGGATATTACACCAAGTATTCTTAATGCCTATATACTCCTGTCTTATAATTACCTGATTCTTAGTTTTGATACAGACATCRAAGTCATTCTGTGCTTCAATTATAAAAGATCTCTGAACAGACAGATACTATGTCCAACTAAATTGATGGCTCTCTTCCCTGATTTCAGCTCATGAAGAGGAGGGCAGAGCAAGTTCGTAAGTCTGTTCTTGCTTGCTTTTAGGGATGGGTGGAAGAGGCATCGATCGTTGTACAAACCTGTACGTTTTGCTGCTTAGACACGAATATGTGACATCTCCACAAATTAAGTGAGAGAAACAGTTGTGGCCTCGTTAGAATCCCCTGTCTGTTTGGCTGTGGGTGTGCTGTTTGCAGCGCAACTGCTAGCACGGAACAGCAGCTTTAGGGATCAGGAACGGATAGCGAGCTGTGYGTTTGCCTTGGCTTCCACTCGTGTTGCTAAAAGAAATAGTGGAAGTACAGCCAGAGCAGTGAGGATTTCAGAGGGGAAAATTTTGCAGGTGCTGTATTAGCAGCTTTTGTTTGAGTTGAATATTTCACATTGGAAATTAAATGCTATTTGCTGACTGCTGAAAGCTGTCATTGCAGAAGAAGTAATAAGTTTTGGCCCTCCTAGGGGTACTATATATGTTAGAGAGAAGTGGGAGAAGGATGCGTTCTTGGGTTGGATGAGCCTCCGAAATGCTCCCTCTCYTCTAAAGAGTCTGTCGCTTTGGTGGAGCATCTTGCGTGCTTGATAGCCACTGAATCGTGTGCCAGCCCTTTTAGRTCCTGTTGGTGCATCTGGCTGTCCGTGGGTAGATACAGTTTTTTGAAAAGTGACAGCATTCCGGATATGACTTGAAGATAGCTTTAATTTTAACAACTGGCAGTATTTCAGGATTTAGCTCTTCATGGATTAATGCCCAGATCTGGCCAATTTTGAGCTATGTCTGGATTTATGAGCTGAGCGTTTCCTGTTCCCCAGGTGGATTAAGCAGGGAAGTTACTGACAATATAGATTAGGGGCAGAAGCAATTATAGCAAATAGGAATAGGTRTTAGAAGATATTTCAGAATTTAGAGGAGGAAGAATAGCATGCAGCTAGAGCCACCTGATCGCATCCCCCTGACTTCATCAGGGGTGTCAGTACCTGAAACATCTCCATGTCCTGAGCCACGGAGGTTCTGAGGGTAGGAACGCCGGAGAGGAGCCAAGGAAGAGAAAGTACTGAAAAGTAYGAGCAGGGACAAAAGAAATCTCAGCAGGGGTCAATATTCCCTCCTCTTGGAAATAGTGAAGTAACTTGACATTTACAGTCTGTGGGTTACTTTTTATTTATTAGGCATGAAGAAAAGAGAAGTTCTGAGAACTGAGATCTTAAAGAGTATCAGTATGTCAGCAGAAGGCTTGCATAGCACAACTGATAATGCTACAAATGTGGAAAACAGCTCATGCACTACAAAAGGCTTCATTTTGCAGCTCTTCTCATCAGTGTTGATGCAGGTGACACCTTGCTTGAAAGCACTAGTAGTTCCTGCAGTCGTCTTTTCTGTAGTTGAACGTCTTGCCCAGCTATGTCCAGGCTCTTTGCTGGTAGCTCTTGGGAGGACAGCTGAAGCTGCAAGTCTTCTGAGTAAAACCAGAGGTTTAAATAAGCATGAGGTCACTCCATAAAAATTGCATGTTCTACACAATAAATACCATTTGTATCTTCAGCCTTCACTGGGGATGAATACATTTTGTTTTACGAAGAGAACGCATATGGTCCTTTCCTACCACCTCCCGAGGCAGACTAGAGATCTTCAGCAGATAAAACCAACAGAGAAATTGAACAAAATTGAAGACACATTTTGCGTCCCAGCTGAGAGAGCTAATGAAGATTTTAACTCTTTTAGGATCAAGGGAAGATGGATTTCAGTGCAGGTAGAGAAGGGAATATTTCAGCCTTTCTGTTCTGTGGCAGTCATTTGAATTTTGACTTAAATCGCCAATGAAAATTAACTCTGGTTTTAGCTATGTGCCTGAGTAAACTCCTTACTAGCTAACATGTAACTTAACATAATTTGCCAGGTCTCCTTGGAACCTGAGTGTGTTCATAGGAGTGTGAATTAAGTCTGAAACAGAGCACTGATCCAGAAAAGTGTTTGGTTTCTAGTGTTTAAGCAATCAAGCACACAGAGTTGGGAGGGACCTCCGGAAAGTCGTCTCGCTCATCTTCTTGCGAAGGTGCGCTCCAGGTACGCTGAAACTGTCCCTGATCCCTAAAAACTTCTAGTGATGGGGCTTGTCCTGTCCCCTTCTCTCCCGTCTCTCCTGTTTTATCAAGTCGTGTATTTAATTGTATGGAGATTTTTTATATATAKAKAGAGAGAGAGATAAAAAATGTATATATATAAATTTWTATATATATATATAAATATATAAAATATATAACTATATGGATTTTTCCTGATACAAACCTAAGCTCTGTTTTTACTTCTGTCCTCTCTAGACATGGAAGAAAAAGTTTAACATGAGGAACCGTTTGTAAGAGAATACAATAGTTGTTGTATTCATCCAGTGTTTTGAAAGAAAGCAGACCTCCTTGTCACAACCTTTTAGTGTGGTGGTGTTCTGCAAACCTCCTATTCCCATTGTTGTCTTRTGGACTCTATCCAGCTCGTCCTGTTTTTTTCTTTTTAATTTATTACTCAAAGATTGTATATAGTACTTTAGCTGAGCCTTGCTAGTACAGCATCATATTATTGCCTTGGGCTGCCTATGATCTACTGTAACCTTTAAATTTGATTCTCTGCAGCCACCCCCCCGTTAATGGATGAATTCTCTAGCATATGCTAGTCTGCAGCCTATTTAAATTTAATCTCTACTATATTACCCAACTTAATGGAGTTATTTAATAGCATCAGTGTTGTCAGGGGATTTTTTTGCCACTTCATTCAATGTCCGTTTGTTCACAGTAATTTTCAAAGAACAGTTAATCGTGGAAAATTAGGGTAAAGGAGACTCGGGTAATTTATTCACTCCAAAACAAAGTCATGTTCTTTCTGATGGGTACTTTTCAAAACAGATTAGACAGACCTCCAGCGATGCACCTCCCACGTTCACCCTTCAATGACCTGCAAATCAGCTTTATGCCAGTTACAGCTATACCATGTTTCCTTTGTTYGCCTACAGGAATTTCACAAAAAGGATGCTAGTGATCCTAAAACTTAATATATGTCAGTCTGTCTGTATTGTCCTCGTTATTTCTGTAAAAGCAGGAGATTTAGATCACTTTGGCATTTTGTTCTTGTCTCTCTTATTGGCAAGACTGGGAATTCAAGTTGCTAGAAACTTCTKCATCCCAGGTGTAATGAGGCTGAGGTTTTGCTGGTTTGGGGTTTCTTTTTTGAGAGCTTGTTGCTAAGACATTGCGACTGCATTAACCAAGAACGATTCATTGATAGTGGCTGGTGCGAAGCACAGAAGTTAAAGACAACCCCAAGCTTCTGAGCAGGTTTTCTGTCTGTACCTGGGAGCGGTTTTGAGCGATCATCTGAATTCATCCCGAGATTCCTAGGGCTGCACTTTTCTGTCTTCCAAGTTGAGAGTGATGCTCTTTTAAGTGATATTCTGCCTCAAGCCCTTAAGGTGGTATAGGAATTACTCATTTGTGTATGTCAGGCTCTTGCTTTCATCTTTGTGTATCTTGGCCAAATAAARTAGTCTTTGTGCAGCTGCTGGCCCTTGGAGAGGGTGAGGCTTTGCTTGTGTAGCAGCTTTGGGTGCTTTTGCAGGGGGACGAGGGTCATCGTGAATTGTTTCAGTTGTTGTGTGTTCTTGTTGGTTCCACTGGAGCAAAGCTGAGGAGTTTGTTACTTGGCAGATGTGAGCCATAATCTGCCTCGACTGTGCAATAAGTAACAAAACAAAAACAAACACACACTGTTTCTCAATTTAAAAAAAATCAAGTTGTTTTCATATAAAATYGTGAAGACCTTCATAAAAATATCTGGGCATTTGGGAATTTTATGGCGTGGCARTGGGATAATGTTCGTACTGCTATAACCATGGCTCTTGTGGATTCTGCTAATGAGTCAAACTCCTGTGAGGTCTCCTGCAGTTGTGTAAGTAACGCTGAAGTCCTTCCCAAACCATCATCCAGAGCAGTCACGAGAAGCCTACCCAGAGCTTTTTGCATAGTTTTGCTCCCAGTTGCCATATCACTTCAGCTAGAACTACGTATTCTGTTACTTTTTCCACCAAATTGTGCAAGCATGTGATGGAGGACAGCTACTTAAAGAGAAAAGGTTTGGAGCGGGTCTATGGGAATTTAAGAAATGAGGATTTTTTTTTTTCCACTTTCCCACTATACATACATGTGTGCGTACCTACATACATGCTTTCTCTATGAACAAAATACTACTGTAGGACTTACAAGCAGAACGATTTAAGTGATTTACTTTGTATGCCATGGAATAGCCTGTTTTGCTTTCTGCTGAGAGCATTTCTGTTAAAATAAATGTTTAGTTCTATTACATAGTTTATGTAATTAAAATAGATGTTTAGTTATATAGTAGATACACTTAGGTTATACATGGATATACTTGGATGTGGCCATGTGGTTAAAATCAATATACCAGTCTCTAGACTAGGAGATACACAATTYAATTATGGTGTATTGAGGAAAAAAGTTCACACATGCAAGTAAAATTATTATACTAGTAAAAAAAAACAAACCAACATGCACAAACAAGTCTGTGGCTTAGGAAAGTGTGTGTGTGTGTCTTTTWTTTTTTTTTAAGTCATATGCTAGTCAACTTACTTAGCATTATGAGTTCTACAACTTGGTAAGGGGAATGAACATGCAGAAGGCTGTCAGGTTAGTCGCAGACCATCAGCTCTGGTGAAACGACTAAACCAGTAAGTGCTTAAGTAGTCTCAGYGTCATGTTCAAGTGATTAAAAACTTGTTTAGGTAAGTATCTGTGGACTGTTTAGTCTTGCAAATCTTTGTGYCTACAGCTTAGGGTAGACTGTGATGAATAATTTGTCACTTGAAAACAGGGGAGTTATACTTGTGTGAAATGGGTATATGTTGGATATATCTCTAAAAACTATGCAAATCTATCCTCGCCTTCTCTAAAAAGGTATTGTAAAACTGCAGCATTATCAGAGGTGTGTGACAAGGAGAATCAAAAGCACAGAACAGCTTTTGTAAATGGAATTAGTTAATAGATTTAAGACTTGTCAGGCTGGAAGAAGGCTACCTGAGAGGAATATAACTTCTCTGTACATCAAGTGGCATGGAGAGGGTGAAGTGGGAACACTTCCTTCCAAAGCAAGAACTAGAYGGCATCAAATATAGTTGCTAAGCAACAGGCTCAAACCAAAAGAAATGTTTTATATCATGCACATGGTTAAGCTCAGAATGCTTTGCCCCAGGCTGTGGTGGCTACTGAAGGCTTATGTGGCTTCAAAAAGCAAGTGGAAAGTGGACATGGACAGAAAAATTCAGACAATACCCCAAATGGAGGCTGGAAGAATATTCAGAGCAAGTGGCGTTGTCTGCTTGCCCTTTCTTACATTCTTATCTCTGCCCCCGCCACTTTTCGCTTCTGGGGAAAATAAACGGAGTTTGTGTGGCCGTTCTTGTGTTCGTCCTGTTTGCCAGTGTCGTCACATTTCTGCAAAAGTAAAGGTGTTACCCTRATGACCACAGGTCAGTACCTTCTTCAAAATCTGTCGTCTTTTGCCACCATTATCCTCAGTTAATCTCGCAGCATTTAACTGAAGGGAATAATTGTCAGCATATAAGAGTTAAAAAATAGCTTCAGTGTTATCTTAGGGGCTTTTTTTCCATTTTAAATCACATTCTTCATAGTTGTTTTAACTTTATGAACTATTCCATGCAGGTGGAGTCTTTATAGTCGGTAGTTTATGCCTCCTTATTTTCCTGGAATGGGAAATCTGCAGACATCAAATGTGTAGGCTCAGGAGGAAGCCCAATATATGGAGTGAGGTTCAGCCATGGTGCTCTGGGTGCAATGTTKGCAAACGGGCAAGAAATCTGAAATTCATTAATAACTTCCCAGTTCAAGACTGAGTATGATCCTTCACTTCAAACCAGCACCCTGGCTGCAGGATTTGRACTGTCATTCCCTACAGCCGTCATGTATCTGCTCAGTGCACAGGAAGGCAAAAAACTGGTAATACTCACAAAATGTTGSGAAAACTTCCAAATTCTTTATCAAGATGTATATTTGGAGCTCTGTTTCTCTGAATTATTTACTTGGTTAGGAAGGGTTTTATTCTTCTAGSTTTTGTCTGACTCTGGTAACTGAAAGTTGAGCTCCGACAAGGATTTCTRTCTCCTTGTCTGCATTGATAAAACCTCTCTCGGTTTACTAGCAGTGCTGCTGGAGTGGCACCCARCAGTTTTACAGGTCTAGCCGTGGTGTCGCCAGTTCGCAGCCAACGCTGGTTGGACGGGAATGTGTTCTGCTCGTTAACGTGTTGGGTGTTGCGATGGAAAATCAGTTGAATAGGTATGAAGCAAATTTTGATGTCAGTAAAAGGAAAGAACTTTCATGTCTTCGTGCTGTTGTCAGTGGTCAGACTTTGGTGTTTGACTCATCTCCAGCGATACAAAACACGCTGTTTCTGTCAGCTGGCTGCAAAATAGCTGCTTCTCCCCACTTCTTTTCCCTTCTTTTATTCCCCTCTGCCTCACCGTTTCTTTCTAATTTACTGATTGTCTTACGCGGAAAGGGGCGTCTGCAGACTCAGCTAGCGATCTTTGAAACGGTGGAAAGAGGAGAGCGCCGTGTTTGGGCTGGCACCCCAGCCCGGGCGTGGGGCTGGGGGCCGCGGGGCTGGGGGCCGCGGGGCTGGGGGC